>JBAIZZ010000099.1:146448-416069 GCA_037355905.1 Heliconius aoede | reverse complement strand
GAACATAACTAAATATATAATGGATAAAGGCGTAGCCATGACAATAGCGGTTTATTTGAGAGATAGCGAAATAAATTGTCCAGAACCTTCCATTAGGTTAGCGTCGAGTAGAAAATTGAATGACGAAAATATATCTTTGATTTGTTCTTTGTTAGACGAAGCGTATGAAAAGGTCGGTCCGAAACCGGAAGAAACTTATATAGGAGTTCCTATATAAGTTTCTTTTTATTAGTAATTTAAGTTATTAGTTGTTTTTGTTGGGATTATATATAATGTAATAATATTAAGTTAATATTTTTTTAACTTGATATGTTTTAATAAGTATTGATTTATGGTAATATATACAATGCACAATGCCCTTAATATCTCAGAAATATGTAGCACAGATTATATTTATATATAGTCTGGTTTTACTAAAAAATATAGAACCCAAAAAAAATATGAAAATAATTCACTTTTTCTTTGATAAATAATGAAATCTACATATATATATATATACAAACATAACACTGCATATACACAAAATAACAACAATATTTGTATATTGTGCACTGCTTTATCATTAAACCATATAAACCACCGAAAGCCAAGTCCCTGGAAAATATCTTTAGATACACTCGTGTTTGTCATATATGTAACATACATTACAGTAGAGGGGTCGTGGCTGCCCTGAAGTTAGCTGTGGATGACTGAGTGGATTTCAGAGTCAACAATGCACAAAAGATCAAAAAACCTAACCACCTATGTAACTAGGATGGCCATGGCTCGTCTGCACATTGGGTACCTCAATTACCAGTATTTAACCATACATATTGTAAATTATATAAAACCTTTATTTATTTTTTATTGATTTGATTTGATTATTCCAAGTCCTTCAAAGTTATGTTACAAAATTGTTAAGTAAAACAATGAATTCATAAAGCATTCCTATTTAATATTTATTTTATTTAATGTCACTCGTTTTAGAAATGAACTGCACAATATTAATGTCACAAAGATAAACGCTATTACTACGCTATTAACGCTATTATTATTGCCCTTATATAAAAATAACTAATACAATTATTTTTTCAATTCAAACAATGCAAAAGTTGGTAACATACTGTATATTGGTGTTTATAGTGTAAAAATAACTCTTTAGAATATGACGAAATATAGTAAATTTAATTATATAATTTATGCCTTTATATATTAACAATGGCTGCCTTAATAATATTATGTAAATTTTATTTTTAACCGACTTCTGTAAGAAAAGGTTATCTATGCAACTGTATTTTAAAAAAAAATATGTTTGTTACCTCATAACTTTTGACTGATTTTATTTATATAAAAAAATCATGAGTTCTGTTACCAGTGAAGAAAAAAAATATTTGAATATTATTTTGTGGAAGTCGTCTGATTATGGTGTACACGTTTTGCAATGTTTTATGAATAATTATTATATACTCGTATATGTAATTAGTTCCGGTCTTATTATGTAATAAATAACATGTTAAAATAATATTGCATTTTTTATGATAATAAAATTATTATTTTTAATAAATCTCTTTTTATTACTACAAAGTGAATGATTTTTTACTATTCTATACAAAATTTATATCATTATTTTACTATAACTATTTATAATTTTTTTTGTATGTCTTATTGCTTATAATATTGCTTTAGAAAACTCTTAAACTACTTAAAAAAACTTAAATTGTGGGTTAAAAAACCCCAAGATTGAGTCGAATATGAAAGGTTCCGTAGCTGCAAACAATGATCATACCTATATTACCACCGCCAACATTTTATTCTTGATATTTAACCAACTTCAAAAAGCAAGCAAACAATGTTCTCAATTCAACCGAAAGATATTTTCTTCAAAATTATCCCATATTCATTAACCACGAAATCAATTTTGGCCCAAACCATTTATCGTATGAAATTTTAATTTCATATAATCCCATTCGTTTCCAAGAAAGACCTACCTAATGACACATCACACGGCATGTCCTCTGGTAGATCGATGGAGTGCTAACTTTAATAATTTTATTTTGTAAATATCAGATTAACTTATTTTATAGCGGTTTAAAAACTACACTCCTACCTTCCTTATTTCATCCGGTGAAAGATACGAACGGGGGAAAAGACGAAATTATAAGGATTCCGTTTTTTGCCATTTAAGTATGGAACCCTAAAAAGTAGCTTAAGAAATCGTATTCAATGTAACCCCATGAAAATATATTTTAATGAGTACCATGTCTACATGTCGAAACTAAACCATGTGAACTAGAAGATGGATCATGAGAGTTTATTGCATGTGATGTTTGTAGTATGCCTGGTGCGTCTGACGTGGATTGTGGTATGATGGGTGTATTATTCACAAGCACAGTGTCTTCTAAAGGTACCTTATTATAATAAAATTATTTTTTATAAGAGACGAATCAACTTCAATTAGTTCGGTCATCAAATAGTGCAAGCAACAAAAAATAAAAACGTAAAAAATTAAGGACTTGACGTTAAAGCATTTTATCTACTGTACTTATATATACAACTACTATTTACGATATAGGGGATATAGTGCAGGTTCCATTCCCATTTTAAACGCTCAATCAGTCACAAGTTCATCACTCATATGACAATATCCGATATTTCTTTTGAACTCAGTTTCGTCTTCTTTATGCAAGGGTTTTCTTATTTCGATCAAACGACGATCGGTTTCTAACGCTTGATTTTTGTATTCCAAGTCCTTTGTTATACGCTGATGATGGTTGTATAGGCCGTGGTAAGTAGATCTAAGAAAAATATATAAAAAAGTTTTCACACTGTATCCATGAGGGATATAATTTATTAATATAGCAGTTTAGGCAGGGAGCACCTGATATTAATACACTGCTGATATTAATATCCCTATATTTATTAATGCGTTTTGTCTCTTTATTAGAGCGAACGCATTCAATTTTAATAATACAATCCTTAGAGTGGAAATCGAACTTACGACCATTGCGTTTATAGCTACACGACGATGGCCACATTTGAAAAATATAGATTTCCTATTTTTTTTTTACATTACAATACTTATCTATTTATACATTGTAATCTTATCTACTTTTTGCTAAATGTCGTTTTAAATAGCAGCTGTCATCAAAAGAGAATTTAGGAAAACGTGTGTTACTATTTCAATATAAAGCCAGTTGTGACTCGTAACACATGAGCGTGTAATTGTAAATGAGATGTTTAAAGGTGTTTATGGATTCTTACTCAGTGAATTATTTAATATTTTTATTTATTCCTTCTGGTACCAAGGCAAAGCGCGGCTCTGAGTTCCTCAAAGCCATGCCTCGATAATTCGAGAATTCGGAATCGAGACTCGGAATTTCTTTACATTATGTTACCCTCTGCTTACCCTGCTGTATGTGGCATACATAAAAAATTAACAACAAAAAAATTTATCACTATTTTAGGTCAATAATAATACTTACAATGCATCTTCCAATTTCTTCTCTAATAAGTTCGAACTTGTGTGGACCCTCTCAAACTCTTCTATCAAACCACGCATTGGTTTGTCCTGAAAATTTCATAAATTATAAAAAAAATATTAATAAGTCATCGCATACAAGAAGGTATCTTGTTTAAGTCGTAAATTTTACTAATGATTGAATAATATAATATTATTTAGTATAGTAATTTATGTAAGAGTTATGATTCCCACCATTTTCATACTTCCTGCAAAAGATTACAATCAATGCTACCAACCTCAAAACTAATTATATACTGGCAGGTTTTATAAATAAAGAAAACATAATAATCTACAGTAATGATTAATAAGAGTTCGGGAATCTACAATTTATTGTAACAAGATAAAATCAATGCAAGATAATTTTATTAATACTCATATATGCATTATACACAATTAATATATAATCCAAATTTCTCATAAAATTTTACATGTCTTTTTCATACTTTTATGAGGGGTGTCTAACAACAAAAAAAATTAGAAAAATATAAAAATAGGTAACTAACCTTATCTTACTACTAATATGAAAATAAATTACCTGAACTCTTTCGAGTACTGGTCGTCTAGTTCTTGTTTCTAGCCGAGTTTCTACCAACTTGGTAGGATTTATTTTATCCGCTACAGCTGCACGTAAAGTTTCGATCTCTCGATCTACTTTTTGCAAGTTATTTGCGAGCTATACATAAAATATTATATTATTTAACATGATGGAGAACGGAGTGTCTTAACACGAGGTTCCCTATGCTCACCCTGCTGTGTGCGGGATACAACGTGAAGCTGAAGAAGAAGTGTTTAACATGATTTTGTCGCAAAAATAATATAAGTTAAATAATTTTAAATAACGATTTGAATTAATTGAAATTAAATTCTTAAATTAGTGTTTATTTTTCTGCGTTAGTTTTAAGTTACATCCTGTGAAAGAAATGTTATATTAGAATATTCTATTCAAATTTCACAGGTCAGATGAGAGAAAATACTGAAACAAAATCAATTCTTGGCTTATTACAAGATTATTCAATATGCCTACGTACAACCTTTGTGCTTACTTACGTATATAATGTTTTCTATTTAATTAAATATTTTTTTTATTTTCACGCTGTTTCCCCCATACAGTGGAGTACGCAGAGATGTAGTGTATTTAGACATACCGATCCCCATTTTCCGACGAATTCAGGAAGTATTGCGTCTTGAGTGGTGAAAATCTACATCGCACTTTACCTCAATATCGGAGCGAAGAAATTAAACTATTTAATATATCATCGAATCCACAACCTGCCAGAACTGACCATCATATGAATAAAAAAAAATCTAACTTTATATTTCTGCCATTCCATTTCATTCCTTGCACGTTGTATATCATAAACTCGTCTTCTCATAATCATTTCCACCTGTTGGCTTTGTGCATACATTTGGTTTCGCGCTTGCTCTCTACTTTTGAACATCGTTCCGCGTAGTTCTTTTGATTCACGCACGAGTTGTTCTGCTATTTTAATTGTGTTTTCTATACAGTGCACGTAGCTTTCTTCCGACATTGAACTAAATGAAAAAAGTAGTCGTCTATCTTAATGTATTTTTGACATTTGATTATTTTTTTTTGTTTTTTTTTTAAATATTCTTTTGATAAAATTAATTTACATAATACATATATACATTAATCATAATAACATAAAAATAGTATGAAAGAACAAAATGTATAGAATTGAATTTAATTTTTTTTTATAAAGCCAGTGTTAAATCTTACTTGGGCGGTATTCTTGTAGGATCTAACTTGTACGATATATTGGAACTTTCTCTATTCAAGTCTTTAACATTATATTCTAAATTTAGAGCGTCATCCTTATTTTGTATTTCTCGTTCAAGCCTACAAAATACATTGGTTAGGTCTTTTATTTTCTCCCAGCCCATGTGGCATACATCAGTCAAAAAACGTTTGTTATTTTCAATAATATGTAGTTCCTGAAAGTTGAATATCATTTTCAAAATCTATACTAAAAAAATATTAATGGTCCTGGGTAAAGATACGTAATACTTATTCCATATCATGAATTTATAGTAAACTTACACTCATTGTTTCGATAATTAGAACATTTTAACTCGATCAGGCTAGATGGACAGTTATTATCATTGTTTTTTAATAGATTATCACAAATTCATACATATCAATTTTTACTTACAGAAACAATGGAATATAAGTTAATTTTTTAACAAACTAGCTTGACCTAAGCCATATGCTTAAAAATAATTATAAAATATACCTGTTTTAATTCTTCTCCAAGTTGGTCCCTTGTTAACTCAGAAGGGACTCTCTGGTCTCGGTTAGAAAAACATTGTGAAGATACCATTAATGGCACTTGAAGCGATTCCAGGTGTAATTCAGTTGCATTTTTTTCTTCCTTCAATGCTCTTATTTCATCTCGTACTTGCTCTCTTGTAAACCTTTGATTCTCTCTCCAGGACTGTACTTCAAATATTCTGAATTTATAAGTAAGGTAAATTGTTCCAATTTATTGTGTCTCAACCAAAGAGTATTTCAATTTACCCTTACCCTTTACCCTTTAAGGTGAAGGATGTCGGGTGCCGGGGCCCGGCATTACCTAATGCGAAACGCAGTAGCAAGAGGCACTACTTCACGCCGGTTTTAAATGCAGGGGGTGGTATTAATCCGGTCGAGTCTGCCCATGCGTGTTGCCATTACTAGCTGTACCACACGTACTTTAGTCGCCTCTTACTACACCGACAGTACCAGGGTGATCCTATTCTCAGCCGGGATCACACGGCGGCGTGGCATAGGGGCACAAGGGTGTGTCTTAATACTCTGCCTCTGCCTACCCTGCTGTGTGCAGGATACAGCGTGAAGCTGGTTTGACTGATTAATATTAATATTGTTCTTGTGCCGATTTTATTACAATTTTAGTTAAAAAAACTATTTGTGTGCAATAATTTGATAGAATTGATACAATTTTGAAGCCAACATATTACTTAATTTTTGGCACAGAATAAAATTGTAAATTTAAATTATATCTACCCCTCCAACTTCTGTTAATTCATTTATTTTATTGAATTTTTATATTAAGCCGTATTTTATATAAGACAAAATAACATTTTACTAAAATGAAGAATATATTCAAATTTCGTATTAAAATTTACAATTAGTGGCCGTATGTACATAATGGTGCTTTCATTAAAGCATTATACCTATCTCTTATAAGTTCCTGGTTAGTGTACGTGTCCCATCTTGTTGTTACAGATGTCTCATTACGCAGTTGATTTGCTCTTTGTCTGAGTTCATAAGATTCGAAACGACCAAGTCTGGCTTCATTTTGCAATCTTTGTATATTTCTGGTCCAATCTAAAACACTAATGCGTGGGTGAGGTTTTTCAAATACCGTAATGGATCTGTTCATTTTCTAATTAAATAGTAGTAAAAGAAACGAAGTGGCTGTGAGTGGGATATTTGATCAATAATAAAAAGTTTGTACAATATCGATTTAATAAACCAAAATTGAAAAAACATTATAAACTAATGTTTACTATAAATTAAGTTATATATTAGTGTATATCTTACATCACTTTAAATAAAGTATACATAAGCGTATGTATCATAAGTTTTTTCATATTAAAAAGTTTTAACAAATCATGTAGATTTTAAATTTTAAAAAATTGGCGCGCTTCGTTAAGATAGGCTAAAGTAAAGATTTTTCTTCTAGAAAAATATTTTTCGAATTATAAATGGCTGAAAAATATGTCGTGATATTATTTATTTCAGCTTTTATCTTTTATATACTGATCTAATTTTCTTTCTTAATAAAAATCCAATAAATAATTATTGACGCGTCACATCAATAATCTGTATTGCCAACATTAAGAATTATGTGAAAAAAATATGGCGGCCTTGTAACACGTTCTTGTAAAGAAGCTTTGTTGGGAAAATAAATGTCTAATAGAATAGAACTATTGTTCTGATTTTCATATCAAAATTATTTTAAATACTGATAAGTTGTGATTTGTAAACAAATAAAATCTAAGCAATAATGTAAGTTGAATTTAATATTTGCGTGTTATTATTGTAGTTTGTTTAAGAATTTAATAACGGGGAATTTTGTTAATAGGTATGACGATAGACGTGGTCGCGGCGGTCGAGGTGGTTCGAGAGGCCGGGGTCGCGGTGGAATGGGTTCAAGAGGTCGGTCTAGTGAAAGATCTTTAGATAGGAGCACTAGGTTCGGTGGAGGCGGCAGAGGCGGTAGAGGTGGAGGTCGTGATTCTCGAGATGATTTCCGAGGCAAATTCAAAAACGATCAACCCGGTGGTGCCTTACGTAAAATCCGTTGGGCTGATGTCCAACTTACACCATTTCAAAAGAACTTCTATGTTCCCCACGAAAATGTCCAAAAGCGTTCTATGGCCGACGTTGAGGCGTATAGGAGTGAGCATCAAATAACTGTTAAAGGCCGAGATGTGCCAGCGCCTAGCATATACTTCGAGGAGGGAGGTTTCCCTGATTATGCTATGAAAGAGATTTTGAAGCAGGGTTTCCCCAATCCTACACCTATCCAAGCTCAGGGTTGGCCCATAGCTTTATCTGGTCGAGACATGGTGGGCATTGCCCAGACTGGTTCTGGAAAAACATTGGCCTATATTCTACCAGCAATAGTACATATTATAAATCAACCTAGATTATTAAGAGATGAAGGACCAATCGTTCTTGTTTTGGCTCCAACTAGAGAACTTGCGCAACAGATTCAACAGGTATTTATACAATTTTGTTACCTTTTATTACTATAAGTAATATGCATTTAATATTTTTAGAATTAACACTGCCCGAAATTAACTCTTAAAGAAAATAGACAAGATTTGTGCTCATTTAAATATCAGAAACCTTTTAATAATAATGTTACTACTATTTTTATTATATTATTATCATTAAAGTAAATAATTTATTTTTTACAATGCTACCAAGGCTCTGCATTCAATGAATGGGATAACTACAGATGTGTCAGATGGAAATCCAAACAACATGGATATAGTAAATTGTTTAAATAATTTTATGTAGAAAATAGTATTTCACTGCAGGCTATGTTCGAAAACCTCAACATATTAGGGTTTTAAATTGAATTTGAAAATAACTTTAATATTTGTATACACTAATGATGAAAATAAAATATTTGAGAAAACATATAAACATTTGAAGCTAGCAAGGCTTAATCCCGCATCTCTTGTTTACTGCCCAGGTGTGTGACCTGTGACCACAATCTGAGCATTACTTTCAAGTTCTAGTATGCTTGTTACAACTTTTGCAATGTTTTTAGCATATTTATAGAGATCTTAACAAATTAGCACCTACAAATGATTGCTAAGAATGATAATTTGTTTATTATTATTTTGTACATCTCAAAAGAGATGCAATTAGATTTTAAATTTCTATATGTTTTCTTAAATATTTTAAACTTCTTAACTTTCTTTAAAAAAAATTTAAGGTTTCTGAACGTAACCTAGTTACGAGCACTTATTTTTTCCAAAAGTGAATTATTTATCTATTTTCATGCTTTGCAATTATATTTGTATTTAGAGTACTATTTAATATTTAAATATTATATATTGCTTCTGTATTTATTTATTTTTTAAACAAAATACAGTAGAAACTTGATTAACCGGACTAATAATTGGTGTTATTAGTCATTCAGATAATGCAACATAAAGAATAGCTGGTTTTTTTGCATATGTAGCACAAAATTGTTATATGTCTATTAATAGCAACAAGTACATATCAATTAAAATAAATTTTTAGTAAGAAATTATAAACATTTTCCAATATACAATTAATACACATATTTACATACATATAAATTTTATAAGTTTAATTATAGTAGGTTGTAAAATAATTATTGTGGTTGACAGTCTGGATAATTGTGAATTCATATAATTGAGGGCCAGATAATCGAGTTTCTGCTATAGAAATTTTATAATTTGGTAACTAAGCATACACAATCAGTCCAATTATAGTGTTTAATTTAAAATGTATTAAATCGTAAAATCTTTATAAAAATAGTAGTAGATTAGTTTAGATTTTTTTTCTTTCATATCTCTTATAATTAATTTAGTTATATACTGAATACATAGTAATTACTACTTCAATTTTTCGTATTCTAAATTATTTATGGAATTAATTATTTTGGCTGTCTATGCAAAACAGACCTCATTCCCAAAGTAATTTAAACAATTTTACTAATCTTTTACTTAGAATATTTTTTTCACAAGTGATACAAGGACAACAGCTTTTTATAAGGTTTTTAGATATATAAGTCAATATCAAAAGCCTAAATATTAAATGGACGATTTGCAAAGAAAGCCTTAATAATAACATATTTATATCCTATACTTTTTTAGCTTAATGCTTATAGCATTACTTACCACACTTCAGATACTGTGTGTTACTTATACTTAACCTCTCAATGCCTATCAATCAGCGTGGGTAAATGGAAATAATCCTACTAAACCTACAAGTGGAATATAGAACCTGTAGTCATTTTGTTTACGTCTAGATGTGCTGTTACTCTGTGGCAGGATGGCCCAATAATTTACTAGGAATAAATGAAATACAAATATAAAATATATTTTATTGTCTTGTGTTTACTAGGTAGCTCAAGATTTTGGACAAAGTGTACATGTGAGGAACACTTGTATATTTGGCGGGGCACCGAAAGGACCACAGGGCAGAACTTTAGAGAGAGGTGTGGAGATTGTCATAGCGACACCGGGTAGATTGATTGATTTTTTGGAAAAAGGTTAGTTAGGTTTTATTATTACACAAATATAATTTAAACTTATATATATTATGACTTTATGCTGTATCCTGTACCCAGCAGAGTAGAACATGGTGTTAAAATACTCTGTTCCCCATTTTGCACTGAGTTCTGATGGCATTGCATGTTGAGAGGTGGAGCTTGACACCGCGCTTTACCTCGAACCAGAGCAAAGAAAATGGAGATATTAAATAGTTAATTTCCTGTAGTAGAAATCGAACCACAACCTGTCGCGCTGACAGTCACTGTGCCCCTGCACCATAATTGTGTTTTCAATGTTACATGCTATTTATATGTTTCATTAAAACAATCTATAATTTTTTTATTTTTAACTTTGCCTGGATACCACATCAAAGAAATGAATATATTAAACAATTGATTTCCATTAAGGGGAATCACACCCACAATTATGTGTTTACACACACACAATTTGACCCTGCACAACTGTCATAGCAAACAAAAAAAAACATTGTTAAATAACTTGTTATTAATTATTTATTTTTATCGTAGATACGACAAATCTACGTCGATGCACATACTTGGTGTTGGATGAAGCTGACAGAATGTTGGACATGGGTTTTGAGCCACAGATAAGGAAAATTATTGAACAAATCAGGCCAGATAGACAAGTTAGTATATTACAATTGTTTAAAACAAATATTTTAAAATCTTTAATGCACCAAATTAACAAATATATAATACAAATATAAATATTTCAGTCGACAGTTCTAATCGAAACTAATAGCATTTTATATAGTTTAACTATCTCTACCATTTCTCAAATATCAAAAATAACAATATATTTTAGGTATATTGTTTCAATTTGAACTAACACTATTTTTGTTTTTTTAATTTCAAGGTCCTCATGTGGTCGGCAACGTGGCCAAAAGAAGTACAGAACTTAGCTGAAGAGTTCCTTCATGATTACATACAAATTAACATTGGTTCTCTTTCTCTGTCTGCCAATCATAATATACTACAGATAGTGGATGTTTGTGAGGAGTGGGAGAAAAATGATAAACTGTTGACTTTGTTAACTGAAATATCGTCCGAAGAGGAAACTAAGACTATTATATTTGCTGAGACTAAACGGAAGGTTAGTAACAGTACGTGATTGTTGTAGATTTGATTTCCAGTCGGGGATATGAATAACTTTCATTTGTCTGTTCTGGTGGCTTTGGTGGTGAACTGTTTTGTTTCTCACAGAATGTTTCTAAATTTAGGTGGAAACTGGGGGTTAGTAGCGTGTTGTAAGACTAAATTCTTTCTACGTACACTGTTATTTGTAGAATATAGAGTTACAGTATAAAAAAGCAATAAATAAAATATATTGCATAATGTATAAAATTTATGCAAAGAAAATCTCCAACAGTACGACACTATCTTAAATATCTCATGTATCTTTATGTGCAATAAACAATATTATATTCTGTTAATAGTAAACAATTAATTTCCTTCAGGTGGACGACATAACAAAAACAATAAACCGCGCTGGGTGGCGCGCACTCGCCATACACGGCGACAAGAACCAGCAGGACCGTGACTACGTGCTGCAGCAGTTCAGGCACGCGCGCTCCTCTATACTGGTCGCCACCGACGTCGCTGCCAGAGGGCTCGGTATATAGATACACGCATACAGATATAGATACATATATTCATATACAGAGACACATAGATACATACTGACAAACATGTGTACACTATAACCTTTATAGGGATCTATGGGCATATCTGTGTCGTAAAAATTAAAACAAATTAATTAATTGTGATTAGGATCAGCTCCACAGCCTTGGTGACGTAAATATTTATATAATACAGGAAAATAAATATAGATGCAAATCTAATTCACAAAACACATAAAGAGTAGATTTTGTTGGTAGTCTTGACACAAAAATATTTGAAAAAACTTGCACACACACATACACACAAACACAAATTTGATTTCACATTGTTATTCAAAAATCACTTATTTTTTTTATATAATGTGAATATATGTTTTTTTTTACATATACAGTATACATTTTGCTTTTTATATCAAAATAGAAAGGTATATTGAAATATCAAATATCAAGGTCATTTATTACAAGAATGTGTTTAAGTAAAAGTTCAATTTAATCTGATGTTTGTGCCACCATTTTAATTTTTATACTAATAAAGCGGTGGTGATTTTTTTCCGCCAAAATACAAAAAATATAGTTAGGAACTCGTCTTGAAATATATGCAAACTTGTCCATTTTTTTAACACATGAAAGATAAGAACATAATATCAAAAAATACAAATTGGTGTTATCAATGATTAAATATAAGTTATTTTTAAAGCCAAATAAAGCAATGACATTGATTGAAATAAATTGTATACTCAAAGTTATAAGCAAAAAATTAAATTAAGTCGGCTTCACACTGTATCCCACACACAGCAGGGTAGGCAGATGGAACCTAATATTAAGTCACCCCGTACTGCACTTTCTGCCTAATTCTGGAGGCATTGCGTGTTGAGTGGCAGAACTCAACGCCGCGCTTTGTGTCGACACCAGAGCCAAGAATTGGAAATATAAACGTAAATTAATATTTCACTTCCTTGATTGCGAATCGAACTTACAACCGTCACGTTACGGTCACACCCTTGTGCCGCTGCGCCACGACGGCCTGAAAAAAATATATAAGCAATTATAGCAATATTAAAAAAATAATTCACAAATAAAAACGAAACAAGTTTGCGAATATTTCAAAATTTAAAATGATAAAATAAAAGGCACCAAACAAAAGATACAAATGAGATACACAGATATGAGGCTTTTTAACTATTAAAATATTGATTTAAATATCCTCGTACTGTTTTGGGTGTCAAAAGTCAGGAGCGTAGCTCAGGCTATACCATTGCTAAGTGATTTGATTACCTGTGGACTTTATATAGTCTGTGGCTTCTATTATACGGTCTGTGGTATTGACGGGAATTATCCGTTTTCTATATACCCTCAGAAATGCCAATGAAGAAAATAAGACTTTTCTGTGGATGGTTACTTTAGGTACATTTGGGTTTATTTTTGGTGTTGAGTTATTATTTAATATTTAATTTCATTTAAGTATTTACTTTGTATATAAGTAAATAAAAATAGAATACGAAAAAAATGACAATCTATGAAAGTCCACAGAAAATGTTAAATATTTTTCATTTATTGTCATTATAATGAACAAATTTTAGTTCCAGTATTCACATAAGAAATATAAAAACAAAATAACATACAACAATAATATATTTTACAATGAATTTAAAAATATTGATACAAAATCCAATAGTTTTAAAAACATCGGCTGTATTTGTTTATCAATTATATGTTCATTAATTTATATATATAAAAAATATATCGCAAATAAAAGTGAATATTGGAACAATTAAAATGACAAAGCAATGGTCGAATGCCATTTAGGAATGTTCCAGGGCCGTGGAAGAAAGTACCCTATTATGAAAGAGTAACTTAGAACTATAATATCTAATATAAATGTTAAAAATAACATAAACACATATAAATATAGGGTACAAATTAATCCAGGCCTTTAAAAATATAAATTTCCATGACTGACTCGGCATTATTCTCAAATATTTTCATTTCAGAGGCGCATGCTTGCAGATAATGGTTAACTTGGTGTGTGTTGCTGACCTCCAGTTTTAACGACGAATTAATGATTATAATGATCATCATCATTATAGTAATGATGATAGTAATGATAATGATGACAGTGCTGTCAGCGCACACTGTTGCATGCTGCCTCTATAAATGATGTTGGGGGGTTGTTTGTGGTCTTGAAGTTTTGATTAATGATTCATTAATTATGATTGACGATCTTTTGAGGCTTATGGGGTGTCTATGGAAGTTTTAGATATTTTTAGTATAACATTGGACAAATTTAATTATTGCATAAAAAAGAAAGAATTAATGTAGTAAAGATTACCACAGAATGGATCACGGGTCATATTTTATAAAAAACCTCTGTATGGCCTTTTTTTTATAAAATAATTAGAAGTAAAGTTTTAAAGGGATTTAATTTTTTTAAAATATTTTTTTAAATATTAGATCCAATCATGGTTTATCATTAAATATATAAATTCTTGTAATGGATTTTAAAGCATTTTTTTATATATAATATCACAGATAATATTACAATCTGTAAAGAATCCTCTTAAATATAATTACAACCATTCTATAGACACTCTTAAAAAAACTTTAAATGAAAAAGAAAACAAGACCACACATCCAAAAGGAGCAATATTTGCTTGGTTAACTGTCATGAGAGATTTTAAGAACAAAACTAAATAATGGCTACGCAAATGACTGACTGTTGTAAAGTGTAGAGAAGGATCTTGAACAATGGTGGTGATGAATGACCAGCGATTATTACATAAAGGTAATTATATGATATGCGTGTTAAAGTTAATGGGGGAATAGGCCTTTTTCTGTTAAGAAAAAAATATATAATTTTTTGGAGAATGAGAATTTTGATAGCAATGGCTGAATAGTTAGTATTTGTCAGATTGGTCTTTTCCCTCCTGGCGTTTCCCAGGGTATGCATTCCTACTTTAATTTGCACGGTCTATAATGAGTAAACGTCGGTTCTCATTATTGGTTCTCATGTTCTTGCATCACAATTTCCTCGAGCATCCGGGAGTTTTCACTCTAGAGATAGCTAGACACTTGCCTCCGACATAGTTCTCAGGCAGGCTTGCCATACCACCGACCACCTCTGAGAGCTTATCCGGTACGTTACGAACTGAAGTTCGTAACGTACCGGATCGTCCACGCACATAACAAGGTTTTGTTATGTGCGTGGACGATCCCGATCGTTAGGACACTTTCGTGGCATGTTTACGGTGTAACAGAAGTTAATCGAGCGCAATAGTTATACAGTCTTATAAATGAAGTTATACAAAAAAGAACCGTATGTCACAAGGTCGATGAGAATTTGGGCACTCTTGGTGGAGTTCAAAGTCGTTTTCTTGGTATGACTCATAAGTATTAAAGTCCTTTCTAGTGTTAAAGATATGTTTTAACATACTAACCACCAACCAATCGTTGGTTGGACCAACGATTTCCACGCTTCTATCGGAATATCGTCCGGTCCCGTTTTTCTGTTCATGTGTCGAAGGAAATTACCGAGGTTCGTCAAGGTTATTGGGGCAATGAAACCAAGATTAGGCGGTGGGTCGTGATGTCAATGCAGTCTGCATTGATGCTGAGTGTTCGGCAGCTCCTAGAGATAGCGTTACAAATCTCTCCTTCACAGAAGCATGAATCCAAAGCAGCGTGCCCTGTGAATCTCTGACGTAAAAATATTTTGCTATATTTTGCGTCGCTTTATCCCAGGCACGTGCCAGTTGGTATATGAACTTCTGCCTCTCTTCAGTTTCAAGTTTATCATATAGTGAGAATTTTTTAATTAAAAATTTATTTATAAATAAAAAAAATAATACTAAATGCTTATTCCCCCAAAACCGAATTCAATCTATATAATACCTTAACTAGATCTACCAATATAGTAAAAAAAAATATCATTATTAATATACACAATAAAAATACGATATATACAAAATTTAGATGTGGAGGACGTGAAATTTGTGATAAATTACGATTATCCAAACAATTCTGAAGACTACGTGCATAGGATCGGAAGAACTGGCCGATCTCAAAACACTGGGACTGCGTATACGCTGTTCACGCCTAATAATTCTGCTAAGGTATGTTTTTGGTTTAAAAGTCAGTTTTTTATATGTTTTTTTCAGTTTCACGCGTGTGTCACACATGTCGTATGGTAGACAGAGGGAACCTGTGTTAAGACACTTCGCTAACACCTTCCGTCAAATTTTGGAGGTCTTGTATTATATAATAATTTAAAAAAAATACCTATTTGTTTTATATTTTTAAACAAAGTTTGATTTGTGCAGTAAAACAGTAAATAACGTATACTTTACTTACTGGTTTCCATTCATAGCTGGGTCCCTCTTCAGAATTCTTGAAGAATTGCGTTTAATTTAATTAAATGGAGGAAATATCTTAACATATAAAAAATGTTATATTTATGATGTATGATTTTCTCTTTTCAGGCTAAAGATCTATTGTCAGTTCTACAAGAAGCGAATCAAGTAGTGAACCCCAAGTTGTTAGAATTGGCGCAATGTGGAATGGGCTTCAAAGGAAAATATGGTGAGTTTGATTAGAATATATTTTTGTTTTTATGATATTTTTGAGGCTGTCGTGGCGCAGTGACACGAGGGTGCCGCCTGTAAACGCGAAGGTTGTGGGTTCGATTCCCACTCGAAGAAATGAAATATTTCTTTACGTTTATATTTCCATTTTTCTTCGCTCTGGTGTCGAGGCAAAGCGTGGCGTTGAGTTCTGCCACTCAACACGCAATGCCTCCAGAATTCCGCAGAAAGTGGGGAACAGAGTGTCTTAACACCGAGGTTCCCTCTGCTTACCCTGCTGTGTGCGGGATTCAGCGTGATGCTGAACTGATATATTTTACAAGTTATGTATGTATCTTGTAAAGTAAAAGTATATATTACTTGGATTTTATTAATTATATTAAGCGGTTGAGGTGTTTAAATTATATATAAGCAAGCTATAGTTAAGAAAACTAGTATTTTGATTTTTATACTTCAATATCCGTTTTATGTAGATATTGAAGATTTACTCTCAGAATTTCAAAATATTTGTCGAGCTTTATTTATTAATAAATAAATTATAATCATCCAGGTCGTGGCAGATTCCGTGATCGTGACGATAGTATGTCCCACGGTGACCGCGGTGGGAGGGGACGAGGCCGGGGGTCCAGATTTGGTGGGGACAGAGGTAAATATTTTTTTAAAACACTATGTAGTGAACTTCTGATCACTCCTGAACACACAATAGTTGTAGATTTTGGTTCCCTATAAGGAAATGGAATACTTACGTATGGAATATTACCTTTTCGTGCTCTGGCAAGACAAAATGTGTTTTCTTCCGTCATTCAATATCTAAAACCAAGTTACCCTATATAAGGTTATACTACTATATAAGATTATATAACTATATAAGGTATACTATATAAGGCGTTTATACGCCTTCATGCTTTTTACGTGACCCTCCTCCAGTCACTATGATACTGTTGTAACTTGACGTTAATAATTTTCTTTATACAGGATCAAGATGGGACAATAGTTCAAATGGTCAAAACTTCGAACAAGGTTCAAGTTATCGACCTAATAACTTTAGGGATAGAGAGGGGGGAAGCTTCAGAGGTAGAGGGAGAGGCCGCGGAAGAGGGTACAACCAAGGATACAACCAATCCGGCCAAGGGTTCAACCAGAACAATCAAGGTTTCAACTCGGGAGCAAATAGTTATTATAATATGTACTCGCAACCACAAGCTTCTGATAATAATTGAGAGATTTGGTGATTTTCTTTTTATTTCATATAGGTTCAACTTGGTTACAAATAATTATAACATTGTCAATAAATTATATAAAAAAATGAGAACTGTAATTATAATATGCTTATTTATCATGGTATATTATCTTTATCGATTTTTTTATATAAAAACATACAATATATTTTATTATAATATGTATGAAAAAAATGATTTATTATAGTATTTGTACTGGTTTTCTTTTATTTTCATGTTTTTTTTTATTTAAATTCTCAAATAAATTGTTGGTTCATAAATTGAAGATAGTTCAGTTTTTAAATTAGAAATTATGATTGACATCCAAGTAAATTGGATATATTAAATAGAAGTAGTGGTTGAAAACTGAATTTGGAACTACGAATTAAAGATTTTATTAAAAGAAAACATAAAATTATAGCAACAACAATAAAACGTTAGCCTAGTGCACTAGAAATAGTATAATCGCTTTATTTCTTTCACTTCATAACATTTCGTATTTCAAGACTTAAAAACTAGTATTTAATTATAGGGTTATTTAATTGATTACTGTTTTTTCACTTGTTTTTTTTTTACTACAAGTAAACTATAACCTTTACTAACCTTTTATTTTTTCAATTTATTATCTATGTACTTTTTTATTCTATTGGCTTCTATTTGATACAAATTTCTGAACATAATTAAGTGAAAGTAATTTAACTAACAATACATAAATGTTGAATTCATAGTGATTAGTGTAATATAAAATATAGTATAATAAAATTTGCATATGGAAACTAGATTTTCTTTTTTCCTTTTTTTCTGAAATATCTTCTTTTAAATAAAGCAAAGTGTGGCGTTCAGCTTCGCCACTCAACACGTATGTTTCAAAAATTGGGGAGGAAAGTGTACAATTTACTCTGCATACCCCTCTAAATGCAGAATGAAGCTAATTAAATTAATTCTTTTGAGTATTTCCTTATACTCAACGCCAAAACATTTTTTTTTCTCATACACCTTTGTAATAAAAATTAAGCCCACAACCATCGTAAGCAAAAAATGTGAAAATAATTAAAATGGAACTATTGGTAATATTCATTATATAATTTTGCATATTATTTTAAGTATTATATTTATTTATATTATTATAAGATTTATGATGGAAAAGTGAGTGGTAAGAGAGGTAAGGGGAGACCTTAGTTGACCTTCGAAAACAGTAAGATACTAGAGGAAGGTCACGTAAAAAGCATGAGGACCCTCCGGCTGGCATGCATGAAGAGGTTGATGACAGTGGACGACGCGAAAGAGGTATGTAGTTAAGAGGGACCGTAGTATTTGGCGCTCCGTTCTCTCTGACTCTGACTTTTTAACTTTTTAACATTTTAAAGTAAAAAATATACATAAAAATTAATATTTGTTTGTCACAAAACGTGAGGAAAGTAGGATTGTGTCACTGTAAAAAAAGATTAAAAAGAAAGAGAAAAAAGAAATTTGTTGCTTTCGTCATCACTATTTTAATTTAATAATTATTTTGGTTACATAAATCTTTGAATACTTTTTCTTATAAGAATTTTATTATTTCCATTAATACAGTTTTAGTGTTAAGGTAAAGAAATACTGATTATATGTAATTGAATATACAGTATTTTATTTCTTTATTGTTTGTATTCACTTTAGTAACATGAAAGAAATACAGTATAGTGTTAACACACTCCATTCTCTAATTTCCGATCAAATTGACATGGCCAATATTGAATTGTTTTGAAATATTTAATTATTAATGAGTGGTGTGGGACTTTTATTAATATAGTTATTGTTATTATATACATACATTATTGTAACAAAATAAACTATTTGTCAATAAAAAACTGCAGTTGGAAACAATTCACTTTATTCCTACATCATAAATTACATATTGTTTTCTTGATGGCATATAATATATCAACATAGCATGTACACAGAAGTTTCTAAATAAAAAATTATTTGCATTTCTAGAAAATAATTATAATTTAGTTGCCATTTAGTGTGCATGGGCTTGTTTGTCAGGGTTGACATAGTCCAGCTGTTCCTCCTCATTATGGGGCCAGAAAGTAGGTTTGTTGATGGGGTCGATGGCGATCTCAGGGTGGGCATCCTTGAAGTCCTCCATGGTCATTTGATTATAGGGGAGAATTGCCTTGGTATCTTCTACTTGTTTTTGATACCTGAAATTTATTGATATTATGCTATAAAATATGGATATTATTAGTATTGAAAGATTTTAAAAGCTAATGTTATAAAATATGAAGGTTAAATTAACTTTTGAAAATATAAATATATTAAATTAATCTCAAATTTTTATTTTGTTATAAATCAATACTTACGATGCAATTGTAGCATTGGACTGCTGAATAAAACTTTCGATGGATTTCTTAACCTCCACCCACTGGGCCTCAACCTGGGCTGTCATGTTATCAATAGGATATGGGATTTTCAATGCATCATATTGTTTCTGGAAGTTCTCCACCATACCGGGAATAGGGACTGTTTGTTTGTAGGCTGCCCAGTTGATCTTGGGTGCCTCAGCGGGGTTAGCTAGCACCCTGAAAAAAATTGTAATGAATTATTTATATAAAATACAAATACTTTCTATTGTCTTTTGTTCTTAAGTTATTGACGTACATACAAATAAGGTTATATTAGTTGTTTTATAATTTCATGCTTACAATAAAATAATTAATAAGAATCAATGTTAAAATTATGTAACATTGTCAAAACTAACCTGCGGAGATAGCCATCGGACTTGGCTTTGAAAGCAGCGAGGTTTCCCTTCTGTTCAATGGGAACCCTTTCCGCTAAAGCGGCCCAGTTCACAGAGCTCTGAGCGATCCTTTTTGAAGCCATTTTTCACGTAAAATTTGTCTTATGAAGGTAGAACTAGTCACTGACAACTTCAAGTAACCATAGACAAAGACAATTGTCTTTGTCTATTTCATCCAAATTTGATATTATCAAATTTCAATTTGACAGCTAGGTGCTGCCAGGTTGAAACTATACTTGCATGATTCTTGACATAAAATTATACGTTCATTATATAAAATATACTGATATATATATATTTTATTTTTTAGAAGGATCTTATAGAAATAAAAAGTCGGATTTATATTTTCCAAAATTTACTTCTTAACTTTTTTTACAGGTAGAAGGAAAAAAATAAAAAGCAAAAATTGATCTTACACGTTTTAAATAATTGTACTTACTATCGTTAAATTGTCAGTGAAATATATTATTGACTATGTACATATTATTAATAATAACACATATATGAAAATTATGCAACATTTTATTAGTTTTTACATTTTAATTATACAATGTGCAAGTGTCAGCACTCCTTTCACGGGAACAGTGTATAGGGTAAAATATTTCAAACCTATATTAAAGGAATTAATCAAGATACCTCAACAATTTAGACGTAGGGTTTTTAACTCATTTCACAATAGTGTGGACAGGTTTGTGTCTGCATGCGTCTTCCTTAACAAATGGCGTTTTATTTTGTTAATTAGATAATTTCATTATTTGTTTTGTTTGAAAAAAAAAAACACTTTTTTTTTTGGAAAAAAAAAATTATAATTATATTAGGCTTTTATAGAGTAGTTAAAACTGTGATTTCATTTAAAATGGTGCTGACAAAAACAAAGTATATTAAGAAAAGAAATATATACAAGCAGTTTTATATTTAGTGTTATTAATACACTTATAAAGCTATTAATTAATAGTTTGTTCTGTATTTTTACTTTTTTCTTTATTTTTCTTTTGTTTCTTCTTTTTCTTTCTGTTTGGATCTTTTTCTTTATACATATCATTGTGTTTAAGTAATTTTTTATACATTTTTAATAATTTTTTGGCGTCCACTTTCAATTCTGTTGTCACCTTGCCACTTCCTTCTTTGTTCTCACTCACCGGATCTACATATTTCGTAGATCCTTCTAAAGTATTAAAATGATCTATAGATCCTTCAACTATATCATTAGATTTTTCATTAACAGGCAAATGATCTAATGATCCTATGGATGTGATTAAATCAGATGATTGAGAAGATATTTCTTCAAGTTTTTTAGATTTTTCTAGTTTCTTTTTTATTTCTTTATTCTTTTTTCTTAGAGCATTTAATATGTTCGAAGTTGAAAGTACTTTTTTTACTTTCTTACTACCTAAATAACGATCGCGCCAAGAAATATTTTCAATTTCTTCATTATTTTCCGGATTTTCCGATTCGTCTGCGGCGTCGGAGTGTATTTGTTCATCTATTTTAGCCGATAAAGCTTCTATCTCAGCTTTTGTTGGTTCTTTTGATATAGTAACTCCTTGAACTTCATAACACGATGAATCATCGGAAAGTTCTAAAATTTCATACATATCATCGTCTATTACATTTGTGTCTTGTTCTGTGTTATGAGTTTCTGCAAAAAAATTTTGGTCGCCATCTTCACGAAAATCCGATTTGGACTTTTTATTCTTTTTATCCCTCTTAGATTTTCTATCTTTTTTCTTTTTCTTTTTATTAATGTTTTCGTCATCTGATATACAAACCACTTCGGATGTGTGTTCAGATATTTCTCCTTCAGACAACTTTTTGTCTTCTTCATTTGTTATTTCGCCATCTTCTATTTGCTCTTGAGTACGTTTCGTTTCATCCCTGTTTGTATTAACATTTTCTGTAGTATCAATTGGAAGTTCATTTTTTTCTTGAGATTCTACATTATTTTGATTATGTGCTGCATCTATGTTTGATACAACTTCAATTTTATTGTTTAATACGTCACTTGACACTCCATCAGATTTTTTTTCGTTTTGATCACTTTTGGGGCTCACTAGTATAATTTCTTCATCAATATCAACATCTTTTTCCAATTCTTTTTCTGTTGATACTTCCAGCTCATTATTTGGTAATTCATTTGTATCATGCACAGTCACTATGGTTTTAATGACATTATCTTCATTGTTCTTGATATCAACATTTTGTTCGCTTTCACTATCAGAGCCATGTTCTGAATCTTCTGAATCGGCAGAAGTCAAATTATCGTATTTTTTTCTATCAAAATCAAGTAAATCCATTTTCTCTGTATCAGATAGTTGCAAAGTTATTTCATCATGATCACTTCCCTCTTTTTCTTTATTTTTACATTTCTTTATTTTTTTTAGCTTTTTCTTCATTTTAGTCGGATTTTTTTGTTTATTCTGTTTATTGTTTTTTTCTTCTAATTCTGATAAATCTCTACTATCTTTGCTTACTACAATAGTAGTATTTTCATTTTTTTCGTCTACTTTAACATTTAAAACAGTAGTTGTAGCTATTGTAGAAGTGCTTGGCGCACTTATAATGTTTCTTTTTAGTTTAATTTTTCTTGTAGGTTTCGTCTGAGGTACTGTTATAATTAAATCGTTAATTCTTTTAGTGACTTTAGTAGATGTTTTGTTATTGGAGACTTCTTTAGTAGGAGATGGAGGTTTTACTGAAATTGGGTGTTTATACATTTATATATATTATGAATATGTAGATTTCTCTTTTATTTTAATTTCAAGAAAAATAAAATATAAACAAAGTATATACTCTGAAATAGCAAAATTCTTACATTTTTTAAATTATTGTCATCTTTTATAATTTGTAACAAAAAACTGACAACTAAAATTACCTTGTAAATCTTCAATTCTAGGTTTTTCATCTTCACTACTAATTTCTACAACCTCTGCTGGCTCTTCTTTTATTTCCACTTCATCTGAAGAATCTTTTTTATCTGTAGGCTCTTCTGCCACTTCTGATGACACTATATTAATAAAGAAAATAATAAAAATAATCTTAGTTAATTAATTTCCTCTCTTTGGTAATGAGAAAGCATGGTGTTGAGTTCTGTCAATTTACATGCTATGTGGTATGTGATGCTATGTGTGCTATATAAAGCATACCACAGTACACACAGTATACAGTGTACACACTTTATGCACAATATGGCATGTACCTAAAAAAATACATACAATAATAATTAATATTTTCTTACTATTAACATCCTGTTGTAACTGAGCCCTTATAGCTCTGGCCCTTGCTTGCAGTTCCAATAACTCAAGTACTGTGAGACCGGCTCTTGATGCTTTAGATTTGTCTTCCTCTTTGTCTGTTCCACTGTTTTTATGTTTGTGTTTATTTTTTGATTTGTGTTTTTTGTGTTTGTGCTGAAATAAAGTTAACAAGTAAAGATATTTACTAAGTAAACTTGCTAGTAAAATGGAGAAAAATTTGCTGTATTTTAATTATTTTGCTGATAATTTTTGCATTATAAGCATACACCAATAGCTAGAGATATAGATGAAGTTAAAATAAAATAATATGTTGGTTTCTGCATACAATACAAGAAATATAGAATTACATTTTAAGTGATGGGATTTTAAACTTTTGATTATATAAACTTTGTCTTTCAGAGAAATTGTTTGTACTTCAAGGAAATAGAGAACTGTCTGAAGATTTTTTAAGAGTATAGGAAAGAAAGACTCTCTAGTCTTTTTTGTCTCAGTTCAAATCAATGAATTTTAATTATTATTTCAAATATGATCTTACCTTCTTACTTTTACGACTATGCTGACTTAAAATTTCATCATCAGAAGATATACTATCAAGAGATATAGTTTCTAGTTGTTCTGAACTTGATGACTCAGTGTCTGTAGGAGGCTCAGCTCCGTCTAATATAGCACATAGCCGTTTCGAACTTATACCTAGCAACTGAGAAAGAAAGAAATAAAGAAAAAAGATCTATTATTAATTTAATAAATCATATATTGATGGTAGAACGAATATTTGAAGTTTGCCAGTCTGTTTAGATGAAATGCGGCGTTGCGATTTATCAGATATGTTAGTGATAGTTTGAAGGTTAAATATATAAAAAAAGAGTAAACTAAACAGAACACCTCTTCCGTAACTAACCTCTTCCATACAAAGCTCTTGTAAATCATCAATCGATATATGTTGTACACATTCCGGTGCCATTACTTTTAACTCTTTTGGTTTTATAACAGAGAATACTTGGTGCATTAGTTCTACTCTATCATGGATATAATACGCTAAATCATGTTCTTCGTTCTGTTTTGATTGAGAAGATGTTTCTGGCATCTCGCTTTTTACCTTATGTCTTTTAAATCGATTCATTTTATTTTATTTTCAATTTTAATAGAAACAAATGTAAACTGTTTACAATTTAGGATTATTAATTGAGTTATTGACGAATGACTTGTCATTGTCAAATTTGAAATGTCAACTGTTAAGTTATGTGAAATACCTAGAATGCAGATAATAAATTTATTATAGTCTCGTCTTCTACATACACCTTGACATTGGCGAAGTAATATGTGCTCAACTGGCACACTCGGAATGCTATAATCAAAGAACTATTCCATATTATAGTCTCTTATATCATTAATATTTTTTTTTATTTCATTTATCAAATCAATATTTTATTATTAATTTAGTAAGAAATAGGCTATTGTAATTGTTTGCTGTCAAATTACAGAATATTATAGAAGTCTGCCATCCTGGGCGGCTTCGCCCGTTTGAACTCTACGAAAATTTATTGAATATATAAAGCGGATATAGATATATATTTATAAAATAATATTGTGTATAATAAAACACATAAGACATACTTTAATATACTTTTATTTAAACTTTGGTGTGTATTATTCTAACCATAAGTAGATACAAATCATACATAAAATGAATAACTCAGTACTGGAAGCGATGTAATTCTCATATAATAGAAAAAAATATTAGTTATTTTTATTTCTTGTTTTTACGTACAATCGAATTAATATTGTAATTTTAATGTATAAATTAGTTTATATAAAAAAATAAAGCAAAAAAAAAAGATTGGTGTAAACCATTTAAACAATTATAGACATAAATCTTTTAGCACTGTCCTTATAATAATATTACATACATATATATTAATACTACATAAAATTATAGTTGCCATATTTCTAATTGACTTTTAATATCAGTCTTGGTGAAGTTATTCATCTTCATTTTTCACAAATTAAATATTTAAATTTTTGGTGTTATACAGGATTTTTAATTCAAAAATGGTATTTAATAATAATTATCAGGAATGTTTAATGACAGAATTTGAAGAGTTTTCCATAAATAGTTTCAGTTAAGAAAGAATAGAATATAAAGAATTATTATTTTTGGGTTTGTCATTTATCATAACATGAAAATATTTGTTTTTTGATACAATTAAATATGGATAGATATAACAGTATTTAAAATTTCAGATTTTTTAAAGAACAATAAAAAAGGTTTTATTCATGATTTATTATATCTATATAAATTACTTTGGTCCTGTATTTCTTACTATCATTTTATATTTACATAACTTAAAAAAAATATTTACATTCAAACTGTTACTAATAAAAATAATTAACGAATCATTTCTACAAAGAATATTTTTAAAAAAGTACTAATAATATTTTACTTTCTTAATAAATCATAAAATGTCATTTGAAATAATGCAAATATTTTCTTCACTGTTTTTTAATATTTACAAAATGAAATTACTAGAAAACAAATAAAAGCTATATTACTCATTTATAAAGTTATATTCGTATACCGATATTTTGGTTATTTGGAAAATGATCTTGAAATATCTGTACATTTTTTAATGTTCTTAATTTACATAAAATTAGAATTAAGAATATTCTATTATGTGAATTAAAAAATTGTCTTTTACTAATAGGTAGTTAGTTCGCTTTTCGCAGAATCGTATAAATTTGTTTCTTATTAATGTAACATACGAACCAAATATACGAATTTGGCGGCGTAGAGCACCGCAGGCGCAAAGTAGAGAACGAAAGTGCTTTAATGAGAATGCTTCTAAGTTAAATCAACAGTTTGACAGATTTCATTCATCAACACAATGTAGATTCGAAAACTGTCCCTACTAGATTATTTTTGAATATTTTTAGTAAATTACCAAAAAACAGGTTTCCATAAGATTATTTTCTCCAAAATTACAAAAACGTGTACTATCATTATGAAATTAGAAAGCTGTGTAATTAATTATCTTAATATCTGTAAAGATTTAGTAGACATTTTGTGACATGAATAGTATTTTAACATTGTAATCAATGTTAAAATACTATTCATTTTTGATTACTGGCGCCACAATTACATACAATTTTGTTTATATTTCGTGTTTGAAAACAGTGTGGGGATTTCGAGGACTGTCCCACAATGCGATTTCCCCACGTGGTCCCTCGAGGCACGGGGCTATTTTTGCATATTTTAAGAAAATTTCCAAAAATAGATTTCTATACAATCATCGAATTTCTCATAGATTAAAAATATTATAATCATAAAATTAGACAACTAGGCAGACAGCTAGACTAATATCTTTATAAATCATAAATATTTCAGTAGACATTTTGTAATGTATATATTAATTATAGTTTAATAGTTAGCAAAGTTTTTAAATTATTTTAATTTAAAAACTGGCTGTTTTGACCATTTTGAAGCATAAATTCACAATTTTGTAGGTTTCTCTTTCAAATTTCGTTTATCAACACAATGCGGGGAATTCGAGGATTGCCCCACAGTGCGACTGCCCCACGTGGTCCTTCGGGCCACGGGGCTATTTTTGCATATTTTAAGTAAATTCACAAACGCAGCCCTATATTGTCTATTAGTTGCTGCATATATGAGTGGATTTATAACACTGGACGCCCACGCTAGTATGGAAGCTATGATATGCAGCCAGGGATACGTTATGCCGTCGTCGGCTACATTCATTATCATCAGAGGTAGGAAGCACGCTAAGAAACAAAGAAATATTGTTAACATTAGCGTTGTTAGGCGAGAATCCTCTTCTTTTTCTCTTGCTGTTTGACCGCTCAATTTGCTGCGGGGCAAAAAAAAATTACAGTTACAGTTTATATCAACAAAATAAAATTATTTTATATGATTGATATTTTTGTAAAATTATAAAATTTTGTATAGTCCAATTATGTGACGTTGCAAACAAAAACTTAGAATCTTAGATATAATGATGGCTAAACCAACAATATTTTGATAAGTGGAAAATGGATTTATTCAATGAAGTATGGGCTACATGTTTTATTAGCTAAATGTAATTTCATATATAAAGCCTTTACTATGTGCGGAGTTATTTTAAAGCTATTTTTCATGCTCTTCATGCATGCATTTGTCAAAAAAATACGTCATGAAATAAGTCGACATGATAATCTCCTCCTTTAACAGAAGTCGGTTAAAAAATAAATACCTATTACTTAAATATCTTATCTATTTCATTGAACAATATAGCAGAAAATAAAAAATGATATGATGAAGAAAATATTCATGAAATCGACAAACCATACGCGCTACTGACTACATCACATTAGTAAAGCCTTCTAATTAAAAAAAATAATAATGTCTAAGTACCTAATAATTACTTTAATCATTAATTAATCTCGTGCCTATATTTAAATAATGTTAATAATATTGGGTTTTTTTTATTATTTTATCTTATCACCACAAACGTGGTGGACAGGACGTGGTCCGTAATTTTTGAAAACTTTTGCTAAATAAAATTATTTTCTATACAATCTAAATAAACATACAAAACATGCAAAAAGATATCTCACCCACATACACACCTGCGTCCTTCTAGTTTTCTCTTACTCTCTCTCACGCGCCAGTAAATACAAGAGTAGGAGACTATAATCACTACGCAGGGTAGCGCGAAGCCGAACACGAAGAGATATTTCTTAGGACTTCTACCGTCCTTTGGTAGGATTGTACAGGAGAATGTGTTTGGGTCTAGACCCAATCTGCCCCATATGCCTAGAAGCGGTGGTATCTAGAAAATAAGGAGGAATTTAGTTCATTCCCTCTCTGTCTTGGACTTAATAGGCTAGGTAGTTATCCTAGTATTAAAACACTCCGTGCCTCGTTGTAGTCAATGTTATGGTGTTTATGGTTGAAAGGTGAGATTTCTCAGAGACAAATGCATTTGTGGTTGTAGATCCGATTTTAACTCGGAGTGTAGAACGGAAGTGCCTTAATGAGAACGGAGTGTATTAATACTAGGTTCCCAGGTTCCCTCTGCCTGCCCTACTATGTACGGGATAAAGCGTCAATCTAAAAGAAATAATTAATTGACTATTATCTACCGCAAACGCGACGTAAGAAAAAAACGCTCCTTCATTATCCACTTGTCTATTATAGAAATTGCGTGTTTAAAATAATCTAAATTACAGTCGCATACACAACTAACATATAAAACGAAGGAAATAAATGCTTTTTTATCCCATAATAGTTACAGCGGAGGGTGCTATGCTAACTCTCCGCGAAATTTTCAAAATATTGCGTGCCAAGTTGTGCTAAAATTTCGAAAGTCCTTTCCAAAGGCGGGTCCTTGTAGAGTAAGATTAAAAAAAAATCACATCAATTACACAGGGACCCCACGCATCGAATGATTCACTAACAATCCACGACTACTTCTACGCTATTAAAACGCGTTTAGAGACAATTGGTCGGAATTGTTCCAACATGATCGATGATGTCCATTCTATTAGTTTGGATTACGGAAATGCTATACGTGGGCAGCAATTAACGCGTTTAAACTATGAGCGATAGCGATTGTAAGTTAAAAAAAAATAGGAGCTTTAAAAAGCTTAGAGGTAAGAGATGAACGCAGAATCTCGACTCGATTCTCAATCTGTTCTGTTATAATCGGGATACAATGTAAGGTTATAAAGAAATGCTTAGTTTTATGTCTTATGAGGCCCAATAATGGTGATACGTAAAGATATTTTTTTTTTATGTAATCCACTGCCAGCTTTTATGTAAGTAAACTTATTTGTGAGTATAATGATTAACATAATTTAGACGTTTTTGTTATTTATTATATACATACATAAGTAGATTCGATCACCAACAGAAAGATGACCAGCTAGGAAACAATGTAATTGACACTAAAGACAATAAAAAGTATTATAAAAAAGACTTTCACCACGAAAAATAGATAAAACCAGCTATTCACAATCATTAAAAAGAATAAAAAAAAAAAACAATAAAAAGTATTTGACAATTAAGCCGCAGTTTAAAGCGGGCTGTACACGGATGCGCCTAATTCGTAGCAATTAACTATAGCCATACGAGTGTTGAAGTGCAACGAACTAATTCCACTTCCTTCATAATGCTCGCTTGTTTAAAATAAGTTTGAATATATAATAGTCTATTATATAATTTTTTGAGGCCGAAATAACTCGCTGTAAACGTTGATAAGACGCTGCGTTCTTCTAAATTTTGAGTAGGTGCATTTAGTGTGGAGTGGCTGAGCTCAACACCGCGCTTTGTCTTATTACCAGCGGTTAACAAAAATAATTCATTCCCCCAATGAGAATTAAACCCACAACCGTCGCGATTAATCGATGTCAGACATTGTGCCGCTGCGCCACAAAGCCTTTAGCAATTCAATTAGGAGATTTATATGTAACTACTGTTTTCTTAGTGACCTCCATAGCGTCACTGAGTTTTGTGGAAGCTCAAAGATAAGTCGATGTAAAAAGGAAATCTACAATATCACAAGAGAGTAAGATTCCCAAAAAAATATTTACTTCATTTGTACTACGAATTGGGAATATAGCAAGACTAATATAATATAGAACAGCTTATGTATGTAAGCAACGTTTAGGTCATCATCCGTTTGATCGTGCCTTTTAATTGCTTATTCGAAATAATTATGAAATCACTTTGATTTGATCACTTTCCTTATATAATATGTACGTAATAATTATCATACAATATTTTCTTACTAAAAAAAATGTCTACCATCTTTTGTGTGTTTAATTTTCCACGCTTAGGAATTTAAAAACTATAATACTTGTTTTACATGTATTTTATTGATTAAAACTTTACTATTTTTTTCATATTTACAAAAGTTTAAAATTAAAATAAATCGTTTCCCCGAGTTATTTTTTTTCAGTTTCATGTAGTATCCTGCATACCAGAAACTAAAGTAAGTAGAGGGAACCTGTTGTTAAGACAGGTTCCCCACTTTTCACCGAATTTTGGAAACTGCATGTTGAGTGGCGGAACTCAACGCTGGGATTTTTGCCTTATGCCAGAGCGAAAAAAAAAATGAGGTGTGGCGCAGCGGCACAAGGGTGTGATTGTTACGCGATGGTTGTGGGTTCGATCCCCACTCGAGGAAGAGAAACATTTATTTACGTTTATATTTCCATTTCCATTTCTTCGCTCTGGTGTAGAGGCAAAGGGTGGAGAATCCAGCAGAATTAGCAGAAAGCGAGGAACGGAGTGTCTTAACACTAGGTTCCCTCTGCCTACCCTGCTGTGTGCGGGATACAGCGTGAAAATAAATATTATTAAATAATAATTCATTTATTCGAGACGGAAATGAGATCGATATCACAACTGTCGTTGTACAGTGTGCCCTTGTGCCCATGTGCCAAGACAGGCAGATCAAAATGAATAAAATATATTTAGCCTTACCATTAATCCAAAGGACACCAGCCATATAAGAAGCAACTGGATCCATATCTTCGTAGTGGTGTAAATCTGTGAGTACATGTCGTAGTACGCTATGAGAGTATATCTGAAAAGAAAAAAAATATTTTATTGTGATATAATCGTATGTATGTATGTATTTAATAACTTAGTTGATCTACGAGAACGCAGTAGGCCAATTATTTTTAGAGTTTATTAAGCGAGACAAATATCATAAAAATACCCGCATAAAAAATATAAAAGCTGATATAAAAAGCTAATATAAAAAAACTAAAGCTTCACGCTTTCACCTAAAAGACACTCCATTCTTCGTTTTCCGTCCGAATTTAACACGCTGCGCGTCGAGTTTCGGAAATAATGGACTCCCTAATTCGGGAATCGAACAAACAACTGTCGCGTATACAGGCTGACACTAACCCATTTACTATTTTTAATATCTTCCACGTTTTTTTTTTTGTATCGTTATGACCCTATATTATAATAATATTTTCCATAGAACATGAAAAGGTGGAGTGAACTTTCTATATATAAGGCTAATTGTTTTAAATCAGGTTCACATCCTGCACACAGCAGGGTAGGTGAGCTTATGTAATCAAACTTATCTTAGCTTATATATAGCTTATACCTGTTGTTCCAACCAGTAGTTCCTGGGTTGACGCGTTCATCAAACAAACTCTTCAACTCGATATTTAATATTACGAGAGATATGAAATGTGGAAATATCATATTAATAACTAACTATATATCGAAACATATTCAACATGTTAATAATATTTAATCGGTCACACAAGTAACCGATAAAGTTTTTATTAACGGATAACGAAGCGACTCCCCAAAGTGGTTTTATCGTTTAAAAGGCACTCAGCGTGAGAAATGAGTGTTTGATTTAGATAATTATGTCCTGTCGCTCCGTTGTGAAGTAATCTTGGTTGACTTTGCAATAGTTCTTTATCATATTTTATAGACATAGTTACATTCCCGCACTTGGCAAGTAGATATTTCTTTATATATATATATATATATATTTGTACGCTGTATCCTAGCGTGAAGTTTAAACAAATATATTTATAAGACAATAAGAAGAGAGAATCTGGTTTTAAGACATTGCTGATTGTGGCGGAACTCAACGCCACACTTAGTCTTATCAATCAAGTTTACATAGATACGATGTCCCATGTTTACATGCAGTACTATTGTTTAACGTGTAAAAATCATCTCACTCGTGGAATGTTACGATTTACAGCTTCATTCACCGCACATTCATGGCACATCATAAAATCTTTGAAAATAAACACACGTATATTATATATATCTCGCGTGCCAGTTACTTGCTATCCGTAGACGATAACATTCAGTAATATATGAGTTAAAAATAACAAGAAATTATAAACAAAATAAGTGCGTGTTCATATAATATATGTGAACAATTTGTATGAAACATTATTATACATTATCTAAAGTATATTAACTAAAGAAATATTAATTTTTCTTTTTACTGATTTTATTCGACATCAATACCACATAAGGAAGTTACAGGTTTATTATACATTACTTAGAAATCATTCAATAAAATAAATATAAAATAGCATATGTCTTCTTTCAATTTGCATTTACACAACACTATCCTTTCCTAATTTTGATATAGAAAAAAAAATAATATAAAAAAAAAGTATTAAAATATTTACGTTTGGAATTTTAAGCAGTAATGATTCAGAGTCATTACGTACTGGTAGTCATTAGGCATACGTGGGTAGAAATTAAATTCTAGTCTAAATTTCTATGATTGATGATTGATTTTTTGAACATATTTCAGGTGGTGGAGGAGAGAGAGGAGAGTGACAGAAGATAAAGAACCTAATGTGGAAATTCTCTGTTCGCTCCTTTTTTTCCGATTTCGAGACATTGCGTATGCTAAATATTAATTTGACCCGTGCTAAATAAATAATACATATTTTTAAGTGTCGTTCCCGATGATATCATCAACACTCAACTCTGATATGAAAGCGAAGATGCACAAATAGAGTAACTCAATGCACAATGCACAGTGCACAGTGCGCCTTTATGCGGCGGCTACTGACCCGCCATGAATGAGTTTATTTTTATGGTAAATTGAATATGGTACAAAGATATTTTGTTATAATGATCTTTGAAAGAAATGGCGGGTGTTAGAAATATTATCTGTACAGGAAATTTGTAGTGTCTTATAACCAATAAAATATGGTTTGAAAATGATTGTAAACGATGGTGTGGGTTCGATTCTCTCTCAAAATGTCTTGTTTCCAGTCTTAATAATAAATGTAAATATGTCTCAAATGAAAGAAAAAAGAACCGCTAGCTTACGCTTTATCTTACAGAGAACCTAGTGTTCAGACACTCATTTGTATGATTTTCGACCGAATTGTGTGACATTGTGTGTTATGTAAGTGGGTAAGTAAATATCGGAACTCAACGCCACGTTTTATAAACCACAAGCATCGCGATTACATCAAATATAATAATGATAATAATAATATGTTATCCTATAATTATTTTAATAGAATATAAATACTTACACAAGAAATACAAAGAAATTCTATATCTTATCGCGTCTATTTCACTCCTTAGGACAAAAGACACTGTATAGCTTATGGCATACGAATTTTTATTGCCATGTAAACAGATATCCGATGCAAAAGTGACACGAGTGACTCGGTGCAGTTACACAAATAAATATTGCATTTAAAAAGATGGACGCGTGGGTTAATGAATTATAGGCCTTACAGTAGTCTAATAGAACAGTGAATTTAATTTTGATTGAAGATATGCATCTGTTTTTAAATTTATCGTTTTATTTTACTTTAGCTTCATCCCATAGAGCGAGCTACGGAGAGAACCGTGGTGTGGTAAACAACTACAGTCGTCTCCACCACCAGACAAACTCTACTTAGCTTTACGTCCGAATTCGAGACATTGGGTGTTGAGTAGCGGAAATTAACGCCGGTTTTTGTCTTGCGAGTGAGAATGTTAAAAATCAATGTCCCAATTTTTATAACTGTTGATAATATTAGTTTTACGTCTAATTCTAATGTGATTTCTTAGAATTAATTATAAATATATAATTATTTAGATACTTTACTAAAATTAGAATACTTCGACGTAAATTTGTTGTGAAAATTGAGATTTTTTTTACGCCAAAGGCGGCATTGAGTTTTGCCATTCAACATTGAGAAAATTGGGGAATGGAGTGTTTAAACACTAGGTTTCATCTGTCTACCCTGCTGTATATGAATACAGTGCGTTTGTAACGCTATTTTTTGCAACAAAAGCTTTAGATCGATGAATTAGTTAGTAATTCATCTCACATCAACCGATATGGAACGGTAAATCAAGATATAGATATTTTAATGGCAAATTTTTTTGAACAATAAGCATTTGTAATGGTTATTCGTTTTCTATAGTTTTTTGAAATATCTATAATCATAGATGTAGGGTTATTTACTTCTTGGCCTTATATAACATTTATTTTTTTTGATTTTTAGTAAAACGGTTTTTAGGTCGATTTAAAAACTATTTAAATTCTTATGTTGTAACCATGTAAAAAATCTATACAACTGAATTTAACCCACTTGTAAATTATAATATAATTATATATTTATAAAACTTGGCAGTTATACTTAGCTTATATTAGGTGACAATATAATTAATGTATCACTGAGCTGGTGTGATGAGGAGCCAGAACTTGAATATTAGAAGTTTTTAGTGCACAATAAAAGTATCATTTTAATTTTGTTCAAGCTTTATATTCATAATAGATATATAATATGTCCAACCACAGAACGAATCATGCTAATTAATCAGATTAACTATCAGCTAGTTTCTATAGTTTAGCTTCACGCTGGATTTTTCAGATAGCCTGGGAGGCAGAGGGAACCCGGGACCCTACTTAAGACACTTTCGTTCCCTTCTTTGAGTCGAATTTTTAAATTCTAATCAAAAAAATTGGTTGGAAAAATTGGGAAACAACGAAACCGCAAGTATAAGCTAGTATTCATATTCATTTAATTTTCAATAGAAGTGCTTGATTTTAGATTATAGTCTCTTAATAGTAAATGAATATATTTTGTATGCATCAGTAGTTCTGATGTTATCGTCTTCCTGTTGGAGTAACTTGCTGTTCCCTTCCTTGATTATCATAAGTATACATATGATTATTATTTCACTTGTCATTGTATATTACGTAAGTATATATCAAGTTTTTTTTTTCAATAATGTGAAACAATATTTTCTAACCTTGGAGCGCTCACTCAAACAAACTCTTCTATTTTATAATATTAAAGCATTTATTAATTAGATTACTTTTGTAGACGTCAATAGAAAGTAACAATAGTCGCTATACGATTTATTTTGTGTCGTGCAAATATTTTTAAATACTTTTGATAGTTAGAAGGAGAAAGTTAGTAAAGTATTAATTTTGCGTGTTTAAATTAATTATTTTGCTGTTTGAACTAATTGAATTTATATTTAGCTCGTTTTTATAAAAAATTAAGTAGTGTAAAATATTCTTTATACTATTCTCCGGCGTTAAATTCCGTCACTTTACACGCAATATCTGGAATTCGGGACAAAGCAGAGCACGGAGTGTCTTAACTTATGTTCTCTCTGCCTATTCTGTTAAATGGGTCTCTACATTACTTTTCCTATCAACATTAAGCTTAAGGGGACCGACTTAAAATACTCGAATCACTCCGCACAATGCACTTAAAATTCTTTTAGAATCTAACAATGGAAGTTGTAAATTGAAACGCATCTAAATAAGTTATTTAAACATGGGGGTCGTTTATGCTGTGATAGAAAATTTACATGTTGAAAACATAAATTATAAACATAATGATATGGGTTTTGAATGTAGCGATGATACAATTTGAATATGAAATTTTAATATGTTTTTAATTACTATACTAAATTACTGACCTAAATATTTGAATAACGCTTTAAAAAAAGAAAATTATAGTGATTTTTGGCTATTTGTACATTAATTAAATTTTTATAATGTAAATAAGCAGGTGATTCGTAGAGTTTTAGTCTCTAGTAGAGAACGTAGATTATTTTGTTCGGAAGTCTGTTTAGTTTCGTAGTGTTTTGTGTGTTGAAGTAGGCTATTTCACAGCACGTTAATGGTTTCGATCTTTCGATCGATCGAGAATATGAGAACTGCACCCATTGCATTCAATCGACCACTTTCTAACTGCAACTAATTACTAAAAATCAAGATAGTTACTAATCTATAATTATAGTGAAATGTATATAAACATGCTCCCTCGCCCTTATTATTTTCATTTCCTCAGTCTGATAAGACAAGATAAGGGTAGAATTGTATCCTGCAACACTACAGTGCGTGGTTAATAAAGTTTCTTAAAATAAGGTTCATTCTTGTATTACATGAGAAAAAGCGTGGAGAGACCCTTTAAAATATAATATATATATATATTTTTTATGGTAAAGGACACGGCAAACGAGCGTTCGGGTCACCTGATGGTAAGTGATCACCGCCGCCTACGACCCCGTGCGACACCAGAGGAGCTACAGGTGCGTTGCCGGCCGACAAGGTGGGGTTGGGCGTCGGGGCCCGGCATTAACTAATGCGAAACGCATGGGGACCTAGTGTTAAGACACTCCGATACCATTAAGACACTTCCGTTCTCCATTTTCTGCCGAATTCTTAAGTGGTGAAATTCAAACTCGTTACCACAGCGAGGAAATAAATATATTAAACATTTACTAATGTGCATTGAACCCATAGCCTGCCGCGTCGCCGTCATACGCTTGTTCCCCTGCGCCGCGACTAGCACGATAGAGAAATGTACATAAAATAATATAAAAAGTGTGTTTTAAATTAAGCACACCACGAACGCTGGTAGTAAATAACCCGCTGACGTTTATACACTGTTTGAGTGTTCCCACGAATTTTATTTTACGATTCACTCTTGCCCACTCGTAATTTAACAATGCCAGTTTAGTTTCACTTTCATGTTTTATTTCCTCTGAAACTATTTTATTAATATCTCATGAACCTTTGGAGAGACCTTTTTCTCACTTCACTTGTATCCCGCACACAGCAGGGTAGGCAGAGGGAACCTAATGTTAGGATTCTCCGTTTTGTACTTTCTGCTGAATTCTGGAGGTATCGCGCGTTGAGTGGCAGAACTCAACGCCGCGCTTTTGCCTCGACACCAGAGCGAAGAAATGGAAATATAAACGTGAATTAATATTTCACTTCCTCGAGTGGGGATCGAACCCACAACCGTCGCGTTACAGTTTTTTTTTAAATAATCGCTATTATATAAATCAGTATCATATTAAAGAAAACTCACGTTGTTTTCTCAGCCTCATCCCCTTTTATCTTTTATCTCTTCCGGGCTGTAAACGCAATGCATCTCGCATCTTACATCGCGGACGTCGGACGTCATTTTTATGGCTTAATTTCGTTAAGAATGTTAATAGGTTAATGGTAATGTTTTGGTAATAAAATACAAAAAAAATGTATTGGATAGTCTATTTACCGAGGAAGGTATATATTACATATATTTTTTCAGTCTCACGCTGTATCCTGCTGTAACCTGGAAACCTAATGTTATGACACTTCCGTTTCTCGCTTTCCGCTGAATTCTGGAGGCATTGTGTGTTGAGTGACGGAATTCAACACCGCGTTTTGGCTCGTTCCCATAACGAAGAAATAAAAAGATTTCATTTCCCAGTATGGGAATCGAACTTCGGTTTTTTTATATGTTCAAAGAAATATCTATTATTTTGATTGAATTGTTAAATAACTTCTACTTCTTGAAGCTAAGTCTAGCATTTGAATAGAAAATAAATTGGAATTAATAAGTAATACATTTGATAATATAATACAATAATGGCTACTTTAGTAGAAATATTGTTTAAGGCTTTAACACCCTCTTGTTTCCCGAAGGGTCAAGAAATTCTCAATTAATTCAATATCAGATATGATACACACAGACACACAGTTCTAATCACGTTACATACTAATTTATTACGATTCGAGTCAAAAATCGTCATGTTGCAGTCATACGCTGTGCGGCGTGGCGCGCGCTACGACAGAGTGTTATGACACTACCTACATATGTACACATATAACATACGTATCTTACCTGTTAATAGTAATAGCGACCATAGACAGAAGCGATACAGCCTCGTTGGCGTAGAACACGAACGCGAACATCTGACACAGGCTTGGGCCAAGCACCCATTGTTGATTTATGTACCTGAAAAAGTTATATAATTTTTATAATATTTATAGTTAGTTCTTTACAGCTTAAAGCTTTTTCCCGCCCAGCGGGGTCAGATGGAAACTAGTTTTAAGACACTCCGTTCCCCTACTTCCACCCTAGCTTCGAGTCATAATGTGACTCCGCTGCTCAAGGCGGTACTCAACGCCGCGCTTTATCTTTTTACCATGAAACGATAATTATAAATTTCTAATTACCTCGATTGAGAATCGAACCAACAATCGTCGTGATACAGACAGACGCTTTGCCACTGCGTCACGAAGGCTCTTTTACTTTTTAAAATATAGAAAGATTGTATTTAAAAGATCAATTTGGCAAAAGTTTCAATGTGTTGTGTCTTGTGTAGACACAGATAGTTTTTGATAACTTAGCGATTCAATTGTTTTATATAGCCAATGCTGTAATTTAAGTGACACCAATAATAAAGAAAACATAATAAATTAAAAAAATAATCCTACAATTTCTTATATGTAAAATTAACACTGTAAGCCAGGTTTCCACTACGAAAGAGAAATAAGCAATGCTTAGAGGAAAAGGACTCCTTTTAAATAATAAAAAAAATAGGTTTACATTTCAATCAACAAAGTTTCTTACTTTATAATAATTAATTATTTGGTGGAATTATAAGAATGCAGTTTACTTTTGCGACTTCAACGTAGTCATTGAGCACCACAGAAGGAACAGAAAATATCAATATCCAAACACCTACTTAATTAAACAAAATAACTAATATCTATAAGTTGAACATATAAAAAATTGTAACATTCTTTCCTCCATAAGTAAGCAATAAATTAATATTTTTCGTTACAGTCGTCCGTTCCGCTGACATGTGCTTTGACTGGCGTCGCGTTTCACATAAGATTGTGTTTCCATATTAATTAACACATGTTTAGAAGCGTGCCTCGAATGTATTTTTGAACATATTCATTTTGACACATTTTACTTTGTAAACTCATCAAAATAATGGATATTAGTTTCGATGTATTTTTTTTTGGGCAGACCGTTAATGATATTGGTTAAGATAAGATAAGATAGATAAAGATAAGAAAAAGGTTGTTATTTGAGAAAAGACATGAAGGGATTTGTATATACACAGAAAGATCTCAGTAATGAGGTATCTGCTTACCACTTTAAGCACATTAAGTGCAAGAGGCAACAAGCAACATAATTTTGGTGATATGACTTTTTATACCAAATCTTACAAATTTTTTCAGCGTAGCAGGGTGGGCAGAAGGATCCTAGTGTAAAGACTTGGGGCACTTGGGGGCACGGGGCGTTGCTTCAACACCAAAGCGAAGAAATGAAAATATGAGTTATTTAATTTCCTCGAGAGAAAATCGAACCCACAACCTGTCGCTTACATTCACGCTTAGATTAGATAAATAATTATTGAATACTGTAGGGTAATAACGATGATACCTGCTTGCCGTCAATGGCAAATTGATGCTGCAAAACAACAGATCTGATACGCAGAGTGATAAAACAAACATGGTCGTCACGTGGCCACGAAGCTTTGGATGCATGAGGAGTGCTACTGTTGTGATGAAGTTGCCTGGAAAAAAATATATAATTAATATATTATTATAAATACATAATTAATTGATAAGTGTCCCGTTCTACTAAAGCTTTTTTAGACCAGACATATTGGTCAAGAATCCTAGACGGTTTTCAAAAGGCATGGGTTCGGATTCCGATACGTTAATTTTTTTTTATATAATTTTATAAATGTATTTCTCCCTAAATGTGGAATAACCAACAATTTTTACAAGAGTGCATTCTGATGTCATCAATGCACAGAACTTATCAAGCAAATTGCTATGAATCTTCGTATCCTGTTAACAATTTAGACTGTGAGTCATTAATTGCGTATATTGCAGTGCGTTCGCAATTAAACCTAATACACGATTGGTTAAAATTGCGTATCGATTCTCTATCTCTAACTTCTGAAAGAACTATTATTATAAATTATGTTAGATATGTTATTTTTAGTCTCACGCTTTGTCTTAAATACATATAGCAGGATAGATAGAGGGAGGCCCACTATAAAAAACTCCATTCCTTATTTTTTACTTAATTTGCAGCGGAAGTCAACGCAACTCCTTAAGTTTTTTTTTTGTTTTTAGATTTCATTTACTGATTTAATGTCATACCACTGGTTATCGGTTCTACATCTCTCGTTAAAATCTTAACACAAAATGGTGACTACATAGTTTTTTTCTCTTAACAAAGTAGGCAGAGGAAACCCACTGTTATAGCTACTGTTCCAAATTTTTCACCCGTCAGTTAGCATGTTACAATGAAATTAATTAAAATAAGACAGCCATTTAAATTTTTGCGCGAGATGCTAACTGTCACTATGCCATGTGATTGATTACATCCGGGGTGTTGAACTGTGAGAAAACGAGAGATAAAAATGTTGTAAGCTAAACTTCTGTATTTTTTAAACCGACTTCCAAAAAGGAGCTTATCAGTTTGACTTGTACCTATATACATATGTACAACTGGGACGCAAACGAAGCCACGGTTAAAAGCTAGTGATATAGTCACTAGCTACATTTAAAAATATTTTTCCAACGATTTATAATACTGTACAAAACAAATAATTTCTGCCAACATTGAATAAAATGATCGATTGTATTTACCCACATAGCGTCAAGGGGTCATTTGTCCCTCGGTTGATAAATTGACAGTCTGATCGATACCATACAATGTGCTTCTCCGAACACGCTAGATCCTCGTGTCTATGTTAATTATTATCCATTTTCAAAGTGAATGAGATATTATTTAAGCTTCATTATGTATCCCTCATATACCTACCAGGGTGAACTGAGGGCACCTAATGTTGGTACACTCTGTTCCCAAATTTCCGTTCTCTATAATTTCGAGATTTTGTGTGATGTCAGGTGGAACACTATGTTCTCTTATACTAAACTAATGAAGAACAAATGAAAAAATTATGTGTAATTACTCCCCTAAATGGATCCAAACTAACAACTATCGCGTATATGAATCAGAACGGGCAGTCAGTTAATGCTTGAACAGTTTGAATATTAGTTCTTCCATGAAAAGATAAAGAGGTGATACAGAATAAATACTCATGTTCATTTGAAAAATATCTCTTGGGTGGAAATTGAACTTGCAACTTCTGTCTAAGCGTAAACGTCATAAGTCTATGGTGCAACAATAAACGCGACGGTTGTGGGATCGATACCCACCCACCACTAAAATCACAAATATTTACTATTAATATTTGTTTTTAAATTGTTTTGACTGTGATCGACCGAGTCCACTCGGGTCATTTGACGGAACTTAGCGTTGAAGGGTATTCATTTCATATTTATTTTAATAAGTCCAACAGTCCGCTATCTAAAACACGTTCAAAAGTAGAATTTATAGTTTTAATATTTATACATATAAAATCTTAAAATAAATATATATATATTAGTATAAGAGTAACAATATATATATTGTTACTCTAAACTCTCTTTAAGACAACTTATTAAAGCCTAAACGTAGCGGGATTTGAACTGTGCTTATTAAAAACTATCCAAGCGCTCTGACCACGCCAGAGCCCTTCGTTTTCATCAAGTCGATATTTTTGTACACTTTTTTGCTTTCTTTTTTATATGTTTATTGAAAAAATAACTATAATTAATTGGTTTTGCAGAATACTCACATATTTGAAAATTAATATAAATATAACTTGTAAGAGATAAGAATATGAAAATAAAATAAAGAACAATTGATATTGTCAAACAACGTACTGTAAACAGAAATGGACAAGATGGCCGAGGGGTGGTTAATTGCTTTCGATAATGGTGCACGTGTCACTTCGGCACTATTTAATAGAATTGCTTTAGTTTAAGTGCATGTATGTTAGTGTAGTATATCTATTTATATATAATATTTTCGCAGTACATATTTACTATAGATTTATTGGTACAAAAATTTCGAAAATGACGATTCATCCAAATTAAATATGTGACAAAAAAACTGAATCAGTAGCTTCATCCCACAGTAGAATTAATAAATATTCTTCAATCTAAGATATTATTCTATGTAATAATATAAGGTATTTACTATCTTTTATTTAAGCTAGCTTCTACCCGTAGCTTCGTGTGGCCAAATGGAAGTAAACAAGAGTTGTGTATGACACATGACACATTCTAACGTGATTTTGACTTAAGGTACAGCTGCCACTTTATATAAAATATTTTTTTTACACATAATATGATAGTATTTTGTACATTGTAGGTAGGTACACCGCGTAACGGCTTTGAATATTCTTTAAATTTAACATTCCGTAGCAACATTTCTTACGAAAACCGATTCGTTAATCTTTTACGCAGATACGAGGTCACGTTAAAGAATCTTTTTGATTGAATCTATCAATATTATTATTACTAAGTTCGCCTTCGTTCCCTATGTAGTAATAAACTATAAAAGATTTATAGGTTGAGTTATTGATAATATTTAGAGTATTAATTATGTATGTAATTATTTCTTTATTTTTACTAGCTTCACGCTGTATCATAGGCAGAGGAAACCTTGCGTAAAGACACAATGGTGCCCATTTCTCGCTAAAATCTTTTGCAATTCAATTGCGACAACCGTCGCATTTACAGCCGCACACTTGAGCCCCTACGCTATAACGACCTCAAAAAAGAAAAAAAAAACCAACCACAGCATGTATGTATTTTTTGTCTTTTTATTTGTCCATCTTTTTTCTACCAACATAAATAAAATAATGAGCGAGCATTATATTTTAACAATTGTTTTATTGAAAATTCTATAGTAGCAAATCAATACAGCGGCGACTTCTGTGCGCTGCACGTGACGTCGATGGGACGATTGAGTTTCAATTTAATTCTAAGCAGTTGTTATGTGCGAATGTGTTCAGAAAGTTCTATGAGTATATTATAGTCTCAATATTATGTTTTTAAGGCCTTTCCTAGAACCTACCTCCCTAGGTTAGAAAATAAGGAGAGAATTGAGGAGGAACTGATTTGCTTATAGGTTTTAAAAAACAACTTTAACAATATCATATGCGCCCGCGCAATAAGCTTTCTTCTAGGTAACGATGATCCGTGTCCCAAACTGATGTGGATGTTGTGTAAACATAAATAGCGACGTTTTCGACACAGTATTACTATCATATATATTCATGTACTAATGTTATTACTTCGAAGGCAACACGAATGGAATATTTTTTAATTAGGTGTCGGTAGACGAAGGAACTCTTACAATAAAGGTGAACGCTAATGTGTATTTAAAGGGACCTTTTGAACCTGCACCTGGGTTCCAAGTTTCAAGCGCAGCCCTGAATAAGAGATTAGATGACTATAGAAACGAGTTCTGTCACTCAACGTGTCCTTCAATGTCTTTTTTTTACTTCATAAAATGATATATGATAATTCATTATGTTATAAGTAATTTTTTTATTATTTTTATAGCAGGGTAAAGAAAGCTTAGGGTTAAAACACTTCGTTCTCTATTTTCCACAAAATTTTCACATTCTTCTATGAAACGTACCTATACTTGGATACTATTTTATACATATATATATGTATATGACGTAAATGATATAAAAAAAATTACATGTTTATGCTATACATAATGGTAATCAACCACTTGCCGTGAAGCATTATACAAACAAACTGATTCTCCATTAGGGTACAGTAAATAAAATATTATCATTTATCGTCCTGTCAATAACTGACTAATATTAACAGGCAAGTGCTCTCGAATATAGTAGAAGTGGAACTTCCGATTAGAATTCATTAAGGGACAGAATACTGTTATTTTAGTATGAATGGAGCTGACGAAAAGAGTCCGCTTTCTACTTTTCTCACAATTTTATCTGTTACAGTAGAGGCTATAGAAGCTTTTGACTGTTGTGCGCGACAGATTCGATTCCCACTCGTGGAAATCAAATATTTAAGATTTAAATTTTTTTTACATTACTGTTGAGGCCGTATGAGGCCGTCGTGGTGCAGAGGCACAAGAGTGTGACTATAACGCGACGGTTATGGGTTCGATCACCACTCGAGAAAGTGAAATATCTATTTACGTTTATATTTCCGTTTCTTAGCTCTGGTGTCGAGGCAAAGGGTGGCGTTGAGTTCTGCCACTCAACACGCAATGCCTCCAGAATTCGGCAGAAAGTGGGGAACGGAGTGTCTTAACATTAGGTTCCCTCTACCTACCCTGCTGTGTGCGGAAGACAGCGTGAACCTGAACACGGCATTGAGATCCACCACTCAACACACAATGCCTTCAGAATTCGTGGGGAGCGGAGTGTCATGACACTAAGCCCCCTCTGTCTAGCTGCTACATGAGGGAAGTGAAAATGAAAAAAAATGGAAACGATACAGAAAATATATTTTTATATAAAAAAACTTACCTAATACACCAACTATGCTAAATATACAGGCACATGCCGCGGCCAATATCGTCGCCTCGCGCGGATATATGGTGTCGAGCGTAGAATTACTAGTTTCTAGATCCATATTGATTACAAACTTATAACATGTCACTAAAATTATGATATGACAGAATTTAAGTTATTCATTTTGCTTTCTTGTAAGCTTAGTCGTTTGGAATCCATTTGTAGGTGATATGCGTTATACCTAATGATCTGAAACAAAAATTATAAATTAGCCGTGATTTAGGAGAAATGATGTAATAGAAGAATGTATGTTTAAAAGAGATCCGGATAAAATATGTGGTCATCAACTATAACAATAAAATATGATTATCTATTTCATATATTTACATAAAAAACTACATAGAGGACTAGACATAAACGGGGAGCTTTATGAGGAAGACATTAAATTAGGGTATGTATTTTTAGCATAAGTATACTATATAATTGTGTACGTTGACAGTGAGGGTAGAATGTGAAAAAAGAGAGATTAGGGGAATCCTCAGTGAAGGAAGGAAGGAAGAGATCAAGGACTCTCCGCAATAAATAGATGTGGGCGTCCATGACAGTGGAGTCGATGAAAGAGGTATGGAAGAGCGTGCCATTAATTCTGGCTTTGTAATCAAGACACTTATCTAGTGATGATTTTTGACTAATAGAGACTAAATAATTGTTTGCAGTGTAGACTAAATAGATTTTAAGAGTGAGTTCTACACCTTATTTATAGGATTTATACATAGCACACCGAAAATCGCAGATCATGAATCACGCATAAATTTTTCTATCAAACATAGTATCTAAATATTTAACTTGGTTTTCATGATATTGAAATGCAAATAATTTATAATAAATTGTGTATGAAGACAGTGCAATTCATACATATTTTCATTTAACGCAAAAAATATATAGACAAAAAATTAAAAACCTTAAAAAAGAAAAAATACGTAACGTTTACCATGAGGCGTTTTCAAATAATATTTGACGATAAACGTGCAACTTGTTCTTAAAAACTTTGATCTCGATATATAAATTAAAGATCTTACTAAATTAAGAGGACTCTGTGGCGTAGCGGTACGCCGTCTGACTGTGAACGTGACGATTATGAGTTTGAAAATATTTAATTTTCACTCGACGAAATGAATAGTTTTCAAGAAAATTGGCTAGAAAGTAGGAATGTAACAGAGTGTATTAACACTAGGATTCCTTCCTACCCTGTCATATGCAGGATAACTACGTGAAAGTAAAAAATAACTATCAACACAAAACCTTAAAATTTACCTAAAAACACTAAAAACTAATTTTCAATACGATTCAACAGTTCATTCAACCGTGCTCCTCTAAATATCGCTTGCCATGTTGCTTGCGCGCCCGAACGCCCAGGCTATTGAGATTTAAATGTATTTACATGTTTATCGGCCACAATCACTGGACTACTGGAGCGTTTACCAGCAGTCCAGTGCACTAGCTCACGTCCATTGACATAGATATCTATCGGACGGTATTTAAAGAAAGTTTCCTTTAAATTTGGTTTGTATTTCATTGTTTTTGCTAAAAAAGTTATTATATTTTTATTTAGAGTGCAATAGGTTCGAAGTCAGTGAGTGGTCGGGGTGGTAGGACTATAGGGGGGGAACACTACAAGAGAATATACTGTAATTTCATTACAATTTATAATCCTTTCAAACAAAGGTGCGGGCTAAAACTAGTATTATAGATACTATAATAATATTATATATGAAGAGTTTGTTTGGTTAAATCTGTTAATATCAGTAATGCGTCATGCAGAGCGGTAGCTCTGGCGGGACGTCTCGTTTTTTAACCAACGTTAAAGGCTCATTTCTGCTTTTAATTTATCCCACGCACTGTGAAAAATCATCCTTTTCTTTTTTTATTAGTTACATACGTCACCACAGACTCTTTATTTAAAACTAAATTAATTAATGTAAATGTTAATGAAATAGGGAACGGGGTGTACAAGGTTCCCTTTGAAATAAAAATGTTGAAAAGTTAAATTAAGACATAAAATGAAGGATCACTATGACAAGATAGGTGTCGATAATAGCAGCGAAAACAAACTTGATTGGTGTTATTATCCATATTTATAATTGTATAATAAACAATTTACGCTAACAGTAATATATTACTCAAGTAATAAATTTGATAAAGCGTAGGCTGGTTTCATTAATCGTTCAACTCTTTTCAACGTGCATGCTGTCTATATATATATATATTTGCCGCTGTAATCTTGTTTACTTATGTTGGTTGTAAGTATTTATATAGTATTGGAATAAATCTCTTTTCAAGACACTCTATTCTCCGCGTTTCAAGTTAATCAGGCGTGTTGAGTGGCAATTTTTTCTTACTTGAGCAAAGAAAAAAAAAAAACAATTTACTTCCACGAGTAAGGATCGAAACTGCAATCGTCCGGTGGGACCCAACACCCTGTTTTGTCTCGACTCCAGACCGAATAAATGAATATATTTAACATTTAACTTCTTCAAGTGGAAATCGAACCCACTATCTGTTGCGCTTACGGGCACACGCTCGTACCCCTGCGGTACAAAATGCTAAAATATCACCCATCCTTTGAATCAGTCCACGAATAAGTGTGGCATTTGTAAGTGTTGTCATTATGTATAGTTGTTTGATCATTATAAGTTTATTAACCGCTATTTGTATTCAGCTATTGTTGGCCGCCCTCGACAAGCTGTGCCCTTGGCTTAATGCGAGTGTGAAGACTGTATCTTATATATTTTGTACGTCTGTGTGACTGTGCAATAAAAATGCATGATGGATAATGCTATTTCATATTTTTAGTCCCACGCTGTATCACATATAGCCGGGTATAGAGAGGGAACCTAATATTAAGGCACTCCATTTCCCAGTTCACATTCATGTTTCAAGACATTGGGTGTTGAGTGGCGGAACTCAACGTCGTGCTTTAATACGATGACTAACGTTATGGTCTAAGATATAAATCTATATATCATACTATCGATTGAGAATCGAACCCACAATAATCTCTTACTTTTAATTTTGAAATTATGTATTTTTTTACCTATTTCTTTTTAGTTATTTTGTAAGTCCCTTATCCACAGATAAAAAATAACTATAAATAACAATTAATTAACACCTTAAAAGGGATGTGGCTGTTTCCGTAAAGCGACACCTGATCGTGTTATCGTTAATGACAGATGTCAATTCAATTTCATCGAGTGCTGTGCTGTTTGCGAACATCACTAATTTGCTAAGAGCTGTGTCCATTACTGTGTATTGCGTTTAACTTACTATTTTATGTATTTTCGACCTTTTCTATTTTCTCTTTGAAAAATAAATATTTTTTTGGATATGATCGATGACAAAATGCATCGGATAAGTTCAGCTTCCCAACATAAAATATCTTCGAATGGACGGTAAATGCAAGACGGATTGACTAACCATTAAGTTCTACGTAAGTAACTAAATAAAAACCACCAAATTTCTACATCTCTATATACAAATCTATATACATATTTAAATTCTCTATATTCCGCTAAACGCACTGTAGGCAGAGGGAAACTGGGAACCTGGTGTTAAGATACTCCATTTCATTTAAGACACCCCCGTTTCAGGAGGATTCCACACGAACAAAGTTGGGGGCGAAAACTAGTAAATCAAATAAAGAGGAATAGTTGAAAGAGAAAAGTTAAAGGACATCTTTTTTTTTTAGATTTTATATATGTTAATTATGTGTTTTGATTAAAAATCTTTTGAAAATCATAAATATATCACTAAAACATTTTTACTATCAGACGATCGATATATATTTAAAGCAAGGTTTATATCTACTAGTTAAAAGAAAACGTAACTAAATTAACAACATCTAGCTCCATAGCTTTGAAAACTATCCAGGGCCTTTTTGTTTATAAGTTAAATTCATATTTATATATCAAACCGACCACATCAATCAAGTAGCCCTCAGTACAGGAGTGACCTAAATTTGTATACAGCACATAAAATATATCAATCAATGTTCCTTTCCTCAAATTGTAATGGATATTGAACGCAAAAGTTGTGGGTTCGATTACCGATAGTAATAAAAGATTTTTGGAAAGAAATGAAGCAAAGAAGGAATACTAGGTAAAATATTAGAACAAGGGTGTGGTATATATGGGAAGTATGTTTACTAGAGATGGATGTGGAAAGGTGTAACCTTACATTGCTGCTGCCTAAGCCCTAAAATATATAATATAAAGGATTCCACGGCCTTGAGAAAGGCACATTTCTTCAACACGTATAATAGATCACTAGTAGTCGACTACTCACTAGCTTTTCCTCAATCATAATAATGCAATGAGGTTTCAATAAAAACCGACGTTAGACGTTTGACGTAATAGACAGCTGGACGTTCATCGAGTGCCTGTATTTTAGTATAAGCACGTATCGATCTCAGCACTCGAGCAGAAACATCGGCCCGTTTCGTAAACAAATTTTATTTTCTTATTTAAAGAAAAATGTAATTTATTATTACATTAAATTCGGGGAATACTGTGTGGATCAAATATTTATTTACACTACAATTATTAATGGGATTGTAGCCATTCTTGCATTGTGATAGTGCGTTCGATTTGAACTACTACTGGAAAATTCTATGTTTACAGTTTAGAAGTTAGACAAATATTAAACCTAATTCATCATCATTTAATTTTGCAATGTCCGTAAGACATGAGTAGGAGATCCGGTTCATATTTTATCATAAATGCATTGTTATGACGTCACGTATCGAGAATATTTTTTTGTTATAATGGGACACTGAATTTCTATGAATTATAGCCCTTTTCCCGTTGCCCTTTTCGGTTGAATATTTATCACGTACATATTATACAGTTATTACGGGCATTATGTTGGAATCCGACATTTTTAAAGCCTTATCATGATAAAATTTATTAATATTATTTTGATTTAGCTTCACGCTTTATCTCAAGTGGGTAGCCAAAGAGAGCTTCCTTCAGTTACATCGACACTTTATTCGCGAAGGTCAACCGAGCTCTCCTCTGCGTCCTTTTACTCTTTATCTCTTCTTCTTTAACTTTTATATTGTGATATCAGAAATTAGAAATAAAAATAACATTTTCTTATTCACAAAACCCGACCAGCTTAATAGTTATTACACAAAACATACTACGAACATAAATAAGCACAACATAGACATAAATGCGAGCGAAATTGGCAAGAGCCATTAAACATGCAATTTATTGATTGCCAAATCGTCCCTTGAGACTATACTTCCCCTATAGTTCCCCCATCCCCTACTTTATGTGCATTTTATCGCCTTGGGTAAACACCCTAAGCTTATTTAAGGTTAGCCGGGCAAATGAAACGTTTAGATCGACGTTTCGATGGACACTTTCGAGGTTAAGTTGTTAATCTATAAGTTTACTGGGTCTTTGTGTATTTTTTAGGATTGCGTACCTTATATGGAAAAAAGGTTTGTCTGCTTACATCGCAAAAGCGCATATTTCGAATATATCAAGAGATTCTAAATTGATAGGGTAGTCCCTGTTGACCTAGAATTGTGAAAGTTGACAGCTAGCATTTACAGGTAGTAATGGTTAAATTCTTAAAAATCCCCTATGAGTTTCGAAAATAGGCCGTCCGTGGGGAACGGAGTATCATAACACTAATTCCCCCCAACGGGAACCCACAAACGACGACGAGCTCAAATTTATAATCTGTAACTTATTTATTAAATTTTATATAATTGATAGATTTTTAAAATGACAATTTTTCGTATATTATGTAAGTAATTAACGTACATAGCGAGTAATTTGTGCATCTAGGCCACTTACCCGTCTAGTAATTAGTGTTATATGACGCAATGGTTAACATGTTCTTAGTCACAGATAATTGTTTAGGTATATATATATATACCTAAATATCTATATTACTCATATTAACTTAAATTTCTAAAAAAGGTACAAAATAGATTTTTCGTTCTGAATCATCTGATGACGACTAACATCATCCACGTCACCATGTGAAGTTTCGTCCCACGTCGCAATAAATAAAAAATATTATGAAGGTGTTCGAACATTCTGCCATTAGTGTGACATTTGGATTTTGGAAACGGGAAGTAACGCGAAGGCACAACTTATAAAAGCTGGCAAATCTAAGTTTGCGACCATGCAATTATAATATTATAATATTTTTTTTATAAAATACCTATAGATGTTCGCTTTTTGGATTTTTTCTTTTATTTGTACTGTAAGTTCTCACTTCTTGCCAAAGTTCATAACTGGTAGGTCTACGGGAAGGTGTAGGTTTTTATTACGTAGCGAATTTTATATAATATCCATCAAACGACACATTCGCGTATCATTTGATTGTGTTGACTTAGAAGTTTTTACTGTTGATATTGGTTCCGTATGAACCGTAAAAACAAATAATCGCCCAATAAGACTAGATATATTCTATGGTAGATTTTATCTGCGGCTTCGCCCCTATAGTCTAAAGGAAATTCTCGCGCGGACTCTTGTGAGAATGTGTATTTTAGATATCTACAATGGGACGTTCCCACTACCCCGCGAGCCTAAAGTATAGGTACAGTAGGGTGCGATACTATGTGTCCTTTGCTACACCGGACTACACAGACTCAGTCTATAGTATATTATACAACAAATATACTTTTTCCTTAACCTAACCTAACAAATTATTAGACTGGACATATCGCTTCAAAAGATATAAATAATTCTAGGATGTTTTATTTAAACATACTTTCTTTGGTTACTTATTCTTTACCACAATTGACACCAGGTAGAGAAAACAAACAAATTATTCGATTTTACAGTTTCCGCCGATTGATTATCTACATTACGTGTCAGGTATCGAAACCCAATAGCGCATTGTGGTAATGCGAGGAACCCAAAGAAAAAGACGCCATGTTAGCATCACTTATTAATTGAATTATTAATTTTAAGAAATGTTATATATATGACTATATATATAACATTTCTTAAAATTGTTTCGTGGTGTAGACAGCGACGCCATAAACGCGATGCATGTGGGTTTGTTTCCAATTTCAAGGAAATAATTATTTTTATTTTCCTAGGTCTGGTAGACAAGGTGCGGCGTAGAGACCATCATCGGAAAGTAAGTAAGGGGGTATATTAGGATCCCCCTGATTATATATGATTATACTGCTACATGCGGGAAAAAGTTTCACGTGACAGTCAATTTGAATATAAAAAAATATATGATATCGGACATAAGATTAAAGCTATAACGGTTTATTATTTGCCATAAACACGCGAGTATGATATAATTTTATTTATATCACAAAAGATTCATAGGTGATTATCTAAGATCTGTACAGTTAAGATAAATATAAATATGGATGCAATGCGTGACGACTTTTTTATTTGTTTTACTAACCAAGTTTTTATTCAATTTTAGTTTCTAGAGAGGGCGTCCGTCCAGGTCCGTGTTCGATTCCTGTTTGGTGGTCATAAGAACCAATGAAAGGGAAAAAGGTGAACGTAACGATTCAAGGAATTGTGTTTTCATTTTTTGGCTCTGATAGGAAGACGAATGGCGCTGTTAATCTCAAAAATTGGACGAAAAGATGGGTCCGAAGACGAATACTCGTATCTTAATACTTTTTTTTTATGGGAGAGGACAAGGCAAACGAGCATTCGGGTCACCTGTAGGTAAGTGATCACCGCCGCCCACGACCCCATGCAACACCAGAGGAGCCACAGGTGCGTTGCCAGTCTTAAATTGGTGTGGGAGATAAGTGAATAATGAATATTAAAAAACAAAACTACCTAGCATTAAATAAATAGTCTTCAAAGCTAGCATTAAATAAATAGAATATCAAAGCGTTGTAAAAAATACTGAGAATTTAAAATATTACTAAATTCACCATTCCTTTTATATATAATATCATCGTTAATGTTAATTAACACACAGTGTTGATAAATTTTAATAGGTTATATTCATATTCGCAGATATATCTAGGTCACATGAGATAGCTTTTGACCCATGATAAAATTTCCTCCTAAAATCTCAACCAAATTATGAGTACTTCATGACTACATTTTGTCGTCACTTCAAGAATATAACAAACAGACCTAGTGACAGAGAGATAATAGCGCTGTGTGGTGCAATTGCACCAATGAATAATTTCTCTGCATTAATAAAATGCACTTTATATTACTAGTTTTTTAGAGAAAAAGTTTAAAATCATAATAATGAAAAAAAAAAAAGAAAACCAATGATCGACTGCAATTTTCTTAAATCGATCGAATCGAACTTACAACCGTCACGCTTACAAACGGGACGGTGTACCGCCGCGGCACATGCCTTCAAAGTAAGTTAACCATGCTATATAATATCGATATTAAACTATTAATAAAAAATCGTCTACTTGTCAATATCGCCCACTTTTAAGTTTCAATAAACATACGAGTAACTTCGTCGTAGGCGCTGTTTCTAGCTGACATGTCAGTGTTACGTAATATGGTTAATACACCTTTTTATAATTCTATACAAATGAAATTCAAGTTGAAGAATTTTAGATTCATACTCAACATAAGCGTAAGATCACCCGGGCGAAGCCGCAAGTAAAATCTAGTTCTATAGAATCAGAATAAACGTCGTCAATTTAGTTTCATACTTCCTTTATAGTTTTATTTCTATTGTTTATTATTTGCACAGTTGATTTAATTTATATTCTCATGTCTTTGGTTTGGTTAGACATAATACAGTGTTAGTCCGCCTAAGGAAAGCGAAGAGAGGGGAATAACTAACTTATGTTAGTTTTTGTTGCTAGTTACAAACGTTAGGTAACATTTTGGGAAATGCATCGTAATAGACAATGCATGGCGACAGGTGGCCGTGGCGCGTGCGGAGACCGTTTATTTTTTTTAAGAAACGAAAAAAGGGGCCAAAGATCTATCATGCGTGCCGACGTGCTCTCTTATGTGTAACAACCTCAACATTGTATTAGAATAAACTATATACACATAAATTATCGAAATAATATTGCAATAAAAGCAATAAATTACGGTAAAATAAATAAATAAAATGTTCATTATTCATTAATTACAGAGCTGCTTTGAATATTGCATAGCAACTATTTTAACATAACACATAGCATGCATATTATAAATATTTTTTTCAAATGCCGATAAATAAGATTTTTTAAATGATCACCATTATTTTGTCTATAAATCAAAAAGACAATAGGGTATTCATAAAAAATTAGTATACTCTCAAAAACAATAGAACAAAATCGAGATTCTTAGTAAGATTACTGTATAATTTGGCAAGCATATATTTTTGTTATTCTAGTTATTTGTATTGTAAGCACGTAGATACCTAATTAAAGTTTTGAAAGCCGAAATATTATGTCATTTAAACTTACAATTTGGTATACCGTATTTATTTTACATTTAGATGTTTGTCTACTAATAGTTTAATTTAAAAAAACATATTTACTCACATATTGATTATTAAATCGTTTTAAATATTACACAAAACACAGTTTTACAACAAAATGTTCACGAAACACGACACAGTTATCTAACATTACAACACACCCTACTTCAACAACGTTCCGCTCACCACTAACTGACAGATGGTAAATGGCGGGAAAGCGGGAATTTAAGGATTAGCTAGGGTTGTGACTATATTGTATTAAGCCTTATTTTGTTAGATTGTTAAAAAAATTGTTACGGTATTATGTTTAATAAAAATATAGATTTTTTTTATTACAAACTTAGCGATTACACTCATATTACACAATGGAATGTAAAATTTGCTAAATTAAATTTATCTTATGCTAAGCACTTTTTAATGAATTGAACATTTAATTACTAAAACGAATTACGTTTTAGTTTTATTATCTTCTTCTGTATTTCATATATTTTACGAAAATTTACTTTAAGTAAAAGTTATTTATTTTAAGTAAAAAAAAGTAAAAAAGCTTATAAGTAAGGCGATGAATTGCAGGTAAACTTCATCTTCGTTTTGCTATATCTAAAAATATATTATCGTAATTTAAATATCGTATTTGTATACCAAATAAATATTATTTATGTATTCAACGATTGAACAGGATAAAAGGCGCCAAAGTTGATCAGTAAGGCCAAGGGTATCCATAGCAGCTGTACGACCTATTGTCACATACAAAACACCTATAATACTAACATTATTTGACATATAATTTTGTTTCTTATTAGTTGACTCTTAAGGTCCAAAATATATACCATTTGTCAACAACTCTAACGAAGTTTATGCTATTATTAATCGGAAGCCACGATTTTATTGGGGTCCCATTATAATGAATCTTTTTATACGCATCTTTTTTATTATTATGCTTAAATGGTCTGTAATAACTTGTGGCAAAGGCTTATATGAAGTCTTCATATAAAATAATAATATTTATGGATATATTATTTTCGAATGGATTGCTGTTGATCTGTACTGGTCTCGACAGCGTCATCGGACGGAAATCGCTAATGAAGGCACTTCTGTGCCATCCAGTTGCGCGTTGGTTCTAAAATATATGAGTTTGTATAATAACAAAATAAGTGACCATTAAAATGATCTATTTGTAAATGCACGTGTTTCCAACTATGTACATAAATAACTTGATAGCAGATTTCGAATAGATACTTATACTTATGCGGTACGCATGTCCAAATATTTGCCATGGGCTGAAATGGAACACGCTCCCTCTGGCCAGGTATTCATATATGCTCACTCAATCATAGATTTTTTTATTTTTATTTACTTTATAAGAACCCATTGATATAATTTTATAGGAGATATTGTACATAGTAACATTTCTCATTCTTATACTATATACTCCAATTGAAGTCTAACTCTAACGAAAAATTATAAAAAAGGACAACAACAATACAAGTCATTCCCTGAAACGATAACTTATAAACAAGAATAAAACATTTACAACAAAGGATACATAATATATATTTTTTTGTTATAGACGAAGGCAGTGTTTTTACTGGATCTCTTTAAACAATTTTTTTTCTATTTTATAAAATTATATATATTTTTACCGTTTAATGTCTTCCGTGTGTTCTCCATACAACGTGAGATTGGCGAAATAATTTTGTGCTCACATGGCACGCTCGGAGCGCCATAATTAACGAACTGAACACAATTAAAGAACTGAACACAATATTACATATCATGATATTTACCGTATAAGATATAGATTTATATAATAAGCAAAATAAAATAAGATATTATTCAAGAATATAAAAAACGTAACTTGCATATTTTATAACTTTGGTAGATCTTATTATTTAGTTTCTTTCCTTGAATTACCTTTTTTCTGGAAAATATTTGAATAAACAACTATTTATCTGTTTCTATTAGGAATTATGCGGAGATCTATATAATCTAGGTACTATCATTTGGTAGTAGTAACTTACATAGTAGACTACTTCATTTATATTTCTGACTGCCATAAATTTTTACATCACAATTTTTTTAAGTCTGTCTCTTATTGCAAATGATTTAACATATTGTTTTGCAATTATTTTAGAAAGCTTAATAAAGCATATTGCTACATTTATTTGTTGAAGTAATAAATTCTTTTTGAACGTTAAATGTCTGTCAAAATTATGTTAAAAATAACAGATAATAAATAATGTCGATTGACCAAAACAAATCGTGATCATGCCAGGCGCTGTTTCAGAATTCATTGACGATATCGAAGATTTGATATCTTCACAAGATATAACACCAAAAGAGAGATATGCGAGTCGAAAAAACGTTAGTGTTCGCTCAAAGAAACGTGAAAATAAGGATGTTGAAACTGTGGAAAAGATAATTTTGGAAAGTGTTGTGCCAGGTATAACCTAAAAATAATCATTGTTATTGTTATTTGTTCTATATCTCTTTATATTAAATAAAAAGGAATTAATTGTTGTCAATACGTGCGATGATATAAAATGCACATAGATTCTGTTTTAATCATTAATGTATGTACTCATTAAACATTTAAATAAGTATAATTCAATTATTTCATTACATTACAGGAACTCAAACAATATATGTTAAAACATGGGGATGCGCTCACAATAACTCTGATTCAGAATATATGGCAGGTTTGTTAGCAGCTCATGGCTATAAATTGACAGAAGATAAATGGCAAGCACAGCTATGGCTACTTAACTCATGCACTGTGAAAAGTCCATCTGAAGATCATTTTAAGTAAGTTTATATTTACAATTATATTTTAAGTAAGGTGTATCTGTAATTATATTTTAATTTGTATAGTAATAATAAATTAAAAAAACATACTTTTAAGTATTAATTAAAAAAACATTACTTAAGAAATGTAGGATTATAAGATGTTGTAAGGTAACTTTATGATTCAAAACTGCTTGAAATGGCATATTAAAACAAATATGATTCATTTTTGATTATAGAGAGATATAGAGATATTTTATCTCCAGCCTGTTGAAGTATAGTGTAGATTCTGTAAACTTGTTATTGTGGGTTTGATAACTGTGGGCTGAGGAATTAATTATTTTAAATTCTTGTCACTGATAACAAGATGACATTATACTAGTTAGTTCTGCTACTCAGTACAAATTACCTTTAGTAATTTTTCGTTTAATTATGAAATATTTTTTTACAGAAATGAAATAGAGCTAGGTCAAAGCCGTGGCATACACATAGTGGTCGCTGGCTGTGTACCTCAAGGAGCTCCAAGGGCAAACTACTTGCAGGGTCTCAGTGTGGTGGGCGTTCAACAGATAGATAGGATTGTTGAAATTGTTGAGGAGACTTTGAAAGGTTATATGGTGATTTGTTATTAGTTTTGAATATCCTATTATAATATACAAAATAATATTATAATTAGTTTCCTCTCAAATAATAGCTAGCATACACTTTTAGATGTTGTTTTATATGTAGTCACGTTATATAAAGGAGATGTATATGTAGTAATATAATATAAAGAAGAGAGAAAGTCTTAGCATAAATTGATGTAAATATGTATATTTGTGTTGAACCAATTGCCAAAAGAGATATTTTTAGACTATCACTGGTGCATATCAAAATCAATTTATAATTTGCTGAATAATTGAAAAAAACCACCTAATATTTGAAAAAAAAAATTATATGAAAAATTGTATCAAACTCAATTTTATATATAGGTCACACAGTCCGTCTGTTTGGTCAAAAGAAAACTGACCAAGGTCGTAAAGCAGGGGGAGCTTCGCTATTACTACCTAAAGTTAGAAAAAATCCTCTCATAGAAATAATACCAATAAACACAGGTTGTTTAAATCAATGTACATATTGCAAAACTAAACATGCTAGAGGTGAACTAGGAAGTTATCCTCCAGAGGAAATTGTTGAGAGGGCTCGACAGTCTTTCAAAGAGGGTGTCTGTGAAATATGGCTGACAAGCGAAGATACGGGTAATGTTTGTTTTTTTTTATCTTATAAGGGTGGAAGCATCTGCGTTTACGGGAATAGCATATATGGTAAAATATTTCCCATAACCCATACCTAAAAAAATAAATTAAGATACCTCAATAGTTTAGACATAGGATTTTTTTCATCACATGATGTTTATTCATACAGTATTTCGTGTGACGCAGTTAGGAATAGATATCAAAAACGTAAAAAACTATAAAAATACTACTTAACTAATAATTTTTATTATGCTTTATAAATTATGTACTACAATATTGTAATTTTTAGTTTAAAGTACATATTCCATTGTTTTATATATATACATATAATTTGCATTTTTTTCTAGGTACATATGGGCGAGATATAGGGACGTCTCTACCAGAGTTATTATGGAAATTAGTTAAAGTTATACCGGAAGGTTGTAGATTGAGGCTCGGTATGACAAATCCGCCGTACATTTTGGAACATTTAGAGGAAGTCGCTAAAATCATGCATCACCCTAGAGTTTATAAGTATGTATTACTAGCAATATAAATGCGGCTTCACCCGCGTATGCTTATTATATTATAGAGAAATGATTAACAATATTTACATAAATTAATGTCTATATGTTATTCTGATGTGTAAATTTTAAAGTTTTACCATTTTCAAAGGGTTAAATCCTAGAGTTATTTTTGTGTCCGCGCGCCGCGGACTAATGAAACGTGTTTGAAACGTCGGTTTTCCAAAAATATAAGTTGTTGAAGTGAGAAGCAGAGTGTCTTAACACTTGGATCCCAGGTTCCATCTATGTATATTATTCCGCTATAAGCGGAATATACGATGATGACGACTATATAAAAAACAAACATGTAATTTTAATTACTTTTACAGATTTCTCCATGTTCCAGTACAATCAGGTAGTAATATGGTGTTGTCAGATATGAAAAGAGAGTATACTAGAGCTGATTTCGAGCAAGTTGTCGATTTTTTAAGGGAAAAGTAAGAAAATATTATTATTGCTGATTTTTAAAATTTGTATTTACTTAAAGTCAAGAGAAGTAAAAACTTAAAAAACCATAGTAAAAGCAGTTATGGTCATGATCAAGTCACATAATTTTTTATTTGTATAAGGTTTCATTTTTTATAGATGGAATTTATCTGGAGAGGTGTTCTATATAAATATGAAAGAAAAGTTTTATTATTAAAAAGATTTTATGATAAAAAACAAAATATATTATTAAAAACTAATCACAATTTTTTTTCGACACTTTGAAGATATTTATTAATAGAAATACATACTAATTTACCTCTAAAATTCCAGGGTACCAGGTATGACAATAGCAACGGATATAATCTGTGGCTTTCCAACTGAAACTGAAGAAGATTTTCAACAAACAATGAGTCTTTGTGAAAAATATAAATTTCCATCTTTATTTATTAATCAATTTTTCCCGAGACCCGGTACGCCGGCTGCTAAAATGCCAAAGGTAATTGTTCTTTTACTGGTCAAATGCGTGGATGTGAGATCGCGTGTGGATGTGGGATTAGATTGATTTTAATTCTATATGAATTTTCTTAAGTTAACTGACTTTGTTCTGTAATAGGTTTTTCTTAAATAAAATATTTTGTTTTATTATATAATTCGTTGTTTTTAGTGGATACCTCTGTATCCACCCTAAATTGATAAAGGTTGCATCCCAAGAAGATTTTCTTTTTAGCTTTTTATTGATCTGCTCCTGCGTAAGGAAGAAGTCATTATTTACATAATTCTGCAGTAATACGTGCTTTGAGTTCCGCTCATGATATGCAATATGCCAATAAAAGTGGGAAAAAAACTGTGTGTCTTTGACACTAGTTTTTAAAAAAAAAGGACATTTGAATATAATGATTAAATGTGATGGGTTATATTAATGTGATGAGTGGGGACTGAACCCACAACCAGTCGCGTTTACAGTCACAATCTGTGTCCCTACGCAACGACTGGCTTTTATTATAGCTAATGCATTTGCTAAAGTAATATTTTATAGATGTAACTTATTTTCTTTTACATATTATTTTATATACATAGATAAAGTTTCTATACATACTATAAAAAGTTCAGTTATCTAACTATAAAAGTTAAATCTAATAATTAATTCTTTGGCCTAGGTCCCCGGACAAGAAGTCAAAAAACGCACGAAAAAGCTATCAGAATTCTTCAGATCGTACGAACCGTACGGGCACAAAGTTAACCAAATACAAGAAGTTTTAGTGACAGACATATCTCACGATAAAAATTATTTCGTGTCACACAACGAATTCTACGAACAAGTGTTAGTGCCGAAGAAAGAAGAATATATGGGGAAAATGCTCATAGTGAAAATCATTGAGGCTACCAAATTTTCCATGATTGGTGAAGTCATGGAGAAACCTAAAATGCCGGGTCTCACTTCTCCATTAAAGAAAGGTGTAGTGTCAGGCTTGGAGAAGATGGAGGAGAACAGTAAAATGAAGATACCAGTTTCTTTTTATTTTTTGTTGTTAGCTGTAGTTCTAAGGGTTTTGTGGATGTTGTTGTAAATATTGTACATTTTAGTGATTTATTAAATAACTATTTTTAATTTTTGTTTTGTGTTTTCATTATCCCTTATGATCTATAAATAGAAGAAAAACAAAATATGAAATCGACATAGAAATTTAATTTAATAAAACGTATATCTTTTAATAAAAGTTAAAAATTTTTTTACAGCTTTACGCTGTATCCCGCACACAGCAAGGAGAGGGAACCTAGTGTTAAGACACTTCCTAACTTTCCGCCGAATTGGAAGCATTGTGAGTTCCGCCACACTGTTGAGTGGCGGAACTCAACGCCGCGGTTTGCGTCAACACCAAATGAAATTAAAAAGTCGTGAAAATTATTATTAATATTAATCCAAGAGCCTTTGCGCTTACCGTCGCAAGCTTGTGCCCTTGCGTCACAACCGCCTCATTATGATAGCATAATATTATACTGTGCTTCAATAGATAAAAGTAACAAGATATTTTAAAGGAAAACATTTTCATTACTGCGATTCGAACCCATAATATTGACGATCAATTTATATGGTCGCATTTCCTTTCTTATGAATTTGTTAGGCTAGTAATATTTTCATTTTATTTAATATGGTGGGAATTATAAAATTTTTTTTACAATTGTTTTATACTTTTAAGACACCGCTTTTTATGAATGAAGCTTTCATTTCTATATACTTTTAAATATTATATAAAGACGGACATGACATAACATTTTCTTGTAATTGTTGATAAACGTAAACCAGTGTCTACCACCAGTGACCAATGGTGAGAGAGTTCCTTTTTTATTTTTTTAATTTCATGCTGTCCTTAGCACGCCTTAGCCAGAGAGGGGTTTCTCCATATCTCTTTCGCCTCTTCCACTGTCACTTCATTCATCCTCTTCATATATGTCTTCCGCTATAATCTCATAATAGTGAGTTCGAATATATACATAATAAATTTTTCGTAAAGCCTTTACAATTAAAATTTACTGACTAAACATTTAATTATGAAAAAAGTTTTAGTTTTAATTATGAAAAGAATTTAATTTAGAATTTTCCTTCAAATAAGCTCTTAAATTACAACGTACCATACAAAATAACAATTGTATAGCGAAACTCATACAAAATGTTGGCATCAGGTTTAAAACAATGAGCAACTCGACACAATTCCGCTCTAGCGGTTCTATTCACGCGATATTATATAAGATTACTTCGCATCCGTCTGTCCATCAGTCGATTTGCATATACCTCTGGAAGCGGGAATAAAGTGCTTTGGATTATTTTATTTTTTTGGCATTTTAGATTCGAGTAGTAAAATATTGTAAAGGTGAAAGAAGTTACAAGGATGTCGCACGCACAAGCTGGAGGGAAACGACAGAAGGTGAGGGAAGCCCGTGGTACGGACAATGTTGATTATTTTCAAGGTACTTTTTTTTTACAATTTTTTTCCTTTTTTTTTGAGTAGGCTAAGGGAAATGAGCACGCTAGGAGATATTGTGAGATGCTTGACGCCATTTAACACCGATCTTTGTATTGTTATGCTGGGGAGTTTCTTGTGTTAAAAATATTAATTATATTGAGCAGGATTCGAACCTGGAGAATCTCAAGTGCATCACGCTAGCAGCGACTTAACATATAATGTGACAGCCATTAAGTTATGTGTTGGAAGTTCAGCTCAGTTGGTTAACGTGACCGTAATAGAAAAGTCAGGGATGGACACACTATCAAATAAAATAAATAAATTAGCTTCACGCTGTATCCTGTACATAGCAGGGTAGGCAGAGGGAACGGCTAAATTCTGGAGGCATTACGCGTTGAGTGGCGGAACTCAATGTCATTACATCTAAACAGTAATATATGCGGTAATGCCGTGATACATTTGTATAAATTTACATGACGATTGTAGATTCACATATAATTCGGGGCAATTATAATATTAAAAATGTAAATATTCCCACGGTCTAGTTAGAAAAGTTGCAACTTTAATGCCCGCCATTTAGTAAGTACATAATATTATTATTATATTATTATTATTATATTATTACCTCGTCTGATATAAAAGTTTGAAAAATATCCTCGGATCAGTATAATTTGTTCCTGATAAGTATTCTATATGCGGCTTCACCCGCTTAAACTTACTGTTGTATTATTGCTAAATTATACACAATGCTTACATAAATTATAGCCTATGTAATTACATTATTCTGATGTGTATCTAATTTATTACTTTCAAGTTTCATGTAAATCCTGTGGCACTAACGTCTATCCTCATAAACTATCGAATGTCTAATATGGACTAATGAAAATAGCTTAAGTTACTTTGGTTGCAGTGGGCTATAAAAATGATTACAGTGATTTAATATAGCCTGATTTTTTCAATTTGTATCCGTGTATAGTATCTGAGGGTGTTACATACATTTTATGTACAGGCATAGAGAAAATAGATTACAACAGTTTGGCGACATCCACCGACGTGCACAGCTTCCGGTTTTATAATGGTAATGAGAGAGTCTACAATCGCAGTATGGAGGAATGGCTCAAGTTCAGTGTGTCGCTCACCGAGTTCAGGAGTAATGGTTTGTATGCCAAATAGATAATGAGAAGTAAATCGATTAATAAAAGACGTTCAAAGAACATAGTATTTCTTTACTTTTCTTTTTTTTGGTCAATTCATCTTATTTACTTCTTAACTAAATAATTTTTTTACTTTTTTATTTTCATTACGTGGCATAATATTTTTCTTGTGTGTCTCATGTTCCTCGAAAGAAGAAATCGTTCGAAAAAAAAATCGGGTACTCCTTGTACTGTTCATTTATTATATTATGAGTACGCGATAAACCCTTAAAATAATGTCTTTCTTAATATACTATACCCCAATTCTAGGATCAGATAGCCAAGGCAGGCCTACGTTTAATCGATCCTGGGACGACCATTCTAATTCCTTAGACAATCATAAGCGCTCCATAAAATCATTTTATGATTTTTGCCACAAACTGGGAGTCAAATACTGGACGGCGTTTGATACTGACTTGGTTCCGCAGACGGAAAATTGGGAGGAAAACAAATCGAATTGGGATGAAATTGTTGATTTTATATGTGAAAACTCGCAGAGATATCAAATAAAGCTTTTGTGGCTGGCACCAGATCTACATTCACATCCCAGGTCAGCAATCAGTATTCTTTATGTTTTCTTAATAATTTTGTACACTTAAACAAGACAAGGTGTGCCTGTACCTATTTGAATAGACTAAACATAAGTGTAGTAGACCGACGCGATCGGAGCAATGGGGAAATCGGATTAATATAAGAAATTCATTGATATTTTAAATAACCTGAGATGACAACAGTGATGAAACTCAAACGTAGCGTCTTACTTCCTCTTGTCTTCTTTCGTCTCATCTTCTCTCCAACCCTTATTATTCGTTAATGGCAGTTTTTGATTCATTATTTACATCAGTGTCAATGCTGCTCGACAGTGCTTCATGTTGTTGGATGTGTTACATTTTTGGCACTCATCTAAGGTAAGTAACCTTAATATATTATACATATTTTAATTTTATCTATTTTTCATTATGATAAAGATAATTATTTTATTATATTTTAGGAAGTAAATATTGTATAATGAAGAAATCAATTTTTCATCAAATAATGTCAATTTCTGGCATTAGTAGCGACATCTTAAAAGCTAGGTTTTCTTTAAAATATTTCATCATAGATGGCGCTGTTATGAATAATTTCGTTTTTATATTCTATTTACTTTAAATACATATTTCTTTGTATTGCTACATATCATATTTATATAATTTAAAATATTAATAATAATTTTTGTATTAATCATAAAATTAATATGATCTAATTATGTAAATAATGTTACATTTTATAAGATCCCTAGATCGCGCTATTACAATTTTCTGAGTTTGTAAGTATATATACAGCGTCAGTTCTTAGTCTGTTGTACTCGCTTCGGCAGTACATATACTAAAATTGGAACGATACAGAGAAGATTAGCATGGCCCCTGCGCAAGGATGACACGCAAAATCGTGAAGCGTTCCACATTTTTTTGGAAAAATTATTGTATAATTTTCATACTAGTCGAACGCCCATCAAATGTGAATTGAAAAATCTTATTATTTTCATTTTTTTTGGAATTTCGAGAAACCTCGATATCCTACCTACCTATTTTTAGATAATTATATAATAAGTAACTTACTTATAATTTCATTACATAACTCTAAGAGATATTCGTCATATATTGATTGCAAAAGGTTCTATTTTAGAGTAATATGAAAGGTAAAAGCGCAAAATATTTATTCGGGTCGTACTATCGGGGGCGAAATGGATCACATATTTAAAATGTCTTTTATTAATATTTATGGTTAAGATTATTTTTTATTTCATTGTAGATAGTTCATACATACATGAGCGTTTACTCTACTTAGTGAGTCGTAGCTTTAGAATGGTGAATGGCATCTAATGTGATTTGTACCATGTATGTATCACATTAGATGCATTGACCATGGTGAATGCTGTATGAATGTTAATGGTACCATGAAAATGTGCCGAGATAGGAGATAGGAGATAGGAGATAGAAAAGGCTCGTATAAATGCGATATGTGTTTCAATCATTATGATTGATCTTAATAATTATTATTTTAACTTTTTTGGTTAATACTTAGAATTCATTTTATGTTCGATTCCATTCGCCCCACAAAATTGCCCCCATGTACTGTAAGTTTTTTGTTAATTATTTGGAGAATTTATGAATTTATTAAAATTTTGTTTTGTTTTTACGTAGCTAGCTTGTTAAAGATCTATCCAATAAAAGTGTCATATATTATGGTTTAGGACGAATTTCATATCCTAAAAGAAAAAATGATCCGATTCGCCTCTGTCTACCCTATATTTTTTATTATATATTAGACAAAAAAAACATTATAAGATTCTTTTTAATTTAGTTATTGTTTATGTTAGTTATTTATTGTTTTAAATTAATGTGAGTTTTTTAAAATTATCCAGATATTCTACAGGAGCATTCACAAGCAACGAAGCTTCAACGTTTGTGCAATCGGCGACACAAATTAAAAAATGCATTGAAATGTCGCAACGACTAAATGCAGAGTGTTTTCTTTTATGGCCCTACAGAGAAGGTTACGAGGCGATCTTTCAAACCGATGTTGCCAGAGAAATAAAATTATTTGCCAAATTACTAAAGATCACCGCCGAATACAAAGAAAGATTAAATTTTAAATGTCAATTATTAATTATGCCGTATTCTAGTAATTTCGGGAGTCGCTACAGTAATTTTAGTTTAACATGGCAGCCCCAAAATTGGAACGCGGATATTTTGTACAGATATATGTGGGATGTTACGAGTTGTTTGTATTTTTTGAAAAATCACAATTTAGATAAGTATTACAGGGTGTGTACTCCGCCTGGACACCATATGTTTATGGCGTGCGTGTGAGTAATATTATATTATTTGGAATATTTTTTTATTATACAGTAAAAATATTTATAACATCGAATTCCACACTTGGGAAAAATACCGTTTTATAGAACATAAGCATTTGAACTTGATGGGATCTGATCACGCGCGTATTGGAAACCGTCTCTTGGAAACTTCGGTTTCAAAATTTTTAAAAGTTTTCCAAAAAAGTATTATACTTAGAATCATTTGAATATACCAAGTCAATCCCGCGAATGAAATGAAATAAATCCATATATTGCAGGTATAATATGTTTGGTGGGATCACAATAACAAATAGATTTGACTGTTCCGATATCAAAACCGCTACATTGATGGTGAAATGTATAGCTGACCAAGTAAGTTTATTAAAAAAATAAAAATTATATCAGTTTCAGGCTATATCCTGCACACAGCGGACTAAGCAAAGGGTACCTAGTGTTAAGATACTCCGTTGCCCACTTTTCGTCGAATGAGTGGCGGAACTTAACGTCGCGCTTGGCCTGGTCATCAGAGCGAAGTTAACACACATCATTCCCCACACGCCACCCAATTTCCGAAAAATTTCCAATGTCGAGTACTGGAATTTACGTACCGTTTGAGTTGGGATGTTATATTCAAAAAACAACAAGAATTCTAATTTTACTATAATATATATAATATAAATTATATTTTTAGGGTGCAGCTCCAATCGGCGGTATTAATTTAAGGATAATCCCCAACAGGGATAGCGATCTGCGTGATTTATTCACGTTATACATTAGTTACATGGACGCGTTCGCGAAGGGGTTGCGGGTCGCGTGCAACGTGGTCGCTGAGCAAGTGTTTACCAAGCATATGCAGGTATTTTTATTATTTGTTTGTATAACAAGATAAGGTCATCATTTTTAATTTATTTATTTAATTTTTAATTAATTTATTTTTAGTTTCTTTACGCAGTAAAGAATTTTCTCTATCTATTTCATAGGGAGATAGATAAAATTCTTTACCTGGATACAAAGGCCTGTCATGGTGCATGGGCACAAGCGTGTGATTGTAAACGTGACGGGTTGTGGGTTCAACTTCACTCGAGGAAATGGTATAGGTATTTAATATTTTCATTACCTCGTTCTGGTATAGAGGCACAGCGCGCTGTTGAATACTGCTACTAAACGTACAATGCCTCCAGAATTCTAGACACTGGATTCCCTCTGTCTATCCTGCTGTGCCAGTGATACAGCATGAAGCTATTAATGATTATTATTTTCTATACAACAAAATCGATTTTTACGATTTTTTTTATCGAAAAATTGTAAAATGAACACATAGTCCCATTTCTTTTCTTGCAGCAACGGTACGCTTCGTATAGTAGCGGGTTCGGATCTCGCATTGTGAGCGGAGATGTGTCTATTGAGGAGTGCGAAGAGTTTTACAAGTATGTTGGCATTTTGACTTTGACTTCATATATAGAACGTGAATGAGCGTAGAAATACATGTATTAAAGAAATAATTATTACAGAAGTAGAATGAGAGAAAGATGAATATTATGTAGATGCGATCTCTTCATAGGATATGTGGAGCCAGGATATGATATTTGATCGAATCCACAATGAAGAGATACACAGAATGGCAGGTACTAGAGAGCATGTCACGGTGAGAAAAGAAGATCATGCTCAGCTGGTTTGGGCACGTCGAATGAATGAGTTGTGAAAGAATGGTAAAAAAAAATTATGAACGAAAAGAGATCGGTAAGAGAGGTAGGTAGAGTAGGGTTGGTTGACTTTCGAAAACACAGTATCAAAGACACTGGATGAAGGTCACGTAAAGCATGAACTCTCTGGAGGGCATGTATGAAGAGGTTGATGACAGTGGACGATGTATGCAGAGTCTGACTACCCACTAAAGATAAAACGTGAAGCTAATATAGTATAAAAATGATGTAAGAATATATTCTCAGGAAATGTGATGCTACAGAGTAGTTACCAATATTAGATCAAATGAAGTGTTGAGTTCTGCCATACTTCAGCCACCGGACGTAATTTATATTATATTTATCTAATACTGTCTTTAAAATGAAATCGGTGAAAATGCCTAGATATACTTATACTAAATAAAAGTTAAAATGAAAATATAACATTTTTGTTTTTATTTTTACAGGAAAAGTCACGGTCACGAAGTAGCTTGTACAAAAGTGGAGCATTACAATATGGTGTTTCAACGGTATTTGGACACTTGCGAGCATATTTAATTATTTGATATACCATATCGTTCTCTGCATATTGTCTGTTTAGGCAAAGAGAATATAAAAGTACACTAAAGTAAAAAAAAACCGGACAAGCGCGAGTTGAGCTCACCAACCGAGGGGATCCGTACAGACATTGGAGGTCTCGAGCTTATTCTGAAATTCAAGCTTAGCTTAGCCAGAGCCATTTCATTTGTTACCTTACTTGAACTTTCGGCTTTAATACCAAATTTGGCCCCTTTTTAAGGTTATTATTTTTTTTTATAAAAAACAGAAATGTATAGTTTTCAATTTTTTTTCTGAACTACACGTAGATGCTATGTGCCAAATTTCATAATTTCAGGTTAACCAGAAGTACCCTATGAATTATGATTCCATTTATAGTGTCGAAATACGAGTTTTTTGCAATATAAGCGGAAATCATGGCTTATATTCAACTCGGTATCTCGAAGTGTTTCTGAGATAAAAGCTCTTGACAGACAGACATTCGGACAACAACATGATCTTATACGGTTCCTCCTTGCCTTAGAACAACACGCAACGCCGTCGTGTCGCAGTGGCACCAGCGTGTGACTAGACAATCGTGTACACGTAATATCTCTAGAATTTTCCGGAAAATGGGGAAAGGAAGTGGCTTAAGGGGAACATCGTATCCTAACACTAGGTTCCCTCTGCCTATCCTGCAAAGTGCGGGACACAGCGTTTAGCTAAAAAATGATATACATATTCAATTATAAATATAGAAGTTTCCAATTATCGACTCAATAGAAGATATATATTAAATGTATCTCTTAAAAAACAACAAAACCTCGCATTATTAGTCTGTGATAAAACCAGCCATAGATATTTCCCGTGTTTTATTGATAAACTTATGATATTTTATTATTTACAAGTGACATATATTAGTTTAGTCTTATTTTATTTAAAGACATATAAAATGCTCATTAACGGTATAATTATGGAATCTAGGTAATCTGTATACACACAAAATGAAATGTGTAATTTTATATTTTATTAAATCCTAAAAAAAACCTTAGTTCTCTATAATAATTATTAAAAAAACTAAAAAATTGTGTATTCTGTAATATATAATATAATTTTCTAATTTTTACTAAAAAATAAAACACAACATACTTTTATAATTCACTTTATTCATAGGTTTTGTCGTTTTTTTGTATATTTTCATATATTCACAACGTTTACAGTTACATACACTGGTTGTGCTAAATTAAAAATATCAATACATGTCAATATATATACTCGTACAGAGGCTTTCAGCCTCTGCGCTCGTTTTACAGGCGCAGCGGGAAAAATATTTCAAATCCATATCAAAAAAAAAAAAAAAATTAAGACACGACAACAGTTTAGACGTAGGATTTTCATCATTTTCCAGGAACGTACAATTTTTTTTATAAACAAAGTCACCAATACTTAAACTAAAAAAAATATATAAATAAAGCAGCCTTCTTCATATTATGCTTAAGAAAAAAATTGCATAGATTAAAATAGATTTAAAAAATCTAAGTAAGATAAAAAATGGTTTCTTATTTAGATTTGTGACAATATATATTATTAGAATATATATGGAATTTGTTTTATACTTCTCTTGTAAAGACTGCAGTGAAGTTTATTTATTTTTTTCCGCCTTCAATTTTTTATATTTTACCAACATTTATTCTTACATATAATAAATAATAGTTAAGCGCTTAACATTTTATCGAAGAACTAAAAAAGAATATTCTTAATTTTTCAGCGAAACGAAATTGTCGTCGTTGTAATAAATAGTAGCAAGTAATTAAGTATACAAAACTATTTCACAACTAAAATTGTAAACTTATAACTTAAATAAAAAAAAAGAATAAAAGCCAATATTCTTATATACAGAAAGATCCTAATTTATTCAATCAAGTAAAAATTTGGCATAATATTTTTTACTTTAATACTGGGAATAACAAAAAAAAAGAAAGAAAACACACTGAAATAACCAAAATGGCAGCTCATGTCGGAATGACGTACACTATTGCTAGGTATTTTGGAACACATTTGTATAATTTCGTCATAAAAGCACCAAGGATTTCTATTTATTATATTTATTTTACGTGGAAGCTGGTTTGTCTGGAAAAATATTTTATAAAAAGGCTTTTTTTTAAATATTCACAGTATTCAGTGCATTATACATAATTTCCAAAAAAAATCTTAATTACATAATACATATTGTACAGCAATAAAATTTAATTAAGTGATAATGATCAGCAAATATTTGTGTTTTTTAGCCATACAAAGGTTTTTGTTAATATTTCATTAATTTTAAGCGTGAAAGTCCCTTACATTTAACTAAGTAATAAACTCACGACATCAATATGTATATAAAAGCATTGTGTAAAATAAACAAATACCTCATTAAGAGAAATTAAATTAGATTTCAAAATTTATCTCGTTTAATTTATTTTTAATTACAATATTTTATAGTATGCTGCAAGAAAACGTAAACAATATACTCTAGAAATGCTCATTTGTGGCAACAATGACGTATTTGCACTCGTAGAATTACTGCAGGATACGTAATTAATTTACTAATAGTCTTTCCCCATATATTTTAACTAGTTTTTTAAGAGAAAGACGTATTACGTCATTGTTGCACCAATTGTGCTAATTATGTAGTGACATATAAAAATATATATTGTGCATAATTTGTGTTCTAAGGTACATATTAAATATATATGAGAAAATTATTGAGTCATAATGATGATTGTTTTATTTCATTACCATTTTGTATAAAGACATAAATATCCTTACTTTTAATTTGGGGCTTACAGTTATCAATCAAGCTATTAAATAATCTTATTATACATAATATTATACATGTAAGCCATTAAGTAATTTGAAATTTCATTAAAAATATATAAGCAGTACTTTAATCTTGCTATGGACGTGTCAATATAGTTCTACATTAAATTTAAAAAAAAAATCACTCCAAAACTTTGGTAAAATGTGACAGTTAAGTGGAAATAATATATATTAATATTAACTTTTATTATTGTTTATTTGCACGAAGAAAAGTATATATTATAACAGTCATGTATAGGAAAAAGAAGTTATGGCTGAATAAATTTTGATCATTGCTGTTTATATGGAAGAAAAAGAAATGACATGGCGCCATTTTAATTGACATTTGTTTTTTATTTAGTTAGGTTTTAATTGTTTGTGCTACGAATAATATAGGAACAATAATTTCTTTGGCAGTCCATTCAATAATTTCCTTTTTTATTGCAATAATTAATTATTGAGATCTCCAATTTTGGCCAAAATATGTTTAATTTCGTAAAATTAGTAAGTACCGTCATGAATAATGTTATAAATTTTTAAGTATCTAAAATTTGACTAGATTTTAAAATTAAACTAATATTTTTTTATACAAAACCATAAGTAAGTATAAAATTAATATAATTAGGTCAGTTAAGTTTATTATGTGAAGATTAACCAAAATAAATAACTCATTATTTATTTTGGTCAATCTTTATTTATAATATTAAACACATCCATAGCATCTATAAGAACATTTTACACAGAATTTTATTTACCAATTATTTGGTAGAAAAAAATAAATTATTACCGTATGAATATCAACAGATATCTCTGAGGAAGTAAGTTTTTTGTCCTTTTAGCAATACATTTTAGGAATACCTAATAATAATAACCTGATATAAGGTTAACACGCATTTATACAATTTTTATATGTACATAGTGTATATAATATTACATTATTATAATGCATTTTTTTGTTAATTTTAATATATGGTGTATTTTTTTTACGCATAGTTTAGTTTAAGTAGTAATAAGTATACAGCCAAATCATAAACGCTCTGCGTACATTTCAGTCTATTTTCGCCATTTTAATATTTATAGAAGATATTAGCGAAATTTTATCAAATAATTTGTATATCAAAATTAGAAAACAATATATGACAGTTTGAACTCACAGTTGGAATGTAGTAAAAATAATAAATAAAATAAGTTTTTTTTTATTTTTTTATTTCACGCAGTATCTCGAATATAGAAGGCGGAAGGAGTTGTTTACTTTTCGTAAAAATTAAGTAATTAAAAATAAGCAACTTATATTAATGTCGCACTTTACCTTACCACAGAGGGAACATGAAAATAAAATTCTATACAAAATATAATTTCGCTAATATCTACTATCTAAATGTATAAACAATGTTGCCACTTTTTAAATGTTTCATGGCAACACTGTTTATTAAAATAAATTCACGAACCACAATATAATATATATGTTATTGCATACATATATATAAAACAATCTGTAATAGTAACTAATAAACAATGGTAATACATTACTCGTCATCAGATGGTTCAGTGCCGAAGTAGCGATCACCAAAGTTCCCTATTCCGGGTAGAACGTAGAATTTCTCATTGATTTCTGGGTCTAAGGCTGATGTTATGATTTTTACCTAAAAAAGGTAAAAAAATAGGTAAAATTATTGAAACTAAGTTCAAATTAGTTTAATGTTGTGGAAGAGTCATCTATTTTCTTTATTTTTTAGGGAAACTTAACTTATAAAATACAAAAACATAATTCAGTGAATTGCGACAATCACGCACGTGCACGTGTCGCCATCTCTCCCACCTTGGGGAAGGTGCACACTATGAAGTGCACGTCGATCTGTCATGAGGAGCGACATGAGCGCGATGTGGAGATCGCGTCTCTCTCGCACGCTCGCACACTGCTCGTGCCGCCGTCTCTCTTTCTCTCACCTTGGGGAAGGCGCACGCTATGAAGTGCACGCCGATCTCATCCATGAGGAGCGACACGAGCGCGATGTGATGCTCGCTCTGTCTCTTTCGCACGTGCGCACACTACACGTATCGCCGTCTCTCTTTCTCTCACCTTGGGGAAGGCGTACGCGATGGAGTGCACGCCGATCTCAGCCATGAGGAGCGACACGAGCGCGATGTGGTGCTCGGGCACATCGTGGTCGAGCAGCACGCGGATGGCCATGATGGCGGCGGCGCCGGTGGCGACGGTGGCGTCCATGAGGACCACACGGTAGTCCTTTATGTCTTTTGGTAGACGGAGGTAGTAGAGCTGTGAGAGAGAAATATACTTCGATGCAATATATTTGGAGGACACAAATATATTATGTAGATTACATAGAAAATAAGAAATAATAAAAAATAAAAAAGACGGCGTAATTGCTTAAAGATATCTTCTGATAATGTTTCGTTCTTATTTTATTTAGTTGGTTAGGTTTTTATTTTTTACTTAGGGTGGAAAAGTGAAAACTAAACCTATAATTGTCGTTTTCAATTAAACGACGAGACACTGTTAACGTAAAATAAAAATGTTTGTTGGAATATATGAAAATTACATAAAATAATAGGGACTCAGCAAGAACTTACGAATTAAATTTAACATAAAACACCATAAATACAATTATTTAATCCTCTACGTTTTTGTTACATAAACATTAAGTAATTATTGTACATATTTTATTCGCACATAATGAATTATAATTTAGGTAAAACAATAGAGTAAGTAAGATAAAAAACAAGGTAACCTTACCTCAGGCTCATCAGTCTGTTGGTTGGTTTGTATAAGTATTTTACCTATACGTATATCCTTACACACATCGCACACCGCCTGCTCCATCGTCTCACCAGCTCTTAATATGGAAACACCGCATATCTTTTCTACGTCGCATTTACGACCTAAATGATACACAAAATATAATAAATAATTCGTATGTAACTTAAAAAATAGATATTATTTTATTTGAAAAAATTATAGTTTTCTTCAAAAATCATAAAAAAAAGTTATAAATCTACACGATTCTTGTCTATTCTTTCAACTTTTCTGTCTTTTTTACGAATTTTCTTTTTAGCACAATTTTTTTTCTTTTTTTAGCAAAACACTTACTAAATTGAAAGAAAATATTTAACCACTAAAGATCTACTTAAATAATAAAAAAAAGTAAATGAAATCGAATCCACAACCTACCGCCATACGAAAATCCCTGCGGCGTATCAACCATATGCAATGAATACGGCAACAGAGACAAAGCGAACTCTATAACGAGACGCATTAAACGCTTCGAGTAGAAAATGAATTCATCTCGAGGCGTGTCCTTGTTGCGTATGAATGTGTGGAGACCTTGGACCTGGAATTATAAAAATAATACTATTTTTCAATTAAATATTTTTACACTAGCTTCCCCAAGTTCCTCTAGCCTGCTATGGGTGCCATGAAGCTAAAAAGAAACATTGTTATAATTTTCAATCTTCTTAAGGTAGAAAAAAACTCTGATTAACCAATAAGCCTAATAAGCATTCTTTATATTTTACTATAAATAAACCTAGTATATTTTATGACTAAGTGTATAGTTTACCTGCGGAGTATCTTTAAGTACATATAAGGAGTCCGGTAATGGCTGGCCAATGTGTGCTACAGCTAACTTCTCTCGCACTTTGAAACCACGCTGTATAAAGAAAAAAACAACAGATTTCATTAAAACAATTAAAGATAAACAAGTAGTGTTAAGAATAAATTAAAAGGGGAATGTTATTTTTGTGTGTACTTTATAATAGGAACGATTTACGAGTGTGATTTAAACTACAAGACTGATGACTGAAGTATGGTGTCGAGGTATAAAACGCGGCTTTCAGTTTCGCCACTCAACACGCAATTCCTCCAGAGTTCGGGGGAACTAGGGACCAGAGTGTCTACTAATACTAGGTTCCCTCTTACCCAGCTGTGTAAGGGATACAGCGTGAAGCTGATTTAATAATAATTATTTTTTTATCTTAAGCTACATCTATCTGAAGTGACAGTATTTATTTATTTATTTTGACTCACAAAGAATATATATATTTTTTCGTAATGAATAGACAGAAAAAGAAGGGGAAGGGGGTTTAATAGGTTTATATCTTTTTACTAACCAGCTGTAACTGCTTATGCACATGTTGCACAATCAGCGATATGGCAACATGGTTTTCACCACCTCTAGGCACTATGATGTCGGCGTGCGCCATACTAGGCGCTATGTAGCTTTGGTAGGCCGGCTTCACGTGGTGCAGATACTGTTTGAGAACACCCTCTAGGTCGCGGCCGCGTTGTACTATGTCCCTGGAAAGTGGTAGATAATGTTAGTAATAATATTAGTCATGGAATAACTGTAGCAAAACGTCGATGCAGGAAATGGGAAAGGAAATTGTTAAATATTTTCATTTTTTCGAGTGGGAATCTAACCCACAGCTCAATTAATATTATTTTTTTCTTATAAGATAGTTTAATAACTATTAGTGTTTGATTTTTAAATCATAAGTGACTGTTATATATTCTTATATCTTTAGTTTATTGTATTTCTTCTGTAAAATATAAATGACTACATTTATATTTTACAGAAGAAACGGAACATAAAAAATTTGTTTTATATTATAGTTTTACTATAATAAAATGCTTTTATCAGATAACTATCAAATCATGATATTATATTGTATATCAATAGAGATAGATATCTCTAAGATATCTTCATTATTTTTTGTAGTGATAAGCTTATCACTATTAAAAACAATGAAGCGTATGGACAAAATCATTTTTAAAACTATATTTATTATTTTTTAATTGTATAAAAACAAACACGCCTTCTAAAGTCAATAACAAAATCAATGAATCATTCATTATCAAGAGATAGTTGTGACATGCGCCCACTTGACGGTGCATGTCACAAACTATAACTCACACATAATTATCATAAAATCACTTAATCATTCTAAGAAATATATTATTCAAACACATTTCTTAAAATGAAAGAAAGCAAAGCACAGCGTTGAGATTCGCCACTCAACGCAATGTCTTGAAGTGTCATAACATTAGGTTATGACAATTCGAGACATTGCCTCCCTAAAGCCTGCTATTTGAAAATGAAAAAAAGTACCGCCTCGTTCCTTGCGCCGATTCTTTAGTGAAATGGTGATAAATTGTTTGATGTACCAAAAATTAAGCATGTAACTTATTTTTGCCTTACCTTCTTAGCCGTCTAGCGAGGCGTATATCAGCGTCTGTATCAACAAACACTTTCATATCAAGCATTTTGAGAACATCCGCATTGTAGAACGCCAAGATACCCTCGAATATTATAACATTTGCACCGTACATTGTTTTCTGTTAAAAAAAGAAAGGAAAATTAGAGAAGGGCACAAAGTCGCGTAGGCAGTAAACTGGGAACCTAGTGTTAAGACACTCCAGATTCCGACTTCCCGCTGAATTCTCGAAGAATTTGCGTGTTGAGTCACTAAACACAACGCCGCGCTTTGTCTTGTGATTACCAGAAGAAAGGAATGAAAATTATTAAATATTTGTAAACTGTGTAAATAAATGAGCACTTCACGCATCAATTTCTCACTCTCAAAACAGTATAGCAGTTATTAAGAGCTCGATATCGAATGCTTCAAAATATATGAGAATAAATCACTAACCGTACGGTTCTCCCTTGAATGTGTGACATAATTATAAATGGGCACTTCCACTTTCTTGCCCTCTTTGAGACGCTGTAGAACAGTTATTAGGAGCTCGATATCGAACGCGTCCGGATGATCAAAGTTGTATTCGTTACGCATCGCCGCTTGGTGTTGTTTTTCGTTAAGTACCTGTTCAAATTATTATTTGGTTAAATATATTAATAAATTAATATAAAAATAAAATATTTTATTTTTAATATTTAGTAAGGTTGTCAAGGATATTATGCTATGTTTTTTTTATCTCTACGCCTTATGCCGCTCCACTCCCCAGGTTCTCTCTGCCTACTATGCTATATTGCAGGGTGGGTGATGAATGGTGGAAATCAAGATTAAGGTTTACTTCGTTACTAGAGTAAAACTAAATATTTCGTTTTCTCAAATGGCAAACCAAGCCACAGCCTGTCGCGTTTACGTATGCTTTTCAGTGCTCTTATCCCAGCACTGGCCACATTTGTTTATGGTGGTTCACAATCACCAATAGTAAATAAAAAAAAAAAATTTGAAAATGTTCCTTAAGATTTAAAGCAATGATCTTAATATAATTATTAGTTTCTTCTCATTTGAAAAATGATTTAATTAATATAAATAAACTATATATATGATAAATATAAAATAAAAAAACGGCAAGAAAATATAAACTATGCCTAGCATAAATATATTAATATTAAAAAATCTCAAGTACCAACATATAAAATAATGGATATGAACCACACACCTTATAAAACGAGTCCATACTGACGATGGTAACCCACGGTATGTTAAGAGATTCTATAATTTTGGTAGCCACTGTGGTCTTTCCTGAAGCGCTCGCGCCACCTACACCTGGAAAATAACTTCATATAAACATTACAGTAAATATATAGTATGTATACACATAATGTTATGAGGCTGAACGCTGGTCACCGTAATCTTAGGAACTATTGGTACCAAGTGAAAAAAAATATATATTTAATTCTCTATTTTAAAATCCAATTATTGTTGTAGACTATAAATGACAAAACGTTCATCGCTAGAATTATCTCCCGTACAACAAAGAGCCATATGTCATCCATTCCATTTGGCCAAGGTGGCGAAGCCGCAGGCAGGCATTTATTTACATGTATCGTGATACTTGTAAGTTGAAATCCCATAAGGGAAGGATTTTTTCTGCTTCAAGCCATACCCAGATAAAATAGAAATATATGTAGACAAAGTTTAGTGACTTTTTTAGTGCCAGTTTTTAATTTTCCACCCAATTATGACACTGAGTGTTAATTAGCGAAATTCAATATCATTAATATTTCCTTTTAATTTTCATTACTTTGTATTTTCTATGTAGATAGATATACAATTATGTTAATTTAATTATAAACAACATATAGTTTATAAATAATAATTATTATAAATTGCTAATATTAGTGATATCATGTGATAACTGTTCTGTTTACACATTCAGTTACGTTACATAATTAGGTGAGACATGCGTGTAAATTACTTATACCAATTGAGCAAGTTAACAAATGACAAGTATTTAAGGTCGGTTTCGTTTCGTCCCGCATATATAACAAGAAAAGATTGACAAAAACAATGACGGGCTTGATGCAGGGAAAGAGATATAATAATTACTTTTTTCTAAGCGGTCTGGAAAAACAATACACGACGTTGTATTTCGATATCAAGGGACTTTTGTAAAATGGATGAAAATTGGAGAATAGTGTGTTAACATTAGGTTCTCTATGCTTAGCTCGCTTAATGCAAAGAGAAAACCCACCAAGTGCGAGTCGGATTCTCTTACCGTACCAATTTCAGGATTGTAGGATAACGTACATTAACTTAAGTTTCCGGATATATGCACTCGTTTTGTATGAAATGACAAGTTTATCTGTGGATCTGATTCTCGACGCTATCTTGGGATAAATGGTTTTGACAGACGGACAAAAAAAAAGGTACGCTAATAGGATCTTATAGGTGTTCAATTTTTTTCTTTTGAAGTACGGCACCTTAATTTTTTTTATTACTTTTGACTATTTTCTTCCCTACAAAGTTCAAAACGGGCACGACTGGTAGCCCGTACTGTACAAAATACATTCTAATATGCCTTAAACTTTCACCAAACCCAAATACAATGACAAAAGACCTAGAAATTGCTAAAAATGTACCACTTACCAATAAGAAAAGGTTCAACTTCCTGTCCACCGGTACAATTGTACCACGGCGGTCTTCCCGCCGTGTATATTGTCCGTCTGTCCGCATGTAAGATACTTTCGGCTGTCGTCCGCTTGTTGGATTGAGACATGGATGCTGTACGGACGCGACGGGCTCGAGGCGATTTGAGAATGTTTGAACCTGAGTTCATTATAATTGTATTGTTTATAATTATAATCGTGTATTTGATTAGATAAATGAACATAAAAATTTAAATGCAACTAATTAGTTGAAGCCGTCGTGGCCCAGTGGTTTAGCTTCCCACATGAAATATTTAATATTATCATTTACTCACTGCGCGGCGCTACGCACGGCCACTCAACACGCAATGGGGATATTGCATCTTGAGTAGCGGAACTCAATGAGGAAATGATAACATTCATTCCCCTGAGTGGGAATTAAACCCACAACCGCCGCGTTAGACTGTAAATACTGTACCACTGCTGAACGACAATATTCTAACTCTTACCAGTGGAAGGCGGTCGGTACGGCCTAACATTGGGCACGGTGGTGGGCGAGGCCGGCGCGCGCGAGTAGTCATCGTCGTCTATGAACACTGTTTCGTTTATTTCTAGCGCAAGTTCTGTGTCACTGTAATTATAAAAGTACAAATGAATATTTATTGAGTTGAGGGAAGCTAAGCATTGCTTGTTGAATGGCGAACACAACGCCGCATTTTGCCTTGTTACTAGAGCGAGGAAATAAAAATTTCATTCCTCTGAGTGGTATCGAACCTACAATCGCGCGCGTTTGGTCATACTTTTATTTATATTCTCGTATCTAGTTAAGTTTAAAGAGAGTTAGCTTCTTATTTTCAGCAGAAAAGGGATATTTATTGCGGCATAAATAATTATTGCAGTGCTAAAATAACACAAATAGCTTAAAATAAAATTTAAAATCAATAACAGTTTTGTATGTCTTTTTAAAAAAAAGTAAAAATAGTTATTTCAATCATATTTAGGTGAGTGAATAAAAAAGTCTATCCACTTGGTGATTCTATTAGTGACTTTTAAATGTTTATACAAGGTTTCAGTCGCAATCCAAAGTATTAAGTCTATTTGCCAAGGTTAATGCTATTAAGACGGACATTCAGCATAATTAAAAGATAAATAATGTATATAAGAACTTCAAATTTATACATTTACAATGATGTACTTTTGTAATTAATTTAATATTAAATATAATAAAATAATTTGCATTATAATTATATGGAATTTCAATAGCAACTAGTAGTATTTTTAAAATTTAAATATCACCTCAAGAAAGGTTTTATCTAAGCCGAAGAGTTTGTTTAAACAATAATCTCAGGAGCTTCTGGTTCCAGTTTAGACTTTTTTTTTTAATGTTGGATAGTCCAATTTTCCAGAAAGAATAAGCTATAGGCTGTTTCAGATCTTAAAAGTTTCCATGGTCACTTAGAAAATGTGATGACTATTTCCACTTGACCAAAGGAGCCCCTGGTAGGTAATCTCTACTAGCTTAAAATATTTTTGTTTAATTCTTGGACAAAGTATTGTATCTGGCACCGGAAAAACCATGCACTATATAGAAAATAATAATATCTCATTAATTTATTACTAAGAACAAAATAAAGCTGACCCTCCCACACTGTTTCTTAAAATAGCTTTCTTTATATGCAAACTTTGAAATGTTGTAAGTAATATTTTCTTGGAAAATTTATGATAAATCAATATCAGAGGTCATTATGTAGCAGCACAGCAGCTGACTTTATAACCGAGAGATATATATTCAAGTTCCATTCCCAATTCTTTTATTTCCTTGCTCTGGTAAACATAGTATTGTAAACACACATACACTGAACAATCAAAATGAAAATAATATCATAAGCAAGTGTAAACAAAAAATAAATGACATAATAATCAAATTATTTGACTAGTTTTATTTCTGAGCATTTCTTATTAATACATGATTATTTGTCTCTGATAGTAAAAGAACTTAAAAAATATTGGTGATACAGACAGCAAAATGAGTCATGAAACAAAATTAAGGTCACCATTACTGTAAACAACGGACAAGGTTCTTAATAATTGTTTAATTTTTAGATTGTCTCAAGGTCATTGTTAAAATATCATTGTTTAATATAGGCATCCTAAATTATGATATTTAAACTATTATTGAAGCTTAACTTTTTCTGTTTAGGTTTGTGTTAGGACTCACTATTCCACACTACACACAATGTTTTTGCGACAGTAAATATTACATAGCAGAATCCAACACAGTATTTTTTAACCAGAGCAGGGAACGTAAATTGACTTAAAAATAAAATTCTCACAACTGGGGATTGAAATATGTTGACATTATTATTATATGTAGAAATGATATAACATATAACAGCTAAATTTCATGGATTATACTAATATGTAATACAAATATTACTTGAAGTCTTAAGAAGTTGCAAAATTACTTTATATGTCCATTAGAATAGACAAATGAAAAATATTTGTATTAAAAAGAATTTATAAATATTTATTTTTGACTTCATGTCACTGCAATATCCACAAATGTATTTTATTCATAATATTATCTTTTAGCCACAAGTGTGTAGATAGGCCTAAGTGCTGACAATATATTATCTTATCTCACACGTACATTAGCATGTTTGTGTTTATATCATTTGTTTACAATTTTTCAATGGCAATAAATGACTTTCTATTTAAAGGTTATGTGTCATTTAAAATATTTTTAATTGTGATCTAGAAAATCATAGCTACATGCAATAAAATCAATATATAAACGAATTAAAAAAATCTTTACAATCACGACGAGAAAGTAAGATGTAATAATAAAAATGTCTTACGCAGGGGCGACGATTAAAGAACTAGCATCCATGTTTCCAATGTATTGTACTTTATCATGTATATTAGAATAATTTGGATGATAACCGGTTCGAGCACGTGTCTTTTTTACGGTGCGATCGTGTAACGTAAAATAAGATGCCAATGTACTATATGAAAGTCTAAAAATAAACCGCAATGTGTATATGCAGAGGTTATGAGTCTAGTTAGCAGAACTGAATTAAAGCACGTACTGCAATGTTGTTTTAGATCACTAAATCACAGCACGTGAAATAATACCGTAACAGTTCCCGTGACTACGCTTAAAACTAGCCTTTTCGAGCAAAAAATTTGTTGACACGAGACAGCTGTGCAAACAAACAATAATTAAGGTTAGCACACACGATTTACCTATCCGAGCTAGCCGAACTGGGTGTTTCAAACTTGTTCAGTTTACCAGCCATCACTGGTAGTCACAAAAATATTTATTTTTTAATTTAAAATACAATAAACTTAGTTAAGAGATAGACATACGCAAATAGTGATTTTGACGAGTGACATTCACTGTTTAAAAACTGCGTCACACGTACGCAGAGTGCTGCATCATTAACGTCATATTTTTTATATTTGTAAATTTTGTTTTTATATAAAATTTATGAATAATAATATTTTCTCAAATTAATTGTAGACTATGATCTTTTGAAGTTATTTAAAGGTGAATTTTAATTAGTATTTCAAACGAAATTGGCCCCGTTTCTGAACGCTTACATAAGTTGCGTTCCGTTACACAGGTTAAAAATCAATAATAAATCAAAATGTTTTATTATAAAATAGAAACAATAATAGTAATAGGTTTTTACCAATAAACAAATTTTTTTAAAAAGTAGAATGATGTACAGAAATTCTTGTACATTAACTAGGCTACGTATTATCCAAAAATACATTTTTTTTCCTTTACACGCTGTTCACCAATGAACAATTTAAGCAATCTGTGCAACTTTGTCAATTTTGGCGGTAGTTTTTGTTTTTAGATAAAAATATTTTGGGCTTATGATTGTATTTTATTCATATTACAAATAATACTGACAAATGTAGTGGCGTGGTGGTGTGGAAATTGTGAGTGGGTGAACTTACAAATTTTCAAGCTGTTGGCTTTAAATTATTTATATTTTATAAATATAAATAATTTATATTTTATGCTCGACATTATTATCGTGCGTAATTGATCGACAGAAACTGATACTTGTTGTCTTTTTTTAAATATTTTTTCCAATATAATATGCCCAGAAACTACGCCGTTTACGCCATTAAATATCTGAATACTTAATGAACGCAATAAATGCTTGATAAATTGTTTTCCACCGAATATTGATATTTTTTATAGTATGTATGCCTCGTGTGATATGAAACCGCCCGAATGTTATAGTTTTTGTTCATTGTGACAAGTGAGTGACAAAGTTAGATAATGTAGTAATTATGTCACAAGTTGTAATCTCTATTTATGTTTTCTCAATATCAGTATGTGTTATTTGTTGATTGGATAGCAGCCTTAAGTGGTTTCATTAATTTGGAGGCAAATTACGTTATAATTTGTTAAAAATTAGTATTTAGAAAAGCATTTATTTGATATCATTGGAAAGGTGACTAAATGAGGAGGTTTTCAAAATGACGAGCCCACATTTCCCACAGCCTCCATAAGCAATTCAATAAATATTTATCTAGCATATATGTCTTAAACGACTAAAGAATGTAAAGATATAATCGATGTTATATCTCAAAAAGATTTAATTACCTAGAAGTTACGAGACGACAGTGTTGCATGCAATTAGGCGAAACTTTCCCCATTTGCATGTTATGGGCCAAGTTTTCGATCGACCTCACCCCAAGTGCGAACGGTAAGAATTGGAATTGATTATTTTTTTAATTTCGCACAGATTATCTATAAAAGTTTAGGACGTGGTTTGACTGTATAAAGACTTTTTGAAATTTGCATATTGAAAAATATGTACATAATTTGATTGTACAATTTAAATTTTAAAATATTTCTTTTAATTTTAACTTTTTAATTATCGTTCGGGGTTTTATTTTAATTTAAAGAAAAATAAGATAAATACTGTAGGTATGACTAAAATTAAATGCTACAATTAGAAATACAATTATTTATATATTTTTATAGTTACATAAAGCCTACTACATACCTGTTTGTATCTGATCTATATACTAATCTAATTTGATCTATTAATGATATACTAATTGCATTGAGTATGTTTTTATGGAATCGGTTCTGGAATTGGAATCGGTTGGCGTGATATGGAGTTATTCATCCACATGTCGCGCGCATACCTAAATCAAATTTAAAACATATGATTTTCTCATTGTCAGAAATGGATCAAAAAAGTCTAGCTTTCAAATAAAAAAAATCAGTCAGGAGTCCTGAGGTAAATTACATAAAAAAATACAGTTGAATTGATAACCTCCTTTTCTTACAGAAGTTGGTTAAAAATAAAATGAACAAAACTTAAACAAGGATATCCGATTTTACAAGTACACATCAAGGAATGTTACGTTCCGTACCATCCCCAAAGCTCCATTGAAAAAGTTTTTGCATATGAATAAAGCGAATTACCTTTGGTAGACATGAAAAAAATTGGTGTAATCCATTCAGACGAGTGTCGGGTCCTTTACGTGACGTTGAGCTTCTATTTGTCGACTTTTAGGTTATTTTACTTGGAAACTTTGATTGGAAGACATTTGGAAACGCATTTTGAATGTTAAATAAAGACTGTTTTGTAGAATTGCGATCTGTTTCGGCTTTATTTGTATCGGCCTTTTTATATTCAAAGTTTTGTTACTGCAAATGGTGGGATTTAATGGTGATTGCGTGGAGATTTTCTTCGGACTTCTGTACCTTAGTGTTAAATTTTCGATAATATTAGGGTACTTCTTTTTATGGTTATATGGATTCTTGTATTTTTCACGATAATATATATTTTTGGTATAATAAAATATATTTTTTTGACCAATAAAACCTGGGCCGTGGCTGGTATCATGGCGCAGCGTCTCAGTTTGTCTTTAAACGCGACTGTTGTGGGTTCGATACGCATGCGAGGCTTTTACCGATTTTTATTTCTCTGCTCTGGTAACAAGAAAAAGTTCGGCGCTGTGTTCCACCACTCAAACTTGCACAATATCTTCAAATTTAGGCGGTGTGTGAGTGGCGAAGAGTCTTAACTTAACACTAGGTTCCCTCTGCCTACCCTGCTACATGCGGGATACAGAGAGCGAAAAATACTATATCTACATTTTATTTGGCGAATCTACCAGCAAATAATTATTATCAAATCAATGATTCAAGTGTACTGGCAACATTACACGACCATATTGACCTTACATGTGCATATTATTAAAGCCTTTACCTCTAGCTTGCTTTAAACCTAATTACCATCGCTATTTGTCTGGCAACCTGAAGAAAGCTCAACTAATTGTCGTATACACTTTTCTAATGAAATCGACACCTGCGCTTCGTTTTGTGTCTGCCCGTTAAATGGTTGGGATTTTTAAGTGATTACGTAATTGGATAGCCGCTGTCGTGCAATTACTGTAGCATTGTGCTGTATAAAACAATTTTTAAATTCAGGTAAATCTTCTATTAAGACAATATTTTTCAGCTTCACACTGTATCCTTCATGTAGAAGAGTAGGTAGAGCCCAGTTCGAATTCTGGAGGCATTATCATGATGAGTGGCGGAACTCAACGCAACTCAAAGAAATGAAAATATTAAATATTTATTTTCCTCGAGTGGGATTCAAATCCGGTCACGTTAACACCCTTGTGCTCCTCCGCCACGACTGGTCCAAAAAGCCTTAAGATTATTATAAGTTTTTATCTATATAAATAACTTATTGATGCCGTCGTACTAGTGAGACAACCTCAGATGATGAGCTTGTACACGTGCATTAGAGCTTGGTTCTTATGCAGCGCGATGAATTTAACAGAAAATGGAGAACGGAGTGACTTAACACTAGGTTTCCTCTGCCTACCCTGCTGTGTGCGGGATACAGCGTGAAGCTGAAAAAAAAAGAAGTTTCTATAAATATATTTTATACTAAGTCATCTCAAAATATCTTCATATTCAGCCACATTTCGCCTGAACAATGCGTCCAAATTGCTCTAACTATTAGCCAGGGTAAAGGTATTCTCTATTCTCAACGTGACTACGTGATGTGAAAGCTAACGAATTTAATTTGCTGTCGAGAGATAGTCGCAGCTAATAGTTCGTAGGAGATTTATGTGTCTGGTTTTCAAATCTTACTTGTGATTGTAGAGAGTCGGTGGAGAAGTGCTTAGGTTTATGTAAGAAAAGTAGAAATTAATTGGAAAAGTCCAAAATATTTTTTACAGGAACGAACTATATGAACACTCGGTGAGAAATTAAGCTTTAAGTAGTGACATTTTATGACCATATGTAATTTTTTTTTGTTTAAATTTTTGTTAAAATTTTGGGATGGGTATAGATTACCCGGATCCCCCCACTCGTACACCCATGGTAATAGTTTATCGTAGAAGATTTATGTGTCTGGCTTTCAGATTTTACTTGTGTTTGTTTATAAGAAACACAAGTCAACTGCAATTTTGTTTGTGTGAGTAAACTACTGGACTAACATATCTATCTACATATCAAATTTCTACTTTTAAAGTTTTATACATAACATATAAATGAATATTTATTTGAAACATAAGAAAGTGGTGAAATCGGTGCGTTTATACTTCACCGACTTCAAAATATAAAATATTTAATTGTTTTTAATAAATCTATTTTTACTTTTTAGGTAGTAATAAGCGGTATTAAAGAAATTGATTAAAGAATATAATGTTAATAATGTAATTATTAAGTAAGCTTTGTTGTTTTAACTTAAATTTGTCAAAATGAAACTCATATTATATTGTTTTTATACGACTCTAGCATTAGTTGAGTAAAGAACAAGATTGCGCGGTGTGAGTTGATTCTAAAGCTTATAAGGCCATTAGATAAGCGATGTCTTTCGAACAATCAAATAATTTAACAAATTTTACAAACAAAAAAAAAATAGGTTTTCATTTTTAAAATATTACATCTCTTAAGTAATTATTATTAATTGGATATAAAAATAAATATCTGTACTAATTAAAGTATGAGACCGATTAAGTAGACTGTACTTCTTTCGTTTTGAATCCAAAATGCTTTAAAATTTATTTCTGAAAAACCTACAAAAAAAAAATAACTTAAAACAACAAAGTTAAAAAGCCATGGCCACAAGTAAATTGTGAAATTCATTGCTATCGAAAAGGATAAATCCTTTTGATTCGTCTTCGTCTTCGTTTCCAACGCGAGGAGCAGGAAATAGGCAAGGATTTAAGTTTATTCTGCCATATATAAATTAATCTTGTTTACACTTATCTGTTGCTAAAGTTTTCAAAGTGTATTCGGTGAAGATAATAGAATAGAGAGAATAAGAAAATAGTCTATAGATTTATATCGTTGTTCGCCTTGAAATATCCTTTTTCGCAATCATTTTAATATTAACAAATCTTAGAATGTAGGTGCTTGTTGGAAAATTATCGATTTATTGTCCATTTTTTTAAAAAAAATCAGACAAGCGCGAGTCAGGTTTCCCTCTACCATTTCCTACCACCTGGTGGGCACTAGGTGGTAGGAAATAGTGGTGGTGGTGGATATGGAGCCCTAAAAGGGATACAGCTATCTTAAAAAACAAAATATTTTAGATATAGTCAGACATATGACATGGGAAGAAACTACTTGGCATTCTATATGTCAAAATATTCACAAAAAAGAGCTTTATAAAAAGAAAAAATAAACCATAAAATCCAATATTCCAAAGTGTTTGAAAGTTGTCAACGACAAGCACAAGATATAAGTGCCGAGTGAGGAACGCTCACAACCTTTTGACATATTGCTCCAATTCCCATTGAGGAGAGTAATTCGATTTTCCGCTCGTTCTCTTCGCAAAGGCGTTGAAATCAAGTGTACAGTGATCCTGCATATTCACCTACGTAGGGTTACCAATTGTTGGGGTAAATTATGTAGGTATATAATTAATGCGTATATATTGTTCTCGAATGAGGTAGGATATATAGTGTTTGTGTTTTTCAGCGTTACTGCAGATTATTCGGATATTGGCAGCGTATAAAATTAAAATCTATTAAGTTTTGAGAGTAATATTAATGACGAATTTTGCATTCTATTTTCTTTGTCAGAAACAAGTGGAACACATATTATTATAAATTAATAGAATTCCCCATTGCATGATTTCAGTCCACAAAGTTGTTTCTTGAAAAATGACTGTCAGAGATTTTCCGAAAACATATAGTAGTTTTAGAATAGGTGTCCATGTTCTAAGACGAATATAACAGGCAAAACCTTAGAGGCAGTTGTGGCTTAGTTATAGGTTGGATTCCCACTCGGGAGAATGTATCAACTCGCTCTGGTTATAAGACAGCGCGGTGGTGGACAAAGGAGTCTTAGTAGTCGGGTCACGTTATACTTTTTGTGTACAGAACCATTATTATCAATAAAATAAAAAGATATACTAAAAATAAACATAATAATTGGTTTCCCTACTTACATTATCCCAACTATTATCCAACTCAGTGGCTTGTGAATTTGGTTTCTTATGTAAAATACGTTTCCAAACGCAACACAGTGCGTATTCGCGGCACGCGCTCCAATTTCGCGGTGTCGATTTAAATTGAACGCCATGTTTAATGAAAATGGAAAAAGAAATCTTCAGTTTTTATTACCTTTGGTTATCAGTGAACGTGGCATTTGTTTCACAATGTATGATTGTAAACGCGATGGTAATGTGTTCGATTCTCGCTCAGAAGAATGAATTATTTTGTTTTCCTTGACGTGGTAACAATGTGTTCGATTCTCGCTCAGAAGAATGAATTATTTTGTTTTCCTTGACGTGGTAACAAGATAAAGAGTGGAGTTGAGTTCCACCACTCAACACCCATAGTCCTGAAAGTTGGAAGTTGGGGAACAAAGTGTCCTAACAATAACTCCCTTCTGTCTTCCCTGCTCTTTCGGGAAGTAACGTAAATATAAAAGAAGTAGTAAAAGAATTAATAAAAAGTTATGTTATTTGTTTGTCTGCATGTGGATATCGTAGCTCTCAAACCGATAAATCCTTTACGATTTTATTATTTTCTTTTATTGCGGGTGATTTGAAGTTTTCTGATTTGGCTTTTTCACTTGTAGCAAGGTAGACAACACAGGGAGAACGAACAGTTAAGATTATTCTGCCCTTTCTGCCTGATTCCGAGGGATCTTAAGATTTCTAAATTTAGTAGTAAATCGACAAAATCTTATTCATACATAATATATTTGCTATTTAACATTTAATATTCATAACATATAGATCCCTTTTTATAAATTTACATAAAAAGGAAAATTGAAGTCTTGTAAAAGTTTCCTCTCTGTGGAACAACGGTCAGTAGTATAAAGTATCGATTTGTGCGGTGACAGGTGATTTAACCTTTGTTTATTTTTAGTGGAACAAAAAACCGAGGTAGTATGCTTCGGAAGATAAAAAATAGATAACCGAGTGATATTACGTTTTCTTTCATCGCCGTTTTAAACCAAAGTATGTAATAATAATATGTAAAAAAATCTTAAGCGTGACTGTTGTCGGTTCATTGGAGGAAATTAATTATTTTTATTTCTTCACATTGATAATAAGAATGTGTGGCGTTGAGTTTCGTCGAAAACGTCGAAGGCTGAAAGTAGGGGACGGAGTCTCTTACCATGAGGTTCCCTTTGCCTGCTCTGCTATGCGGGAAAAAGCGTAAGGCTGGTTTTTATGTAAAAAAATGGCTAATACATAAACTTTTCAAATATACAATATTATTGAAACAAATTCAATCATAAAAATATAATTTATAAAATGAATATAATGTTATTAAATAGAAAAAATAAAACACATTTACCATTTGGCTGTAAAACATATCCCCTTTGTCTTTTACCCTCGGGCACAGTCCACTGTCTGTGTCCAGACTTTACAACTTTCAGCGCATCTGCTCGGGGCCTTTCGACCTTTTTGTATCTATGGTTACAGAATACAGATTGTATAAAATAATTTCCCGCCATTTTCCCCCGAGGCGTGGGATATAATATGCTTGACGTTTAATTTATTTTTACTATAATGTGATGTATTTTTTCAATATTGTTACGTAGAAAATTTGGATGAAATAAAGATCTTTTAAATGTGATTGGCGAATAAAGATATTATTAAATATGTTAATAGTTGTTCTTGGAAGTTTTCGTTTGTTTCGTTTCGTTTTATTTTTGTCTTGAAATATTTCTTATGTTTGTAGCAATGGCAAGTAGTAAATATATTATGTATTATGTTCATATAGCTTGTACTTTTTATAAGCTGCTTATAATATGTATTTGTTTTTCAGTATTATTTTTATGGTGTCCCTATTCCTACGGCTTTGATTTTATAGATATTCTAAGACCCTAGAGTCTCCAGACCTACGTTTTTTTTTTTTTTTTTTTTTTTTTATGGAAAAGGACAAGGCAAACGAGCGCACGGGTCACCGCATGGTAAGTGATCACCGCCGCCCACGACACCGTGCAACATCAGAGGAGCTGCAGGTGCGTTGCCGGCCTTTAAGGAGGAGGTAAACGCGCTTTTTGCGTACGCGCTAAACGTTATTTTAACAAAGTTAAAGTTTTAAGGATTATTAGTCTAATATGTATTCACATCTGTCTGGAAGTATGCCGTCGGATTGTGGGTGATTATAACGGTCTTTGAAATACCGTGCGTCCCGTAAATAATATATGTAAAATTGAGGCGTGCTATTAACGTAGTTTGCCCTAATTTTAAACAACCTTTAGGACGTCTAATGGGAGTAAAGGGTCTAGCAATTAAAAAATAAACATTTTTACATTATGCTTAAAAACAATATTTAAATACGAACGTTTCTAGTTTAACGTAGGTTACCGTACCTTTAGTTGGCGCTACCTCTGAACGGGCCCTAGTTTCAAATTACTAAGTACACATACTGTTTTTTCTATAAATTAGACTATTATTCCTGAAAATTTAACCTTTGATAAAATGACGTAAGTCTGGGGCCCTGATTTCTTAGCCTATGATATTAGATAAACGAGTGTTGTTCTAAATTTACATTACGAAATTCAAAATTTTTTAGAGGTCGTCGTGGCGCAGTGGCACAAGGGCGTCGCGCGTAAATACGACGGTTGTGGGTTCGATTCCCACTTGAGGAAGTGAAATATTTCTTTACGTTTATATTTCCATTTTTCTTCGCTTTGGTGTCGAGGCAACGGCGTCGAGTTGACTCAACACGCAATGCATCCGGAATTCGGCAGAAAGTGGGGAACGGGGTGTCTTAACATCGAGGTTCCCTCTGCCTACTCTGCTGTGTGCGGGATACAGCGTGAAGCTAAAAAAAAAGAAATGTTTTAAGGTAATGCTCCTTTCAGGTGTACGTAATAATTTCCTTGTTCCCCTCGTAACCTAGTAACGGTGCATACATTATAAAATAATAAGACAATTAGGCGACAAACTTTTATTTCACTACTATTATTTATATAAATTTAAGTAAATCTAATATATATCTTTATGCCGCATTTTGTCCAACTCAAATAAATGAATATAAAATTTCCTCTGAGCGGGTTTTGAATCTTTTGCCATCGCTTTTCTATCAGAAGCAGTCCAATTATATCAGAATATTCATTTGAGGCACTCAGTACCATTGTGTGAAACTTGCTCATACAAGTATTAAAATATACAGCAGCGGACATATTAGTTTTCCTTCACTTTTGGTACAGCGCGTGTCTTTTATAACAGCATTACTGTCACGTGACCACCTTCATAAGCTGGAAGTTACATCACGTTATTGCGTTCTACATAATATTGTTCCTGAATGTCGAAGCCATCCCGGCGCAGCGGCACAGTGTCGGACTGTAAGCACGACGGTTGTGGGTTCGCGGGAATGCTTGTTCTTACAATTATTTTTATTCACCTACTCTGGTACACGCGGCGTTAAATTCCAATATTTTTAAAAACTGAATAATTCTAACGTAGCGGGATTTGCGAAAATCCGACATTCTATAGACATTAATTCCATACATGTATATCCTGTAGATATTCCTGTGATACGCTTTATTTGTTAGTATTTTTTTTTCCAGTCACCAAAAATTCTTGTTGTGACAAATTCAGAATACACTGTGGAATTTTATTATATACACGTATACTCAGACCAATAAAAGATTTATTAATTTTTGGAGTGGAAAACTTGGAGTAACAAGCTTATCTTTATTTCTCATTCCTATCGTATGTCTATCACTATTTTTAATGTCACACTTTGTATTTTGTCGGAAAAACCGAATATAGATATATAGATAAGTAAAATACCTATGCACTTTAAAGAAGCTTTACGTCTTTCTGTACCGCACATATGGCAGAGATGGCAGAGAGAACTGCCACTGCGCCACTGGGTCTCTACTATCTTAAAATCAACGTACTTGTACAAGTTTTAAACTCATAATAATAGCTAAAGTACCTGTAACACTGTCGTTGATAATGAAGGAGCGTTCTAGGCAAGTATCCTCCATCTCCGGCTGCGTCAACGTTTCCTTACAAGTGATGTGTAGTCAAGCGCTTTTTATAAAGCGATAAAAAAACTAAAGTAGTTAAGAGTTCCTTGGTAAAAATTTAATTTTTCTATTCATAACGCAAGGGCCTGACGTGGGTCTGTAAACGAAAAACAGGAACGATCATCTGGTGAGGCAAAGCGTTGTGTTGAGTTCTGTCACTCAACATGCAATTTTCCGGATACTCGGAAGGAAGTATGGACCGCAAGTGTCTCAATTAGAGCGGTGTCTTAAACTTAAACTATAAGTTGATTGAAGATTGATTGATTGACTGATTGATTGATTGATTGATTGATAATTTTAGGTTCTGAATCGCGCTAACGAAGCTTTCCGAGTTTCTAACTATATATACAGTGCTTTTAGTGTAGTGAGTGTAGTGGGGCCCTCCGCGTCGTAAGGAACTCCACTCTTTACAGAGACCTCAGGATGGAGAGCCTGGAGGTTCACATCGGCCGGAAGATACAACTGGTACAACTGGTCAGACTTACTCGCTTCGGCAGTACGTATATTAAAGCAGGATATATATAAATATATAAATATCATAAGAATGTTAGTTTAATTTATAATACGCACTTATTGCGATTATAGTATATATAAAGGAATTCTTCATACAATTAAACTATTCTTCAAATGATTTATATGTCTTTTGGGCATAATTGGGACATGTCAGACAGCACGCGACGGTTGTAGGTCTCATTCACGGGGTGTCCTTAAGGATTATAACCGACGATTATAATTCTTTAAAGACACCCCCTGAAACAGGAGGCAAAGGTTTTTTTTGATACGAAATATATGTAGGTCCCATATAGATCTCACTTGTTCTCTCCACTTCCCTGCCATTGGTAATAGAGTCAAAGGAGTGGAGAATAATACAAAAATATTTCAGATATGGGAGAACTCGACAGATTCTGTTGTTATTACGCTAGAAGTTACTATAAGTGATAAATAATTGATAAGTTGCATACATCTGCCGTCGTTGCGTTGTGGTGCAGTGGCACACGAGTGTAATTAACTGAAAACACGAGGGGTGATGGTTCGGTTCGCGACGGTTATACAACTCCGAGGGATGATTTTTTATTTTTTTTAACTTCTTCACTCTGATAACAACATATAGCGCGCTGTTGAGTTCTGTCATTACACACAATGCTTCAATTTTGAGTGTCTTAAGCACTAGGTTTATTCTGCCTACCCTTATAATTGTGGGACACAGTGTGTAGCTAAAAAAAACATCAAAGCGAACCCGCGGGCGGGTTGCTACTTTCTCATTCATTTTCTACCGTCCACTAATAACATAAGCAAACACGACACTACTTAATAAAATTATACTAATTCATAACAGTTTGTGGGTCTCTTTAATATTTATATATCACTAGTATTTACGGCCGGAAGCACGCGATACAGTGATCATAGCATCGAATGTATTAATGCTCCTCACTTGTATAATTACATACACTTGTTAATCTACTTTGTTAGTTCTCTTGTTTTTTAACCTTAGGAAAAAATTTACCACATACCGTGCAGTTCAAGAGATATTCTTGGTACCCGAGCAAGGGAATGAAAAAATCATGTCTCCTAGTGGAAATCGAATCCACGTCGTTGCGTGAGTCAGACGCTACTACGTTTTCTACAATATTTTCTTATAATATTTTGTAAATTTATGCAAGTTTTGTGTTATTATAAAAATATAGATAAATATAAGATATAGTTACAATTGTTACTCATCCTAAAAATGGAAAGTTAAAATGAAACTGCTAACTAAAGTGGTTTTTATTCAAATCTTTAACGATAAACTACAAACACATTTTCAAATCAAATTTCAACCGCAACAGTTGAGCCAAGTAATTTCATATGAAAATGTATTAAAGAAACTGCCATTTATTGGAAACATCTCGAAAATTCTAGAAAGCCCTACACCACTTGCGCTGTAGAGGCTACTGTGTACTGACCAGGGAACGTGACCTCTGTCCCTTAGCTCTCTATGTGTATGAATTATAAAGTGAGTTTAGATTTTAGATTGCAATAATGTCTTTATGATAAAAACTGGTGACGCGACGGTTGTAGATTATATTCCCATTGTGATTTTCTCGTATATAATATATCTCCAAAATTAGGAGGAAAAACATAGAGTCTTTAACACTAGGTTCCCTCTGTCTATCCTAATGTATGCGATATACAATGTGATGCTGAAAAACTCCATTATAAAAAAAATAAGGAAAATAAAAATAATACGTGCTCAGCTGGTTTGGGCACGTCGAACGAACGAACGAATTTATGATGGGAAAGTGAGAGGTAAAAGAGGTAAGGGGAGACCTCGGTTGACCTTGGGTTGAACACAATATCTAAGATACTGGAGGAAGCTCTCGTAAAAAGCATGAGGACCCTCCGGAGGGCATGCATGAAGAGGTTGATGACAGTGGACGAGGCAAAAGAGGTATGTAGGGACCGTAGCGTTTGGCGCTCCGTTCTCTCTGACTGCCCCGCTAGGGATAAAGCGTGAAGCTAAGTTAAAAATAATAGCTTAAAAAGTATACTACATACCAATTTAGTTGGGCTTCTTATTTAATACACAAATAATTATACGGCAGTCATTAAGTTTCTTCTACCTACCCTGCCCTGCACATATTACTTATTTCGTTTCAGATAGCAATTCCAGAATTCTAGAACTGAAGCGACGTCGCAAACTCAACGTAGTCTTGAATAAATGTTTTAAAAAGGGTTATAGTTAAGGGGGGTCAGTGTATACTGGCCGTTTGACAAAAGATTGGGAACAATGGCGCCTGGAGTGCCCTTAGTATTTTATCGCGCATGTTTACTGCTATAATGTAGACGGAGATTTATAAGGATAATTAGGATAATTTTAAATATTAACTTCCGCGGTCTGTGAATTTGACTGTAATGGCGACGATTGTGGGTGCAAACCTCATGAAGAAAATATTAAAGTTATTTATCTTTCCCGCTCTAGTATATAAAGCAAATAAAGCATGGTGTTGAATTCCTCGTTGGAAAGGGAACGGAGTGTTTTACACTACGTTTCATCTGCCTATCCTGCTTTGCGGGCAAAAAGCGTGAAGCAGTACTGTAATATTAAGTATTTGGTGCGACTATGATTCACTTGGGGTGTGATTTTGGATATTTAATAATTGAGGGTGTAAGTAATTTTTTTTTGCTTCACGCTATATCCCGCATATATCGAGGTTGGCAAACTGAACGTGTGAACCTAGTGTTAAGACACTTTGTTTCCATTAAGACTTCCTTCCCCCACATTCCGCCGAAGTATGAAGGTATTGTGTGTTGTGCGTCAACGACACGCTTGCCTCTACACAATATGGACATAATAAAATATTAATTAAAATTATAAAATATTCAAAGTTCTTGTCTTATTATCAAAGCGGGGATATTAATTTTAAATAGAAATATTTATTTCACACCCGAGAGAGAATCGAATCCACAACGCAGACGCTATGTCGTCCAATCACAATGGTGTCAAAGTAATCATGATAATTAAAAAATAATTAGGTCGTAACATAGTGACATTAACAATGTATTACAAGGCTTAGCCCATTAGCGGGGATCAATCAAGCGACACGTGTGGATGAGGGCGATATGTTATTATTAATTACTTGTTAAGGCTTGTTTCTTATTGGAATAATAATTGAAATTAATTTTTCTTCAAAGTAATAAGAGATTTTATTACATTGAAAATTATATTGAATAGCTTTACGCTATTTTATTTTAAGGCGGCTGTGGGTTCGATTTCCATTCGGGGGAATAAAGTATTTAATTTCTTCTTCATCTTTTCACTCTGGTGTCGAGGCGGCGTTGAATCCTACAAATGCCTCCAGAATTCAGCATTCAGTTCCCAGGTTCCCTCTGTCTACTCTACATTGTGCAAAAATGCGGTGTTAATTGGTATACTTCTAATAATAAATAATGACTTTCACTTTCTTCTTGTGGTACATCGAATTTCTATTTTTATAACTCTTATATTAATCTAGGATCCTAAATTTTTGATTCGCTCATTAATATATAGATTCGTTGTCTCCATTTTATTTTCCTTAACAACGGCGAAGTTACGGGTATTAACTAGTACAATAAACGCACATATTGTCAAAGCAATGATAATATAGACGGAAATTACAGGTGGGGTCAAAGGTTCACCTAACGACTGCGGTTATAAGGGCGTTCCTTATTATTTCACGTGTCGTTAGTTACCTCAGTACTTACGTTGTATACAGTTTTTGATACAATTTTATTTAAAACAAGCTTTTATTTGGGGTTTCGTCCCTGTCCACAAATGGGAATAGTCTGTTTTAATTTCTTTGTTACATTTTCCCTTAATATAACTTATTTGTTTCTCTTTTACTGTTTTTGTTATTTTTTAATTTATATAATTTTTTTTTATTTTCGAGGCAAAGCGGCGTTGAATTCTGCCACTCAACACGCACGCTTAACACCGAGGTTCTCTCTGCCTATGATTTTAATATGATATAACTGACAATTAATAGTTGCGGATAAAACTCATATTAGAAATTAAATTGCGCATCGAAATGATGTAACTTATGTATTGGAGTTAAGAGGACGGTGGTGGGGTTTGATTCCGTTTTGTAGGGAAATGATTCAAACTGAATATGAGATAAACACCTACAAAACAAACTTTTCATTTAAAATCTTTATAGTATTAATGCGGTTCAAAATAAAATATCCCGTGGTAACTCATCCACTCTAAAAAACCGTCGAGTACATCTACGGAAAAATAGAACACCCCCCCCCCCCTCACTTTATCAAATAAATGTGAACTATGTTTATATTTGTATGGAACGTTGAAGACTTAGAGGAACGGCCCCGACGACCGAATGTTTTAGCGGATTTCACATTTCACCCGCAATTACCGGGGCCCGGCTCTTCTTATTAACACAGTCTGTTGAGCTTTAAGCTCGCTTCGGAAGGTAATGTTATGGAATGATGCTTTAAGAAATATTGGTGGAAATGTGATTTGGAATTGGTTTTTAATTTTTCCGGTTATTTGTCTTTAGTACAACTTAAAATATGTTAAAATATTTCGTACAGCGGTGTAGGCCGAGGATTCCTAGTATGGAGACATTTCGTTCCCCATTTTACGCCACTTTTTGATGGTATTGCATGTTGAGTGGCGGAACTCAACGACGCGGTTTGCTTTGATACCAGAGCGAAAGTATAAATTTTAGTAAATATTTCTTTACCTCGAGCGGGGATCGAATCACAACCAGTCACGTTTACAGTCACACACTTGTGCCCCTGCGCAAAGACGGAATTCGGAGACTTTCATACTTCTAAAAGAAAGTCACTATTTGTTTAATATAATTCAAAACTACTCAATACTCAAAATAAACAAAGAAAAACCTGATTGATACCAACCCTTAAGGCGAAGCAATACAAAAAATGTATTATACAGATACACATCAACTTATTTTCCATATAATTCAAAAGAAAATCCACCCTTAAGCCGGTAAGCGAGGGGTGTAAAAGTGCACCTTGTTATTTCGAATGTGACCACCCCGGCCTGAACGGTCCGAAGACTGCAAGGATATATTATTTTTTTATTATTTCTGACTTTTACGATATGGTTAGGAAAGAAACTGTTTCTAGAAACTGTAGATTATGTATTTTTATTTCTTCACTTCATTTGAAGTAGGGGCTTTGTACTCATTATCTGGGAGTCGCAGGTTGAAATATATTTTTTTAAATTTTAAATCTAGATTCTGAACATTATTTATTTTTTACAGTTCTTCGGCTTCACTCTGTTTTATGCGTATATCACGCTTGGTGGATAGAATCTTACCCCGTTATGCGCTTTTGGCTGAATTCAAAAAATAACATGTTGAGTGACTGAAATAAAATTTAAATATTTTCATCTGTCCGCTCTGTGAAGACAAGACGCGACGCGACATGGAATTCCGTTACAAAATAAAATAATTGATCGGAAAGTGGGGAAAGAACTGTCCGACATTTCCTTTTCTCTGATATTATATAATACTTATTTATTAGCTATAAACAGTTCATACGAAAATCTCATTCAGAAGCAAACATTAGGCGTAGGTTTTAACCAAATAAGAAAAGTTAGGTTTGGACTTTATTGCCCCCATATTGGGGGACCGAATACAAACTTCATGTTTACAGGCCTAAGGATATTGGCAACTATTCTTTCCGGCTTTTTGAGGGTGGCGTCAAAAATAGAAGTTTGAATCGAACCATTGCTTGGAATTGAGTGTGATGGCGATATTATAATTAAAATAATCTTGCTCTCATATTATTTGATTTCTGTTAGGTTTATAGTAAAATTTGCAGATCACTTTTGTGTTTATTTTTTCCTCAATATTAAAATTTAATAATTTTGTTTTAAATTAAATTTAATAAACGGAAGTGTTTAAATGAGAACGGAGTGTCTTAACACACTAGGTTCCCAGGTTATACATACTCATCTATATTTTTATTAGCTTCACCTGTATTTCGCACATAGCAGGGTAGGCAGAGGGAACTTGGGAACGGAGTGTCTTAACACTTGGCAGCCTCTCTACCCTCCTGTGTGCGGAATGAAGCTATAAAAAATATGTATCCATTTACATAAATTGTGCAACCCAAAGCATTTCACATGCTTAACTTAGGACGACTTATATTCGTATACCAAGGTGAAACATATTTTTCCATATAGACAAAGATCCCAGAGCACTCGGACCTACGTCATTTTGCAAAGCTGAAATTTTCAGGATTATTAGTCTAATCTATCTAAATAAAGTATGTCTCTGTCTCGGAGGATGATTGTACCATCGGATTAGTCTGGGTGCTTATAAGTGGTCTTGTATTAGTCCCGTAAGTATACATAATATACGTAACATATATTTGAGGCATGGTAGTATAAATTAGTTTGCCCCGATTTTAAATAACCTGTAGGACGTTTGGCGGGAGTAAAGACCCACGTTAAAGGTCTGACAATAATAAATATAATTTTTTTTACATTATTCTTAAAAATATTTAAAAATGAGCACGATATTGAAATATTACTTCTGAAAGGGGCCCCTTACAAGTGTAACTTAGTAACCACTTAGTAAGTACGCATACAATCTCAACTATACATATATTAGACATCCGTAAAATTTCAGCGTTGCTAAAGTTATGTATTTCTGGGGGACCTTGGATCTCAGTCTAATGCATTTAAATTATGTCCACTTTAAATGTCAACTAACGGTAGTCGGTCAAGAGGCATACTCTAACTTGCAGGACTGCGTTACTTAGAGTAATTATCCGCATGATTATAATTTACCAAGCCATTATGTCGTGTGCCATACGTATGTTTATGTAATGGAATGCCTATCATAGGTTACTTAAATTCTATATAAAATATTCATATAAAGTTTAGTGGTTAAAACTAAATTATATACAGTAGGTTCAATTCTTTATCTTATATGAGAAATAATCTAAAAATGTACAGTAGAATTGATAGCGATAATTGTGAGGTTTATCAGTATGGGAATATTTTACCTTTAGTATATCACGCCACCACACTCAGTACAACACAAATCATGTTTAATAATCATAGTATATTATCATGAAAACAAAGCGGGGTACGTTAGGCTCATTGAATGGACAATGCGCACGCGCAGATTTACGAGGCTAGGCGGCGACATTATAACACAGACTTCTATACTTGATGCTTAAGGACTAGATGAGATTTTATAAATATAATAAGTATTATGCATTTCTTTTATTTTATTATGCAGACGTAAAAAAAATATTTCAAATTCAAATAATATTATTAACATTTTAAAAGTGTTATTCTACATTTAGGAAAGGGTTAATACCTTTTTAGAAAACGTCAAATGGAAAGATAATTACAATGACGTTTTTAAAGATAATTACATATCGGTATATATTAATTAAAAGTCGTGATTTAAGCCGCACCTCTTGTAAGCCATAGAATCGCTCTGACCACTAAGCCATATATTTTTATTAAGCTACGTATAAGTTAGGTAAAAATTATTCACTGCGAGATTTCCTTTCAAATTTTTATACGGTTTATAGAAAAATATTTATGAAACAACATATATATCATGAGAAAAATATTTAAAGGTCTAATATACAGAATTAATAGCCATTATTTTTTAGTTTTAATTTTTTTTCGTACTTATTAAAAAAAAAAATTTCTTTTATCTAAAAAAAATATAATATAATATAGATTAAAACATATAACTTTTTGTTTTCACTCAATTCTAAAGCAAGTAACTTGAAAATATCATTTGCAAATCATAAGATGAAATGTTCCATGTTCAGCCCGCAGCGTTACTCGAGGGTGGGCGGTTAACCAAATAAAATAATTTTATAACGTGGAGATTTATAAAATGCCAAAGCAGTTTGCTACCATTATAGCGGAAGAATTAATAAATTCTTTACTTGCCGGTTAGATCGCGTAACTAGTGTGTAAACTGTGCCACAGTGTGTTATCTTTACATAGACAATAATAAAATAAAGACACTTTACCCTGTCTGTTCCTATATGTGCTTAAATCTTTACACGTGTGAGAGGTTTATATGTACGTATAATACCGTCTGTTATAAAAAATACCGTTATAAAAAAAAATACTTAATAGCATTATAGCTCTAATTAAGACGCTTCCTGTGTTTTTACATCTTTAGCGCGAAATCGTTATGACATGACAAAGGAGAGTCCGTTGTCTGCCCACTTCCTTCGCCATTGAATTAAGTTCAGCTCCTTACAGAAATTTATCAAATATGCTTTAAACTGTATCATTTCTCTATAGAATAGTTTATTTATCCTTTCATCTAAATCATTCAAGGTTAGTTGTGGCACAGCAGCTATAGAAAAAATAATATTTTTATTTTGTGGCTAGAGGTAAAGCGTGACGATTAGTTTCTACCACCGAAGACGCAATGCGTCTAGAATTCGACTGAAAGTATGTAACTGAAAAGTGTTAATGGGAACTGAATTTCTTAACAATAGGTTCCCGGGTGTCCTCATTTACCATGGATAGGTTCCCGGTGCAACATACTCCGTGAACCAAAAAAGAAAATAAAAATTTTTGTAGCCATCCAATTTTTGTAGCACTCTTGTGTAATATATTTGTAGAGTTTTTACTTTCCTAGTTAATCCTTACTAGTCAATAAAACAGATTAGAAAATACTGGAAAGACCATTATCGTGGGAATCCCCGGGGAGCTCTAAACCGCGTGGAGGTTCTAATCCGCCGATCGCTGATATAAATCACGACAAGTGTTAGAGCGATAACGTCCCGCGAGTATTACGTAGGGCTGTATTTAAGTAGAATCGCCTTTGTCTGGTCATAGTAAGTGATTTAGTTTCTTTTGTTTATAATAGAATAATAACCGGTATTCTATTATATATTACTTGGAGATCTTTGGGGGTTTTTGAAGTGTCAGGTTTTTAAAATTTTTGTAGCTATGTACATAGTACTTTAACAAAAAATATTCGTTGCATGTGTATATAATAGATTTTTTTTGAGCTGAACCTTGTATCCCGCTTATAGCAGGGTAGGCAGAGGGAACCTAGTGTTAACAGTCCGATGTCCACTTTCCACTGAATTTAGGAGGCACTGCGTGAGAGTGACGTTTTATCGCCTTGTTACCAGAGCAAAGAAATGTAAATAATTATTCATATGTTTTTTTTTATGTACTCTGTTCTAGTAATATGACAAAGCGTGGCGTTGAACTCCCAATCTCAATACGGAAACTGACGAACGGATATATCCTTTCCTTATTTTTCCTCTAATTAAAACCAGGTTCACTATGGTTTGCTGTTTTATAACTTGACTAAAACTTAATTTAAATGATGACAAAACATGTAAATTAAATAATTAAATTACAGTTTAGCAAAAATTTTAGATTAATTTAAGCTATTAAATAATCTTGATAAATTTAGATTTGGAATGATTTCGAGGCTATACATGCCATAAATATTTAAAGAACATGAACTCTGACAAAATAAAGTGGAGCGTTGAGTTTCGCCATGCAATGTCTTGCATTCAGGCGGAAATGCAGAACATACAAATACAGAACAGTGTCAGTGCAAAATTTAGTGTCAAGCAACTTGACACTAAATGTAGCAGCGTGAAGCCTGAAAAAAAATATTTTTTATACTCTGTTAAATAAAATAGATAATTCTCCCGACGCCGTGAACCCTGGCCGTAACAAATCTAAGAAAACATTTCGGAAAAAAGTCCGAGTAATCCTTGTGGCGCTAATGACGTATTAGTCGGGTCTTACGTTCGCACCAATCGTTTTATAGTCTACGTGATGAATGTCTTTTCCTCTGAGGGAAGACTATCGTGATGTATTTTGTTAGTTTAATTGTTATTTTTTTTATCTTTATGCATCTCCTGTAACGTCGTCGTGGCTCACGAGCCAGCGACTGTAAATACGACGGTTGTGGGTTCATATCCAGTCGGGAAATAAAATATTTCTGACATGGGAAATAGCAGAGTAGACCGTAGGGAACCTGGGAGCCCAGTTTTAAGAAACGCTGTTCCCATTAAGAATCCGTTTGGAAATGATTAAATATTATAAAATTTTTGATATTAATTTGAAAAGAAATATATATACAATAATTGTGTGCACTGTCACATGGACCAACGATGTCATAATTTATCTATAGTTAGATTTTCCCTTCATCACAAAATATACCTAAACAAATATAAATTAATATCAGGAGGGAAGGCAGAGGAAACTTTGTGTAAAGATATTCCGTTTCTCGTTTTCCACTGAATTTTCAAAACTTTGAGTACTAAGTGGCGGATCTGAACACCGCACTTTGGAGTGTTACCAGGACATGAAAATAATTTATTCCCTGAATGGGTTCATATCTCTACCTATCCATCGCGTTTATAAACAGATGCTGTTACCGCCAGGCCACGGCGGCTTCAAATTTAACATATCATAAAATATATTTAAATCTCTTATTTTCAAAGATAAATAGACAAAAGTGTTTTATAAGAAGAACAATTTTCATTTTTAACAGAACATTTGATCCCTCAATCCATTATATTTTTTCAAGAAATAGCAATTTAGAATGAAGTGGGGAAATTCTTTCCAAGAATGTTCTTATTTCAGCATTTTACATATTTTTTAAGATTATATTTTTTTGCGTTTTTGCCAGTCATGGCGGAGGGGCACAAAGTATGACTGCAAAACCGACTGACTAGTTGTGGGTTCGATCCCCACTCGAGTAGACGAAATTAATATTTAAATTTCCATATCTTCGCTCTAGTGTCGAGAAAAAGCGTTGATTTATTTTTTTTGCGTTTTTACGGCTCCGTTCTTTTTACGAAAAAAAAGGAAGCCTTATAAAATCACTAACAGAGTGACTCGTCACTCTGTCTGCCTATCTAGATCCTTTATCTCAGGAACGCTTGGAGATTTGGGTCGAGATTCAAAACATATGTTGTTATACGTTTCAGGGCCTACTATACCTAATTTGCTCATATGTATACATTCTAATCAGTTTTGGGTCCCATCTTAATTATATTAGTAGTCATTGCTGTGTAGCTAGTTATATAAGTATCTTGACACCAAGGCCCGTATTTATATACATAACATTCTCAACTTTGAGATAGATTTTGAGGGCGATCTTGAGATGCCATTTCCATTTATTTAATTACTAAACCTATTATTTGACTATAAAAACAATATCTTAAGATCGCTCTCAAGATCGATCTCAAAGTTGAGAGCAGCTTATAAATACGCCCCTCTAGGTTATCTTTACATAACGCATGAAAGATAGATTATTTGATTATTTTCCTTTTTTTAACTTACTGTATTCCTCATATATAGATATGCAGAGAAAACCTTGTGATAAAATCCTTGTTACCCATATTTGCCCTAATTGTTGCATGTTTAGTGTCATAACTCAACTCAATATTTGGTTCTATGAGAATCAAACCCATAACCTTCTTGTTTACAGTCAGACAAAAAGAGAGATCCGTGAATTAAAATAGAAGAAACTTTACTATTTTCATTACGCAACTTTGAACCTGCGATATTCAAGTTGAAAATTAAATATTCTAATCCGTTTGTGGCCCCCTCTTAATCACATTAGAAGTCATCGCCATCCAGCTAGTTCAAACAAACAGTTCGTTAAAGTATATACGTGATATGTAAAAGACAAATTTTATCTACAAATTGAATCAATATTAGTAGTTCAGTGACTTAAATTAATTAAAGCTTATTATTTAACTGGGCGTTGCCAAGAATTTTTTTTTCAATTTAAATATAAATAAATTATTTATTATGTTTAATAATCTTAGCGTGAATTCAGATTACGCTGGGCTTACTCATTTCTTCTATTATTCGTACCTTCTCTATGGTAGATAAAACGCGGCATGACGCGGACGCGGAGAATGACGAATTTAGTATTTTAATTCAAAATTTCCTCTCTCTTCCCTGCTGTCAGGGAAAAGGAAACGCAAAGTTGATTTTCCATTATATAATTATAATACATTTCCATCCATGGAAATTTTCTCCTCGCAAACTGTAAACTGTAAGCCTTTGACATCACAGTTATCAAAACAAATATTATGAACCAACACATGTGTTGACTTCCATTCATTCATTCCTTTGTATTCTACTTTTATATTTAGTTATACAAACAATAAATTATAGCAATTAAACAAACAAACAGTTATCACTGACATTTGTGAATAAACAATCTTATTCGACTATTATGTACAAATTGCAGAATTCGAGTTAAGTTTACATTGGTAAAGATGTATTCATAAGATATTTTTTTTACATGAAATTATATCCAATGTTTGAATCTTTTGGTTTAATCAATTTATTTAGATTGTTTTAAAAAATATTGAGATTTTGGATGCTGCCACATATTCATATATATATATATATATATATGTGTACAGCTTCACGTTTTCTGTCGCGTGGCAGGGTAGGCTGTGCCAACCTAGTTAATTTAAAACATAAATTAAAACAATGACATTCATATATTATATTTTCGCTATATATTCAGGATGTATTAAGTTTCATATCTTTTATTGAGTAAAACATGGAAATAACAAATAATAAAACCTGTATATTCAATGCCACACGAGAGATTTTGAAATTGAAATATAGTATAAGAAATGAAAGAGAAAATATTATAAAATTGTAACAACAAATACATTATAGTTTTTTGTAAACGCGCCTTTACAATATTTAATTAAGTATATAACGGTATATTACTAAGTGAATGAGCTCAGTGCATTGATTAGTATCTAACTGACTATCCTATCAAAATGCAGTCTTCTGTTAATTGTTGTTCACGTGACTCTAACGACTCGCCAAAAGCTTTTCAAGATCTTTCACCACAATTACAGAATTCACTTAAAAAAATTATAAGAAGCGAAGGCTATGTTCTATGTAACGTTGAAGTTAAAGATTTAAACTCAGGAGGTGGAAATTTTCTCGCCGAATTGTACGAAATAGATATAAAAGGAGAAACAACTAACTCGAAGAAAGAAAACAATATATTTGTCAAACAGAAAATTGTATTAGAAAATCTTCAATACCTTTGTATAAACGAAGCTTATTACAAAGAGGAATTTATGTATAGTAAACTGTCGAAAATTTTTACATATTTACAAGATCAAGCCAACGTGCCCATAAGTGAGAGGTTCAGAATGCCGAAGTCGTATGATGAGACTGACGATAGCGCTATTATACTTGAAAATTTAGTTAAAAAAGGATTTAAAACGTATGACAGAATGAAATGCATGCCTATAAAATATGCAGAACTGAGTGTTATAGAAATGGCTAAATTCCACGGTCTTTCCTTTGTGATAGAACAAAAAATGCCCGAGTATTTTGAGAAGAAAATAAAAACTTTAGAACACGCCTTCAAATATGACGACGATTGGAGAGGATTGATCAAGAATTCCTGCACATACATTGCTGATCTCTTCGAAGGTGAAATGAAACGTAAAGTTGAGAATAGCTTACCTGTTATTATAGAGAAGTTTCCCAGATTTAATATGGTCCACACGTCCGTTAAGTGTGCTCTGTCTCATATGGACTATAGGATGAACAATGTCTTAGTGAGAGAGGAAGTGAGTATTTTAATAATAAGTTAACTTTATATATTATGTATAAAAAATTAGCGATAGTTTTGGAATCGTATTCCACTCGGAAGTATAAATAATTTTCAACTCTGGTGTAATTCGCAATGTGAAGCATTGAGTCTTGAATTAGCGGAAAGTGTTCCGGTCTCTGCCCAAGTTCAAGAGTTGAAGAATTAGTTGAAGAAGAAGAATTGTAATAATTGTTGTGATTATTGAAGTGTTTGTTATTGGGAAAATGGAGTGACTCACCACTAAATTATTTCATTTTACCGAACCCCAAAGAATTTATTTTTATTAAAATTAAAATTTGCTAATATATGTAGAATAAGCATGAGGCCTTTGTGGAGTAGAGGCATAGGCGTGAGTACGATGGTTGTGGGTTCAATTCCTACTTGGGCCCTTGAGATATTTAATATTTTCGTTTTCTCGCTTTGCTAACCGCTCAACATGCAAAGTGTGGAACGGAGTGTCTTAATTTGATAGAGTGTCTTAGTACTAGGTTTCCATGTTCCATCTGCGTACCCTGCGTGCTGTATAAAAAAGATGCAATATAAACTGTTATTTCTTTTTTAATATAGGATGGAAGACCTGCAGAAGTAGTAGTAGTCGACTACCAACTAATCGACTACGGATGTCCAATACGAGATTTCTTTTACTTCATCTTCACAGGCACAGACCAAAAATTCAGAAGGCAACATCTAAATAACTTAAAAGATCTTTACTTTGAGACACTTACACAATATCTTAAATATTTCGAGATCGATGTGGAAAATGTATTTTCTAGAGAATATTTTGATAAAATTTACCGTGAATGGTTTTATTATGGCTTCATGGTGGTCATTTATGGTGCAGTTTTTTTCTTCGCTCCTGAGAGTGGCATAGACTTGAAAAAACTGACTTTATCAGAAATACCGACTGATTTTAATGAAGACGCCGATAGAAGACTTCGTGATATTGTCGAAGATATGGTTAAATTGGGATATTTGTAAAATATGCTTAATGTTATTAATTATTTAAATATGGTATAATATTTACTTATTATTTCATTTATATACTTAAGCATATGGAAATATACTAAAGTATATAATGAAATTAATAGGAATGTTACTTTATTTACTTGTTGTTTAACATGTATTAAAATTAATAGCTAAAAAAAATATCTCAAGACATTCTGCAATTTGCAATTTTGTAGCGATGGTAGTGGAGTTCAGTTTCGTATCGGGAAGTTTATTTCAGTATTTCTTTTTAATTTGATTTATTTTTATATATGTTATTATATTATGAAAATAAGCCATGTTGAGTTCGGTCAGCCAAAAGAGAAGATTTCTATAATCTACTTAGAATGCAAAAGAATCATATAAAAAAGCAAATACAGCAATAAGTTCTGTAATGTTTTTGGATAAATCGGTGTTTTTTTTTAAATTTAATGTGCATTCAATAGTTGTATTTAATTGTTTTGAACTCAGTTTTAGTAGAATAATATTTATTCATATATTTTTCAGTCAGTGGTGCTCGTAACATCTTCTTTTATATATATAGATTATACATGTGTTTACATATCTTTCAAAAAAAATGCGCACATAAAAAAAATCTACATAAATATTTATATTTCAGTATAGAATATATTTACAATATAATTTTTTGTTAAACAATAAAATATAATATCTACAATAAATATTGTATTTGTGTTTTATTTATAGTAAGAGTATAAAGTAAGTATTTGAACAAACACTAATATTTCTTATCAGTTCAGTACTGTTTGTTTTGTATAATAATTAAATACTTTTCGCTAATAGAAACAACTTCAATTGTTTGTTCAAACTTTAAAAAACTAAATTAACATACATTATTTGTATATAATAATTTTGTTTTTTTTTTGACAATGAACCCAGAGAACTGCCACTTCTCACTGTATCTCGCATATAGCAGTGTAAGCAGAAGGAACCTACCTACCACCAAGAACCCATAACCTGCCGCGTTTACACTTCACTTACCACCCGATATAAGACATTTTCGCGTTAAGTGGCGGAACTTAACGTCGCACTTTAACTACCAAGTAGAGATAAATAATTTTAGTACAAAATATAAATCACTGAATTCGATATTTCGCGAAGGAGAAAAAAAAAACGCTTATAGAAAACTTACCTTTAACTTATCGAATACAGACTTTTGTGAAAACTACTTAGAATATCTATACTATTATACTTTATTCTAACTATAAATTCAAACTGTAAATTGAATTGCTCCATTCAGCCGTGTGGTCCCTTAGAATAGGATCACCCTGGTACTGTCGGTGTCGTAAGAGGCGACTAAAGTACGTGTGGTAGAGTCACGTTGCCAGTAATGGCAACACGCATAGGCAGACTCGACCGGATTTAATACCACCCCCGACATTTAAAACCGGCGTGAAGTAGTGGCCCATGCCACTGCGTTTCGCATTAGGTAATGCCGGGCCCCGGTGCCCTTCATCTCCACCTTAAAGGCTGGCAACGCACCTGTGGCTCCTCTGGTGTTGCATGGGGTCGTGGGCGGCGGTGATCACTTACCATCAGGTGACCCGAACGCTCGTTTGCCTTGTCCTCTCCCATAAAAAAAAAAATTGCTCCAGTCGCTGAAACATTTCTTGTGATTTCCTTAAAATATAGTTCGTAGAGGAAAATAATCTCGTTATAAAATATAAGAGATATTTGTAAGATGTATATACATATTTATCATGGCTTACAACATTTAATATTGTCAGATTTTATTTAGATTCAGTTCATATTTAGATAAGGCTATATAAGAATTCAATTTATATGATAAAAATAAATTTAAATGTTTTGAATTTTCCCCAGTTAATAAAATGATCATAATATCGAAAGAACTAAGTTATAAGACACTCTATACTCCGTCTTCCCCTTGAATTCTGGAATGAATTCTCAATTGTACGGTAAAATAGTGATTTGTTCATTATTCTTTCATATCGTTCTCGCAACGCGTAAGTTTTCATAACAAACCTCTTAATAACTATACTTAAATGATTTCTTTTTTTTTTAAATAATTTTGTTATACTTATTTCGTATTGAAACAATAGACATTATTGTTACTTGTGTAAACATAGCTCTAGAAATACAGAAAACGTTTGGTTTCAATTCTAATCGCATAAGCTATTGCTTATTAATCGTTATTACTTGATTGAAATTCACACCTCGAATCATAGAGTATTTCCTAATAATACTTTGTGATTTTTATTTCTTACTTTTTAGGATTCCGTATATAAAGCAACCAAGGGCGGGACTGTAAATACATATATTATTATACGTGTGGTAGAGTCACGTCGCCAGTAATGGCAACACGCATGGGCAGACTCGACCGGATTTAATACCACCCCCGGCATTTAAAACCGGCGTGAAGTAGTGGCCCTTGCCACTGCGTTTCGCATTAGGTAATGCCGGGCCCCGGTGCCCTTCATCTCCACCTTAAAGGCTGGCAACGCACCTGTAGCTCGTCTGGTGTTGCATGGGGTCGTGGGCGACGGTGATCACTTACCATCAGGTGACCCGAACGCTCGTTTGCCTTGTCCTCTCCCATAAAAAAAAAAACAACTGTTGGTGGGATCGATCCATACTCCAGGAAATGAAATATTTAATATTTTCATTTCATTCTCTCTGGTAAAGCGGAAACATATTCTATTCTGTTTGTGAACGGAAAAGTCTTAATGGAAATGGAGTGTTTTAACACTGGGTTACCAAGTTCCAAGTTTATTTATTTACTAAAAAAAATTATAGAAGTTATAGCGAAACGGCGATAGCTAAACGAACCAAAGTATAAAGATGTTCGGAAGCGCCTACTGGCAAGATGCAGCATGACCTCACATACTCTTATTTTGCTGCGGATTCCGTTGTTTGACGTCAGAGTCATTTTTGAAAATGGGAAAAAATAAAAACAGATTCTTTTATTTCCAGTTAACTATATTTTTATATATGCTGACAACACAATGTGTTGGTGTGACATATTACACGTAGTTTAGGTGACAGTAGAATAATATGACATCATCGAGCTGGACTAATGATGAAGCGAAGATCTGAATGGTGCTATTCTTCAGAGGTTACTAGCAGACCCCTCAAGTATTTATTAGCGTTTTTTAAAATTTTATTTTAAATTATATTATTTATTTCCGCAATGCCTCCAGAATTCAGCAGAAAGTGGGGAACGGAGTATCTTATAATAACATTAGGTTCCCTCTGCCTACCCTGCAGTGTGCGGGATACAGCGTGAAGCTGATATCATTTACTTCTAATTTTAACAAAGCGACTTACTCGTATGTATTGGGCATGTTACATGATTGAGTAGTATTTATGTCATTTCTATACAATACGTTATTAATGTGCGTACAGTTTGTGTTTCAATAGAGAAACTTATTACAGGCTATTGTGTTTCCACTTTATTATGAACTTCGGGTTTGACTAAGGCTCGTTTCAGTCTTGCGACTCACTTGCTCTCTTACTTTATAACGTGTTTTTTTTAAAAGGTACTTCCTTTTCATTAAATATATTACTTTCCTTCTATATATTCTGGTCTGGTCTGGTGGAACTCAACTTTGCGTTTTATCGTTATCAGAGCGAGGAAATTAAAATATTAAATATTTTATCCCTCGAGTGGGAATCAAACCCACAACAGTCGACATTTTTTTTTATGACATTTTAACACACCTTAAAAAAACCTTGTCTTGTGTCATACATACATATTTAAATGTACCATGATACTATTTATAAGCTTCACGCTGTATCCCGCACACAGCAGGGTAGGCAGAGGGAACCGTTTCCCACTTTCTGCTGAATTCTGGAGGCATTGTGTGTTGAGTGGCAGAACTCAACGTCGCAATACTACTTATAAATTTAATCATATTGTTAAAGAATAATCCTAAATTATTTATTTCCACACAAAAAGATACACGTTTCATCACGCCAGTCGAGCAAAGTTACCGGTAGGTTAGAAAGCTGCCTTATTTAATCGTTGATCAAGCGACTCTAGTAGTTTGCGGGAAGATTTCGATCCTGGAATGTGGCTCTGTGAGCTTGTTACGTACTTCTGAGCTTTCAGTGAGCTCTGCTGTCATAAGTATTGCATTTGCTAATATATACTTTATAAAAAAATATAAAATACAACTCCGTTATATGAAATAAAGGATTCATTTCTATATGATGTCCCAATCACAAATTGAATTTAAATATTAATTGACATGTCTGAGTGTCATTTTATATACAATTATAGTATTAGTACCTCTCTATAATATGTCTACAGTCAATATTTTTTAAATTAAATATATATATATAACAGTACGGTTACCTTTGCCGACGTATGACGTATAAATCAAATTTGTTTCATGACACAAATTTTCCTCTCATCTCAGTAAAGCGTCTGCGCTTAACTACTACGTCACGATGAAAGGAGTATAATCAAAATTGTAGATGCGGGTTCGAATTCCACTCGGGAAAATGGATTAATATAATTTCCTTGCTCTTGGTAGCAAAACAAAGCGAATAAATCTCTTGGGTTTTTCTGATACACTTTGTTAAGAATATTTGAATAGACAAAGCACGCCATTGAGTCCGCCGTTAAGCAATTGATAAAAAGGAGGGAGTGGAGTGTTTTAGCACTAGGTTTTCTCTGAACTTAGAGCCCGCTACTCACCCCCAGGTACAGGGGTGAGTAAATACAAAAAGAAATAAAACAGTTTCTCTCAAACTGCAACCCCCTAGTTTTGTGTCAATAATTCAAAAACACCCATCAAATATATTAAGTGGATACATAGGGGAAGCTCCTTAGGGAAATCATAGAGCTGGCCGGCAGTGTTTTATCTTGCAAGGACTCGTTTGTACGTGTTAAATAGTTACAGGTATCGAATATCATGAAAATAAAAACTAATACAAAATTATATATATATATATTTCTATACATTAGGAACTATATAAAGACATATACATTAAATAACATATATTCTGAAAATAAATAGGATGTTTGTTTAAATAATACAAAGATTTCCGTATATTAATGTACTTTTATTTTAAATAAATATAACCAATAACATTTATTACATCACAGGAGCAGGGTACCATAAAACACAAGTCGCAAATACATACTGAACGATTTTTAAAATCATAGACAAATACATTTTCCTCAAGATTTGTCTTTGGTTTCAACAAACGTTCAATCTCACATGCCTTATCAATTGACAATCCTTATTAAAAGTATAGCCTAAAAACTGCCTAAAAGTAGATATAACGGACTGAAAAGTTGTAGGCTTCGATTGTGCGTTACAAAAAATAAAGGTAAATAAATTTCTATAAGAAAATTAATAGCTGTAAGAAAAAGAAACAATACTAATATGTCGTCGCTTAGCATAAAAACTTAATAACAGATGACATATGTTTTAATAAATGATCTGTCACAATGACAAATGACATTAGAACAGCTCTATTTTACTTAAGCTGCAGGTAATTCTTTATTTATTTCAACCGTACAACCTCCTTCGTGTCTTCTCCATACAACGTGACATTAGCGAATTGATATGTGCTCAACTGGCACGCTCGGAACGCCATAATTAAAGAACCATAGCATATTTATTTATTTCAACTCTATTTCTGTTGAACTTTGATTTATCTCAATTTGAAAAATGTATTTGAAAACGCAGTGACGATTCTAAGCAAATTTAACATACAAACGGATTTATATCTATACACTTATTCAACTATATTATATATCTTTTGCTCGCGTTACCATAAAAAACAAAATTTTGGGATTCATACATATGTATTTTAAATTGTTACCTGACGCGTAAAACTATCGAGATTACTAAAGATATGCATAACTAGAATAGGTTAATATCATTCTACAAACTAAGTACACTTTTTACAATCTGCAATACAATCAAGCGATATCTAAGTCGTTTTAAATACGTTATCTAAACGATTATTTTTATTATAATAATATTATTATTGAAAATTGTACTTTTGGTGCCATTGAAGAATAGTTCACCAGTGTCACGCTCTTTATCGTATAGCGGGATAGGCAGAGAGAACCTGGTGTCAAGACACTCTTTTCTTAGATTTTTGGCAGAATTTAACGTCCGGAAACCGTAAAACTATTTGCACTAGATCTACATGTCTGTTTTAAAGTTATCAGAATCCAGAACCCACGACCCACCTCAGCCAGGTCCTTGAAACACCTCAACTTTATAAGTTTCGCAACTTTCTACCTACATTCAACAAAGAAACAATATCGTGTTCAAGTATACTCATATAATCACGCTCAATTGATCCGTCATTACGTCCGTACGGTCAGGTACAGTTAGTTACAATAGAACAAATCATACCACGATTCACAATCAACCATTGTTGGTATCGCCGCAGGTTGAATACTGTAATACATCTGGTGTAATATACGGTATTATGCCGTGGGCTTAAAACAAATACGACATTATATAGAGGCTTTAAATAGGTTTCCAGATATTTTGTTGTTTGAACGCCCTCAGATACTATTGGTTAGAATTTAAAAAACATTTTTGTATTGGACAGTCTATTTATTGAGGCAAGCTATAAGCTATATTAAATCACATTAATAGTTTCCGTGTAACCGACAGTACCTGCGGTCACAGTTACTTCTGGCACGTAGAATGTGTCACGTGACAAAGAATATGGAGTCGCCCCCGTGTGTATATTTACTAATTGATTTATAGGGTGGTTAATTGTATACTGATAAAATACAGTATACATACAAAGAAGATAATTTTGAATTTTAAAATATAATACGTAATTTATATGTACGAGAACGAATTGAAAATTGTGATCGTACTTAGTCACAGACAGTAGCCTAACTCACTCACTTTTCATGTTTGTTAATTTGAGTTCGTAAAATTTATTTCATGAAAAATATTATCAATTTCAGAGAAATGGCAGTAGACGGTTGTTCAGTCAAATTGTAATTATTTTGATCGCTAGATCAAAATCTGGCACCAAAAGTACATTTTAAAATAAAAAAAGCCTTAATTTTTATATTTTATTTTAGTAAAGCTAATAATACTGTACATACCTTTACTGAGGTTTTGACAAAAATGTTACGTAAAAAAAACTACCTCTAGTCGAGTCGAGAGCTCGGTCGAAAACTTCGAAACAATCACTTTGGCAAGAATTGTCGTTAAAATGAATGCGAATAATGACAGATAAAACCGTTATAAATTATTAGATTTTAACTCTTACCTATAAGTTTTCTTAATAAATGAGGTACGAACATTATGACTATACTTTCTTTAGATGAATCATCTCAAAAATTACCTAAATCTATATTGTACAATAAATATATCATACGTCAAAAGGGAGGTTTGACATATGATACAAATGTGTATGCCAGTACTTAAAAACAATTTCAACATACGCATTTTCATTATAAAATAACAATTATACAAAAATGCATAAAATGGAACGAACTTTAGTTAGTCCTAGCATCTAGATAATTAAATAAATAATCTTATAAACTAAGTAGGTGGGTACTGGTGGCAATGAAATTTTAATGAAACTTTGCATATCCTTTTGTAATTTCGTTGCCAACAGTACGCTATGATAACGAAATCCTAGGAAGGAAAAAAATTAAGCCACAATAATATTATATGCCTGTTAGAAATCGTCAAATCAATTAATCAATCGTTAGTTATAATAAACATTTATTATTCAATACTTAAAGAATTGTGAAGACTTGTTGAAATCCAAATTAGTAACGGCAAGTATATATTCTTAAACGCGACTAGGTCAAATCTATTTAAATGATTAATGGCAGTATTCTTTCAATATGCACGGAGTAAAGACGGAATACCTTACAAAATTTGAATAGGCCTTCACGGTTAGGTCTTTATTAGGCTGAATGTCATGCGGTCTTTGCTATTAATGACTATTGATGACAGTTGATGGCGCGTCGCTGGAGGCGGCGTATGCGTCTGTGCCAGTCATCTCGCCACTCGAGCAGCAATGTTCTGTCTCCAACCGTAAGTCCCGGCAAACCAGATGTTGCACCCTCTTTTTCCACACCTAGGATTAAATAGGACCTGCAGAGGTAAAAAAGAATAAATTAATATTTGTCATAATAATTTATAATATACAGAGATTGAATACTTCTTAGTTTGAGATTATAGTTAATAGGTATATGTCTATTAATATCCATATATCTATTAATAATATTAATAGATATATGGATATATTTTTAGTTGTCATATAGTTCAAATAAGATTAATGAGTTTATCTATGTTTGACGCATCTCTCGTGCTCTTTCATTGCATAACTACAATGTCCGACTGTAAACGCGACGATTGTGGGCTCGATTTACATTCAAGAGAATAACTTTTTTCGTTCTATGTATCCTGCTATATTCAGGATGCAGCGTGAAACTAAAAATTACAACTGCGTAAAAGGAAAATGCGTAAACACAAATATCTTTACAATTTATTATAACATCAATTAGAAAGAGCCATTTTAATGGTAGTTAATGTTACTATAGCGACACGTTTAAAACTTAAAGTGGAAGCCTAGCATTCTTGTAAGTAGAAAATCCTGTTTCTAAGATTTTCACATCTTTTTCTCATTCCACGCAGCATGTGTTGAATAGAAATTATGATTCGAGGCTTTTAGCTTCTTAAGTTGTTAGGTTAAGACTATACTATTTAGAGGACTTGGGATTTGTGGTCTTAGTTTTTAAGTCGTTTCTTGTATTATGATTTTGTAGCAAATTTTTATTAGCAGTCGAAGTACAACAGCGCAGTCTCTGTAAGTGTGGCGGTTATGGGTTCGATTCCCACCAGGAGAATGAATAATTTGTTTTCATTTCCTCGGTATTTTTTTTTATTTCCTCGGTTTGGTAATGGACATTTTTGTGATGAATATAAGTAAGTCTCCTTTTTAAAACTTAATACTTAAACTTTAATTTTGAAATCATCCAGTTTATAATTTGCTCACGAAATTTTCGCTTATAATTATTTTTTTGCTTCACGCTGTATCTCGCACATATTAGTGTAGGCAAAGAGCACCTGGGATACATTACATTATTACATTAAGATACTGCCGGTCCAAACTCTCCGCCAAATTCTTGAGGTCTTGGTTGTTGAGAGGTGGAACGCAAAGCCGCGCTTTACCAACGAGGTAAGAAAAACCAGAATGAGAAATGATAATATTAAATATTTCATTTCTTCGAGTGAGAATAGAATCTACTAATAAAGTAGAAGAATTTTTTGATTGAACGTGGTACTCTTTTCAATTCTCTTATCAATTCATAGCAGTAGTTATACTTCTGCTACGAATTGAAAAGATATTTATTGATGGATCTAGTTTGAAAAATAGGCTGCTGGCTATATACAGGTTACATATTACAAGTCGTTAATCGTTTCGCTGTAACCCACCCTACCTCCAATCACGGGAATGAAGCCGGAGATAAAAATAAATTTTCTTTTTTTTCATCGTCACGCTGTACCCATCATCGCTTACAGTCAGACGATAGATAGATACATCTTGATATGATTGATGAATACTTACTTATTAATTTTAATCTTGGGACATTTGCATGCGAGGTCCGCGGCGCGCACGTACAGAGCCACCGCGCCGCGCCTGAGACGGCTGCGCGGCGCCCTCTTGTACACCGCCTGCACGCTCAGCGCGAGACGCACCCAGCCGTCCGCGCCGCCCGCCTCGCGGCCTACCACTCGACCCATTATGACTGGGTAAATGGTAGAAATTAATATTTGGGAGGTTAATATGATGAATACTAAAATATGATATTATAGTATATATAGTATATTTTGTAATTTCAGATTAGGAAAAAACATGTGAAAGATGAAATGTGAATGAAAATCAATGTAAAGAGAAAGAAGTAGGGGAAGATTTTAGTTGCCTTAAGTTGAACGTGTGAAATACGGTGACGGTTCTAGTTTAAGAAAATATACAATCTATCTATCTATATATAAATAATCTATGGATATATGAGAATCGAATGAAAAAATCTCTTGTTTTAGTAAATTATCCCCTTTCAGAAATTTCTACCTCTTTCGGTCTTGAGCGATATGTAACCATTCTGGCTGAGATATATGAGATAAAAATTGGGAATGAAAGAAGTACATTGAAGTGCAACTTTTCATTCCATAAAGATAAAAAAAGACCAATCATATATAATAAAGCGCAGAGAAATTTAAGAAAATTCATAAAGAGAGTAAAAAAGAAACAACTCACCGTAATCTCGGCTGCAGAACTTGTTGAGATTGAGAGTTCGCGCGCCGGCGCGGCACCGTCCGCACTGTTCCGCTGTTATATACATTATAAGTAAGACTACAAATAAGAAACTTAAAAATAACAGTTTTATTTATATATTAAGCTTGATAAAAACTATTGCCAAATATAAATGTTAACCCTTATATTACGTGTGGGACAATTTGGTCCATAAATTCTACAAATAATTTATCTTAATTGTAGCCCAGCACTTCCTTTAACGTATAATCTTGTTTTTTCGCATTCTCATAGGAATTTCGGGGATCCTCGCTTAGTAATGCCTTATATTTCTCAAGAAATTAAACGGTACATACTGTAATTATGCTGTAAGATAATACTGTACCGTAATAACCTAAAGTAATTATAACAGAAACAAAAAATATATATAAAAAGGTCTCAATAAAAAATATATTTTTATTTTAATATTTTTAACATATATAACATATTAAATTTGTTAAAGAACCCTGGCCATGTCATTGTTATTGTTAGTTAATTATCATTTTAATTATTTGTGCTGTTTGATGTTTGTAGTTTTTATTAAATATTACTTTCCCTTATATTAAATTAGTTTCAGTATTATACAAATCATAATCATTAAGAATATTAAGAATTAAACTATTTATTACAGGAGAGTACTAAAGGGTTAACATCCAACTTGAGTACTTTAAAGTTGTACGTGAATACTTCGCATAAAATACAGATAAACTAAACAAAATGGAAAATTGAAATACTTATTGCTTTACTTACTATATATCTTTGAGAATTCATTACAAAATTCTATTTGGACGTGTTAATATTATATATTTGCAGATATATACAAGTTAACACTACGGTTTGTCTTCATAGAGCGAGGATATGAAAAAATAACATAATTCGCCAGAGTGGGAATCGAACCCACAAACGTAGTGTGTGATAGTTAAAACGAAGTATTCACATTCACTTTAAACTAAAGCATTGATAGCCTGTTTTATTATATCATTATAGAGCAAACCAACTAATTCAACATCAAGAACCAATTGCATTATACGTAAATAGAGGAAATACCCACATTTGAAACATTCACTATTAAACTTTTACATTACAACTACAACATCGATTAAATACTACGGAATTTGTTACCTTTCTCTCACTTTGAAAATAGATTGACTTGACTAACACAAAATAAAAGGGGGTTATGAGTTGGGCGATGAATAATAAAGCAAGCCTGGAATCAAACTTAGTTTTACAGTTAGAACCATCGACTTAAATTATTATAAAATGCAAATCATTATAAATGGAGTGAATGTACCCTTTGAAGTTTAAATAAATATCAAGTAAGATGTCACGTTGAGCTTATTATGAACAAGTCACATCATTGGTGTCAAATCATGTCTTCGATCTTTTACTTTGCTTATTATTTTATCTAAACGTATGAATTAAGGTATTTAATAAAAAGAACAGCTATTTACTTGTAAAATATTAAAAATATACTTTAATAATTTTTTAATTGCTTTCGTTTTGAATATTAATTATAATGGTTCTGGTACATTCACTCCAGGTAAGATACTTTGTCACGGTATAAATATCTATTACATTTTTACGCGACATAATACATCATTTGTAAAAGTTTCATGAGATTACTAACTAACAGACGAACGGACAGGGAAGTCTTAGCAATAGGTTCCCGTTTTACCCTTCGGGTACGGAACCTTAAACTGAAGTCCCTCTGCCTGTCCTGCTATGTGCGGGATAAGTTAAATAAAATTATTTCGAAATCTCTAGAAGTATTACAAAATTTCAGCTTAGCTTTCACTACAGTCATTGATAAGAGATAATTTAATTGATGTATAGAACTAACGATGTAACGGACGTATCAATCAATATTGGGCAACATAATATGTTTTGATGTCGAAAGCTTAACTATAGAAACAATGTTAGAACTCGATAGTCGCTATCGACTGCTTAGGCTTTGGAGTCTTCTTGATTTTTTCACGTCTTTTTTTTTTATTTATTTTTTGAGGTAAAAACACATTTATTTCTATTCATTTCATGTTTCAATACAAGATCTTGTTACCAGAAGGTTGAAATGAAAGGAATTCATTTCTCCCAGTGTGAATTGTGAAGTGAAGTGTGACGCCGTGCCGCTGCGTTTTTTTTTCTCTTTCTATTTTTCGATCGCCTATATTACGTACAGAATAAATCTCAAGGTGGCATGAGAGTTGCAAATTTAAATGATATTTCATTTGGAACAATGGGAATTTCAAAAATTATTTCCATTTTTTCACTCTGTAAAAACCAACCACTGCGTTGTATTCTAAATCTCTGTTGTGAAACAGAATATTTTGAATTCGAGTGGACAGTGGAGAACTCATATCTTCATACTAGGTTTTCTCTGTACGATATATAAAACTATACTTGCTCAATACTTAACTACAGCGATATACTAGTGTATCAAAAGTAACATAAGTCGCGTCAGTAACTGGTTTTGTTAGTAATATTCGTATATCATGATTTTGAGTGAATCAATCAAACAGAGAATCCATCATTAGACTTTTGATTGATTGAATCAATTCGACAGTAACTATCGTATTAAATACTTCCGAGGTGTCATTTTTTTTACAATAATTGTATATTTTATAGAGCCTTTTATTCATTACTCCTTTGACACATTGTTTAGATATTGTGTGTTGGGTAAGAAAACTAAAAATTGCTTTTATTAATATGCATTTTACTTTACTACGATACGATATTATAAAATATATAAGAAATATTAAGTATAAAAGATTGTTTTTTAATACCTGTTGGTAAATTAACTGTATGAAAGATTTAAAGAGCTTTGTAGTGCTTTATAATCTGTGCGCTATAATTAATTAATATCAAACGCTCCTTTGTTATTTAATGGGTGAAAATTATATTTTTTTCATAATATTCAACAAAGTTTCTATTTCAGAAGCATAGTATTTTAAATAGTGAAAAAATGTGTTTAGGAAAATATTTCTTACAGTAAATATTAATTTAATAAAACATATTAATTAATTTAAAACCTACATTAAAGTGAAATTAAATATTAATCTATTTACTAGTAAGTGAATAAATATACAAGTTATGCTAATTAAAAAAAAATGTATGTTCTAAAAATATTTATAGCTAGACATAATATGGCATATATTGGTGCAACAACAACGTATTTCCACTATTTTGAAATATTGCCATAGACGCGATCAAAGTTTGTAATTAGTTCTCCCATACAAATTGACAGATCTCGTATTTTTTTTTAAGAAGCACAAAAGCACAATTATGTCATTGTTACACAAAATAAACGAATTATGAAACGTCAAAGCATAATAACAAATAATTTAAATTGGACAAAATTAAATTTATAAAAGAATATATTAAAATATATATAGTTTATTCTATAATAAATTTACACCGTGACAAGTATCGACATGCGGTGTTATGGGGCGAGAGTGCATGGAGGTCCACTTACTACTTACCGCGGCCCGGCTCCGCGTCCACCGCCTCCATCGCTTGCACTGCTGTCACCACGCGAGGTATACCTATGAATAAGAAAAAAACGAATTATTATTATGAATGGAGATAATAATAACTAAATTATGAACTTTAGCATAGAGTACAGCGTGAAGCTAAAAGAAATATTTCTACTCACGTATACAAGGTGCAATATGGCTTCTTGACTGTTGATATCCTTTGGAGCATCGGTTACAGGTAGTGCCCGTCACTCCGTCCTTGCAGGGACACTGGCCGCTTGTTTGGTTACACGTTTTGCCGCTAGCTCCCACTGGGTGACAGTCGCATGCTGGTAGAAACAAAAATATTGTTATAATTTTTTTTTAAATTATAAAATATTATAAACTACTTAAATTTATTTGTAGAATGTATCTTGGAAGTAACGGGTTTGATAATATGTCATTGTATTATACATATTTTGAATTTTAATGCATGAAAAAATGTTTTTACGATAGGATAAAAAAGAAGTGTAGGTAGTTAGGTACAACCTACAAGTATTTAAATTCTATAAACATTTTGTTCTCCTTTATTGTAATATTTTTTTGGGGCTTAAAAGTAAATATATATATATAACATAGAAATAATATTTAACGCTTCACGCTTTTTTCTACATAGCAGGTTTGGCACAGAGCTAGTATTAGGAGATTCGTTCCCCACGCACCGCACAATTTTTAAGACGTTCATTTAAGGTAAAGAGGCAGAATTCAACGCCATGCTCGATCTACCAGTGCATCGAAATGAAAATATTTTGAATTTAATAAATGAGTGGGAATTGAACCCACAACTTTCTTTCATTTGTACTTAGTTTGTCAGTCCCAGAGTAAGCAAGGAGCTTTATTTAAATATATAAAAACATAATTAGAACAAGCCCGTAAATATGAAAGGACCTCCAGTAAATCATTAAAGACACAAGGATTCCAGCTTTTTAATTAACAAGAATGGTGAGCCTTTGAACCGTAATCAAGCTTTCATAAGCTGGATACATTTTGTACGTGTTTCGTACTACCACTATGTTTTGAGGGAAGGAGGCCATTTGGGGGTTTGCTTCATTACTATCCTTGAATGTAGCATTTGGAGTTCTTTTTTGTTTTTTTTTGCATTCCAATTTTGTGACTTTTTTGAAATATGCAGCCTTTTTTAGGTTAGATTTAGGACGTATGGTTTTTTGCCATTTGATTTGCTTGTAATCGTGGATGCGATTCCTACTCAGATACATTAAATATTTTCATTTACTAGGTAGACAAAGCGCGGCGTCGAGTTTCGACATCCAGGGCCCAATGTCTCCAAAAAAGGGTGGAAAATGGACTCACCATTTTATTCTTGTCTTTACATTAGGTTTTCTCTGCCTATACTACTCCACGCTTAGTCAAGTAAAGAAAATAGTAGATAAGTTATATATACGGATTTATACATATAACAGTAACAACCAATACGTCGTAACTTGCCAACTTCCTGACGCAGTAAAATGGGATGCCGCGCCGCAATTCGACCGAATGGAATAGTTAAACCATAAAAACTGCCCCGGAAATCGGTCGAGTCCGCGAGCCCTTACGAGCCCCGAAGGAATGCTGGCTTTTATAGCGCAGGGGACGCGGTGTAAACTTTTACGATTCCGACGACAAGTACGACCGGGTTACAACCATTGTTTTATGAGATGTTAGAGATTTTGGCGTAGGATTTTGGTAGATTGTCAAGGATTTTTTTGTTGATTATAAAAATTTTTTATTGTTATTTTTGTATTGATACTATTTGGGTTATAAGAGAAATACACAACAGAATGTCTAAACACTAGTTTCTCTCTGCCTTCTTTACTATATCGGAATCCAAGCGCGTAGCCTTAATGAAAGAAAAATAAATTTTAATTAAAAAATAAATAAATGAACTTACGTTTGCAAGCTTTCTTATGAGTAATCGGCTTCGTCGGGTCCCTGTAGTAGCCCTCGCGGCAGTAGTGGCAGTGTCGACCGGCGGTGTAGTGCCGACATTTCAAGCAGACTCCTCCACTGGCCCGACCAGATAGCTTGTAAAGTTCCATATTAAATCGACATCGTCTCGCGTGACCGTTGCAATTGCATTCTGTAAAGAGAAAGGTTAGTGAGTTTAATGTCAAATTTTTCCGTTTTCTATTTTATCTCAGTAAAAAGGAATCTAGTTATAAATTAATCTTTTTGTTTATTTTATGGACCTTTTAAATACCACTGGTTAGATCCCTACTAGAGGAAATGAAATATTTATTTAAAATGTATATTTTCATTTCTTACTCTGGTGTCGAGGCAAAGTGCGACGTTGAGTACTTCGACTCTATATATATATCGACTCTCTCGATCTATATATATATCGACTCTATATATATACCTCCCAAAACTTGGCGGGAAATGGGAAAGGGGAGTGTCTTAACACTAAGACCTCTGCCTACCGTTGTGTGTGGGATACGGCTTGAAGCTGTTATATATTTTTTAACTATTAACTATTATTTTTAAATTAATCTACTTGATAAGCCCCTCAAAACCCAACTCAATATAAAACATCACAATTCACGCCATGCTTGTATAATTTAATTCACATAATATATTCGCGTGACCACCAATACAACGTGTGTAGCAGTAATAAGAGAAGCCAAGGCAATATTAATTACGCCCATTTGCACTGGACGTGTGCAACAGTTGGCTAATGCGGTCATATGTTACCGTGCAAGCGGCGTAGGCACCGCCATTTCTGCATACAGGCTTTATGGTAATATATATATTTTTATGTATATGCCATAATAACTTCTTCCTGTGATTTTTTTAAAGAGAAAAGAAGTTTAATTAAGATAAATTTAAGGTGCGAAATATTATATTAAAACGATTTACGTGATAATATTTCATATCTATTTTTTAGGATTAGGATTGATTGATAGGATAGGATTTCCAATTGTTATACGGAACCCTCGCTGAGCGAGTTCGACTCGCCCTTGACCGGTTTATTGTTTTTATTGACACCATCTGTTCCTGAGATAAGAGCGCTCAACCAAACAAACACATAAGCATTATAATATTAATATAGATAAAGTATCTTTTCTAATAGCAAAACCACATCTCAGCCATACATAGGAATTTCTGCGTTCCAATATAATCTATTCTATGTACACCATATGTGGGTATAACGTTATCAGAAGCTGTAAACTAATGCTAAGTAACAACCTTAGAAACCTTACTTTCACATTAAGCTCATTACTCCGATACATTTGTTTACTTTGAGCTTATTTTCCACTAGAATTAATATTGGTAAAGCTGAAATATGTTATTTAAAGTTTTATGTTCCATTTGCATATTAATAGCATCGCTTATATTGTTTTTCATATTGTAAGGAAGAAACTATTTTAACGTAGCAGTATTTAAATTCATCTCGCTCTATCAAATTTATACAATTTTTTTTAAAATTACGATATATATGTGGACAGGCAGAACTTTCCACTTTTTATCTTCTTCTATACTCACAACAAAGATTATAATGACTGTGTAGAGAATGAATTATTTTCATTTTCTCCCTTTGGTAAGAAGAGAGAAGAAAGCAGAGCGTTGGCTTTCGCCACTCTACATGCAATGGCTTGAAAATTGGGGGGAAAGGGGGGAGCATTTAATTTTTATTATATTAAATCATTCTTATGGGTTATTTGACGCGTTCCGTGTAAGTTGTTCAATATACTTTAAGTTACTAAAACTACATTTAAATGTTTGATTACATTTTTTTTACACGCCTTAATGCCTTTTCATTATCTCCACTTACAAAATGTTAAATCTTTAATCTACTTCTAAACATCGCATATGTATGTCGGTATCTTTTTTATAATATATAAGTTATTGGACAAGTGGCTTTAGAATTAACCTATTGATAATTTATTCAGGCCAAGTGCCATCTCGTGATTAGGAATTTATTTAAATTCCTTACACACAGATGTTAACAATAACATAGTTTAGAAAAATACAAGTTTGAACATAGCGGGATTTGAACCCGCACCTCTTTGGAAACCGTCCAAGCTCCAAATCCCGCTACGTTCAATATTTTTATGTTTTCTAAAAAGTATTTTTCTTTCCTTAGTGTGGAATAACACTTTAAAAAATTTAACATACTGTCAAAAAAAATCCCTTTTGACAGTTTATCATGGTACACGAAACGTGATGTTTGTGGGTTCGATTTGTAATAGGGAGAAATAATAATATTTGAGTTACTTGCATTTTTGTGTCTTAATCTTTTAATGGAATGAAGTGTCTACCCTGTTTTGTTCGGGATACCGCGAGAAATTAAAAAAAAGAAAACATTTATCCCAGTCTGGTAGCATAAATCGTGACAATATAATATATGTGAAATTAATTATGTTTAAGAGTGATTTTAAATTGCATTTTAGCGTATTTTAGCGTTTATTTAAATCCCGAAAAGTTAAATCGACTTAGAATGATAAAGAAAGACAAGAAAAGAATAGACCTTCACAGTTCACCATATTGAATTTCAATATACTAGTATGTTGTAAAAGAGAACAAAAATATCTTTACTGAATGAAAATCAAACCCAGAACCTCTTTACTGCATTTTGGCGATGAATACAAATGACTGAACTTCTTCTTCTTGGCATTAATCCCGGCTATTGCCAGAGTCTGCTTTCCTACTCAGCCTATTTCATTTTCCATGGTCTTTACCGTCCTCGATGTTTAGACCATTAACTCTCATATCCTGCATCACGACACCTAACCAGCGCTTCCTTGGGCGTCCGGGAGGTCAAATAACTGAATTATATTTTATTTTTATATCTTATTTTTAATACAAACATGTAGTTAAAATTTCTCAACAATGTTCATATCTTTCCAATCATTATAAGTTAAAGTGACATCGGTTTAGAGATAGAACCCTCATTCCATCCGAATAAACAGGTCTTAATCATTTGTGGCGTGCAAGTGTTACAACGTAATTGGTAGAGCTTGGTGCTACAACCGGAAATTGCATCAGATATTATAGATGAGCTTCTGGTGCTTTCTCATTTGATGGGAGCTTATTATCTATATATGCATATTATATAATAAATTTGTCACTGATCGTTGTCTGTATGTGAAAGATATAGGTGAATAACCGATATTATCTATTATTGTAATAGAATTTAAAAGAATGTTTTTTGTTTGTCTGCGTGTTTGTCAGTTTGTCTGTTTGCTTGTGAACGGCAATCTCCGAAACGGCTTAATTGATTTATATCATATATTTTCATATATTCTTGTAAACTTCCCTAAATATTTGGTGTTTGTTTTATTTAAAACGATTGAGTTAAGATTTTATTTGAGACAATTTCTACATCATGTATAGTATTCATAGACTTTTAATTTTTAATGTATTAATAATGACTTTAAAATGATAATGTTATTACACCATGAAAGAATTCAGATTACTAAATAAATTCAAGTGCTCGCTATCATATAATAATGTGCTTACTAGTCGAAGCTCGCAACTTACTTCGCGTTGATAGTCAAGACGTAAATTGGAAAATCTCGTTTAATTCTATCAAAGAAATTTTGAGAAATTCTGTAGTGCTCTGGTTAGGCAGTCTGCTTCTCTACACTCCTTAGCTTACATGCTTAAACTATCAAAGTGGGAAGTGTACAACTTATTGATTTAATGTACACTTTAGAATATTTACAAAGAGTGCGTTATTCCAAGTATTTAATTTTTTATGTTTTAATTATGTATATAAAAAAATATTTAGCCATGACGGCGTAGTTTCGCATCTTTATCATTCTAGTAGGCGTAAATACGTAAAAATAGATGCGTATTTATACTAGTCCAGTTGATGAGAATAGACCATGCTCATAACTCCTGCCATAATTCAAAGCTGATGCGCGTGAGCATATAAAACTGTCATTGCTGATCTGTTGGTAGTCAGAAATGAATATTTTAAATATTCTAACATACGAGTATATTTTTTATTTTGATAAAGTTTAAATGACTTAAACTTTGAGTATGTTTGAATAGTAATTTAAATAAATTAATGAGTAGCAATGAACAGTAATAATAGCTTTTTAGTTTGCAGGATAGACAGAGGGAATCTAGTGTTAATACACTCTGTTTCTATCTTTGTCTTGGTACCAGATTCCGAGGGGGAATCGAACCCACGACTACCCACTCCATAGGATATTTAGCAGATAAAAAGAGTATAAGAGTACAGTAACGCAGTTTTTATTACTTACCTCAAAATAATCAATGGAAATATATATATAATATAATAAATAATTTTATATAAATATGCTGTTTAAAAAAAGTGTTATTAATAAGTATATACTAAGTATTAGTATGGTATTTAAAAGTAATATGAAGTACAATTTTGAAGTCAGTGTGGTTCAAAGGGAGAACTCCGTTTTGTCGGTTCAATTAAGAAATTATTTATATTAATTCGGAAAGTGGGTAACGAAGTGTCTTAACACTAGGTTTCATCTGCCAACTCTGCTATATACGGGATACAGCGTGAAACTGATTTATTTTTTTTTATCTTTAATATAACGATATGTATGTCTGTCCGTTACTTTTAGGTCCATTGAATAAGTACACAGTGTAATCTGGTCATAACTCAGGATGCGCATAAAACTGTCATCGGACATGAACAGATGGCGTTTCTTTGTAGTGATCTGGTTCACATTGCTCGACGGATGTTATGCATTGTTATGAAACAATTACTGTCTTGTATCATTTTTACTCTTTTTTTCAGCTTCACGCTGTATCCCGCACTCAGCAGGGTAAGCAGAGGGAACAGGAAGCATTGCGTGTTGAGTGGCGGAACTCAACGCCGTACCGCCGCCATACTTTATTATAAATATTATTCTTTAAATGGGATAGGGTTCAACTGCAAGCGCGGTGGCTCTGGGTTGGATTCTGTGGTTTCATTTCCCCGCTCTGTTTGACGAAACATGGTTTTAAAATTATTGGTTTTGTGGAAAGCGGAGAATGGAAATCGAGGAATTGTAAATAATATAAATATCAATTATTACCCTAATCAATAATTGAACCACAAACAATTCGTGTATATCTAGACGTTTTATAATTGAGCTATGACGGCATATCCCTTTTTAAAATAATTTTTAATAAGATTTTTGCAGATATTTTCGTATACTTTTAACAAAATCGACATAGCCCTTTACGTTAAACTTCCTCGTTTTGCACAAGTCAGTTCTATCATTAGTCACTGGCGAAGTTTCTGTCAAGTTGTTTTGTATGGACGATAATTTTTCTAGAGGCAGGCCAAATTGATGACGCCTTCAAGCGCACTCTGTAGCTTGATTTATAGCCTGTTAAAGAATCAGATATTATAAGCTATAACAAACATTAAAAAAACATTTTTCTGCATAGGTCTGCCTACGCTGTCAGTAACCTGATGTCGACACCTCGATCCCCACTTTCTGCGAAGTTTTCGAGACAGTGATGTTAAGTCCCTAAAGCAATGAAATAAAATATTTGTGAGAAAGTGGGAATCCAACCAAAATTGACGCTTGGATAAAATAAGAGGGAGTAGATTTGATTTAAAATGAACTCTAGCTCCCCCCTGAAAACTGTTTCACGATTCGACACTGCTCGTACATCACCATAAATGTTTATCTAAAAAGCTCGATAAAGCTCCACGAGGCAACCGGAAGTAAGCGTGCCCCAAGTAAGCGCCCTTTCATCTGAACTTTCCTCACATTCATGGTCACGCGCGTCCGCAGTATTGTAGTAAAAGTAAGTAGAGTAGGAACGAGCTGAGCACGAAATGTACGTGATCGAACACGTACATTGTACGGATATATGTATATATTGTGTGTTGATTTCCTTTTGTACATGTAATTTTTGGTTAAAAAAATCTTAAGATTCTCTCTTTTTTTACGCATTTCTTGTGCCTAAGAGGGACTTTAGTGTTAAGACACGCTGTCACTCATTTCCTGCAAAATTTTCGTATAAATTAATTTTTTCTTCCTGTAAATTTTTTTTTTTAACAATAAGCTAAGCTAACTACCGAAGTTCACATCTGGTAACCGTTTTCTAAGAATAAAAAAAATTGAAACTGATATAGTCAAATTATCACAACTCTCTATATAAAACTTTTTTTCCCTGTATAATATAAGTATAGTTATTCGGTAGAGATAACACACACAAACAGATTTCCCACAGAAAGTGAATTTCTATCACCACCCCTCTTATACAATTGAGGCTTTAGGCTACTCTCGGGGTAGCAGGTTTGAATTCCATACACAACGATATCTCCTTAGGCGATGTTGCATTATTAACTTATATCACGTCTGGCATAGTAATCGAAGCTTTCCAGACGCCGTCTTAAAACCAGGGGTTGAAATTGCCACTCAAGATAACGAGCTCAATAATTAAATTCATCTACGTATATCTGTACCTTATTAATAATGGTGGATTTAAGTAGGAATTTTAGTTGCGAAATTTTGCTTATCTTTCGTTCTTGCAAGAGCTTAAAGATTGTGGGAGAGTAATAAGAGAGTAAAATTTTACTCAAATATTAATAAGGCAGAAGACAGGTGATTTTATATTTTAGTTCCCAGGACGCCTAAGAAAGGGTGGGTTTCGTGATGCAAGACATAAGAGCCAGGGGACTAATAACTCAGGAACATCATGACATTGAAAGATTATGCAAGGTGGAGTAAGTTCAGTAGAAAAGCAGTTCCTAGTAATTAAGAAGAGTATAATTTTTTTTATTTGCTTTATTTTTAAATGTATCGAAGATAAATAATCAAGCATCAATAACCAATTATATCAATCTACTTAATATAAAGAAACACTCTGTGTGCAGTCCCCTTAAATCTTTTTGTATACATTTACCTGCCGCATAAGTCATCTGTTGTAATTTCAGGAAACTCCATATAGTACAGATTAATTGCAAGGGTGGCAATTGGCACTCTATAACGAGTATATTAATTAAATTTGTCATGTAACGCCGAAGGTAGCGTCGCGGCGGCTCTAATTAATATCAGTGGAACATCTGCTGGAACAAAACGCCTAATGGAGTAGCTAATGTGATAGAATTAACTGTATAAATTTGATACTGTATGTACGTGAGGGGCGTGAGTTCAAATCTAATTTGTAGGTGTACGTCAAAGTTTGTTGTACATACGAGTATATGTTTAGGTATTAACTTGTTACTTATTATTGGGGTCGTGTTCCTTAGTAGAAAAAAAAAAACCTATTAAACATTACAGGATCTTCAAAAAATATATATTTTAACTTTTTTCTAAATATATTGTATATATTTAGAAAAATATTTTAAAAAATTGCAAATCTAGGCCAAAAAATCGAAATATCTGGCTGCTTACATAGAGTGCGAGTGTCGAAGCACTGTAAGACTAAAGTTAGCAACGTAGAAAGATTACAATTGCTCTTGTTTTAAATCTGGAGTGTACTTATATAACCAGATATATATTGCGTAGTAATCGATCACAAACTTTTGCTTATCGCTTGCTTTAATTTATATTTATTCGCTCTGGTGGCAAAATACAAAAACGAAGCAAAGTATGTAGAAATAGGCGACGTAAGTTAATGGGGAACGAAGTGATTTAACACTAGATTCTAACCCTGCTACGTGCACGTGCAAAATGTCTAACTCATTGTAATTTAAGGAATAATATCCAGAATTAAATAAAATAATTAAATCTAACAATATGTCCAGCAGATGTGAGTACCCCCTTTAAATAGGCATATGAATATGAACAGCAGTTTATGTGCTATAGAGGTTTATCGCGAGACTTGAAAACGCAAGCTCTTAAAGACAAGTTCTTACAATTATATGGAATAGAGTATTTGTCTTCCAAACGGTAAACCTAAATTTCCAGCATATTGCAGCGTGAGAGAAAGGAAAGCACTCCATTCTCCGTCTTTCGCCCGTTTTTTTGAACATTGTTTGTTGAATGGTCCGCCATTAAAAAATATTTGAATTATTTTTATGTTCCGCATAAAAATAATTCAAATATTTTTTTTCGTTGGGATTGTACCCAATAACCATTATGTTTGTACTCAGACGATGTCCTACTGCACCACTACAGCCTCATACCATAAAACTATGAAAATAATCAGATATTAATATAATGCGAACTATCAGCTATTTTCTCATTACCGCACGTTTAAATTAAAATCCTCTTGGCGTAATCACTCATCGCATTGACATCGACACTGATTGACGAACGAGCTCACCTGGTGTCGTTCACACAAAATTAACAGTATATTTTTTCAGCAGGAAATGAAAAATACTGGAGGAAAAAATTTTTTTTTTTTTTGCTTAAAGATTGATACCAAGTCCTACCCCGGAGAATCAATTATTTTTATTTCCTTGTTTTAATAGCTACATGGGGTTGAAAGTGGAGAACGAAGTGTTTTCATACTGGGTCTTCTCTGCATACCTTGGTATATGCGGGATACAATGTGAAACTAAAAAAATATATAGAGAGAAACAGTTAATGCTGAAGGTGGCAAGCTGTACTTAATAGTTATACAAAATATTTTCATAATTTAATGGAAAATAAATATATGAGAAAAACAATAAATAATTTAAATTAATTGAAAAACACATTGTCATCGGATTTGGATTTTTGTGCAAATTCAAGTAAGGAAAGAAACAAGACAAATAAAAAAAAATACTTTCCTATAAATTACTTAAATGTAAGTGTTGATAAAATTATTCTAAATTAAAAATTACGAGTGTACAAACAATACAAACTGGACAAACATAAATACATAGATAGATAAGCACATTACCCTTCTTTTATTCACGCAGTCGGTTAACAAAATAGGAAAGCCTCCGAGTCATTAGGTTCTAACTACCCTTGTATACCAATTTATAAATCAACGTAATCCCGTAACGTCGACACTCGCCAACTAGGCCCCATTCATCTTAGTATGGACAGATGCCAGCTATAAATTCTAACCACTGTTTATTTTATCTCGATCAAATTCTTGATAATCTATTTATTAATATCTGTAATAGGAAAATTTACTAATTACTTAATTTATTATACGTTTGATTGCAGATGTGGTGATTGTGAGCAATTCCATACCCTTCTTTGGTAAGACAAAGTTTACTTTATCAGCTTCACGCTGTATCCCGCACACAGCAGGGTAGACAGAGGGAATCTAGTGTAAGATTCTTCAATATGTCCATCTAACCTATGGGTACACACATATAAGAAAGTCAAAGATACATATTACATCTACTTTTTCTTCTTTTTCAAATAATTTTAACGATAAAAGTATGATGGCTTATGGTGTCCAATACTATATTTATTATGATCATAATTTATTTAAAATCAGAAAAACAATTTTTTTATTTTTTTTTAATAATTTATATATATATAAACACTATACTATAAACATTTAACAAACGTATTAAATATTTATTTTACAAGTAAAATTGCGCTAACTTTACTTGGTTTTGGTTAAATACCTCAAGAATTAACCAATTTGTCCATCCCGATGTAGGCACAATTCATTTGGACACCTGCCAACTCGGACTTAGCCGTTGCAATCAGATCTGCTATTTGCGAACCTAAGCTGTGATTAACGAACTGTATTGTTTAACCATCTATCTGTCTCAGTGAAAGTGAGATGGGAGTCTCTTAATCCTCAGTAAGACGCGTGAAATATTAGTTTCCGCTACTTTGTGGGGATTTAAAACGTTAAATAAGATGTAATTTACGGTATTAGTTTGTGCGTGCGACTGTAAACGTGACAGTTTACGGGTTTGATTCCCCTCGCGGTAATAAAATGACGTAACGAGGAAAAAAGAGAATGGAATGTGAACCAATGGAAGTGGAGTGACTTAACATTAGGCTCCCAAGCTCCCACTGGCAACCCAGTTTTGTGCGGGATACAGTAAGTTATATTACAATAAATAGAGAATAAAGACTAACATAATCTCCCTTTTACTCTGTAAAATCTAATATAAAATATTTTGTAAAGATGAAAATTTGGTATTTTATTTTCATGCATACATGCTATGTCTAATATTGTATTATTGTATTAAATAATAGAATTATAACCTTTATAATAATTAAATAGAGCAACTGTTCAATTGCCAGTCGGCTCTTCTGTGCAAAACTTCCTTACAACCCGGCAATAGCTTCCTATTCATTTCACGAATTAAAAATATTTTCACATATTTATTTCATAAATACATATTTTAAATTTGAACTTATATAATTCGTATTTACAAGGAATTTAAATTGTTTAGCAATTTAAAAAAATATATTATATTATTATAATATTTTATAATAAATAATAAAATATATTATATATTATAAAAATATATTATACATATTATTCTATTGGCAGAGAGAAAGAAGCATCAGATCCTATGATTATGGCATACTTCCATCCATCCATTGTCATCAACCCTCCTATTCTTTCATACGTGTGCCCTTTGAAGGCTCCTTATGTTTTATACGTGACTTACTTATATAGTATCATCTGCACCGCAGTTTGATATGTAATCGTAATGCAGATGTTCTTCGATATATTATATGTGTCTTACCAAGAAAAAATATTTCCCCGAATGCTGTTCAAGCACTGCATCAAGAGGACAGCATTTTTCTCTGATAGACGAAGTGCGACGTAGATTTTCATCACTCAAGACATATAGTTTCATATATTAAGAGGAATGTATGGAACTGAGCACTAAGGCATGTTTTTTTTTAAATAAAATTAAAAATATTTAATTTATTATAATGTGAGTAATAAATAAATCAAAATGGAAATAAACCATCTCAAATACATTTCCTTTAAGCATTCTTGGACTATCGTCAATCATACGGACAAATTACGCAAAAAACATCGGAATTTGAATCGGTATCCTCTAAAAGGGCGTGTGTCACTCCATTACGCCGCTATATAAGTAAAAATTAAGAAAATAAGGCAAAGCCGAGGTTTTTGTATCAATCCAATAGCAAAAGGATCCCCGTGGAATAGAGGCGGTTTGAATAAAACATGTCCGACGCTGGCAAATGCCGCTGGGTGAGTGTACTGTGCCGTGTGTGGCGGAAACCAATGTAGTAACTACTAGTTGATGATATGTTGAAAAAATATACTTGTACTGGGTATATCCTAGTCACTAGTGCATGGATATCAACTATGGTTTGTTTGAATGTTTGAATTTTTTTCTAGATTTTTTTATTTCAGGCATCATCGTAATAATATAATATATAATATAATTCCTCACTCGCAATTTTCTTGAAAGAGAGTGAGAGATGAGATATTCTCTCTTAGTGCTTACTCTATAACTCTCCAACTTGCCTACATTCAACTTTTATACGAATATATATATAGATTTATACATTTTTAAATATTGAAATCAACATATTTTGTCGAAATAAATAACATTAATGTGTAACATTAGTGCTTTCTGAAAAAATAGAATAAATAATACTATTCGAAGACATAAAATGAATGAACATTCAACAGAAAAATCAATATTGACATAAATTATAGAAGGAAGTGAACTTAGCGTTCCCTTAAGATTCCCTTAATTTACTTCTTAAGACCAGGTTTTCTCTGCCGACACTGCTATAAGTGGGAGTAAGCTAAAAAAATATGAAATAAATACATAACATCAAAAAAAATAAACTGATCGAGGCCAGTCGTGATACAGGGAAGCGTGTGAAAGAGAACGCGACAGGTTGTAGTTTCGATTCCTATACGAGCAAATTAAGTATTTTTATTTTCTCTCTAGTAACGAGGCAAAGTGCAATATTTAATTCCACCACTTAACACTCAATGCCTCGAGAATTTGGCGGAAAGTGGGAAACGGAAGTGTCTTAATGAGAACTTCTAGACTGCTATGTGTAAACAAAAAAAAAATGACAAAAACGTCAAATCGCTACCGCCGTAACTTAACCCCGCTGCATCCCACATAGGGTCTGAGTGCAATTTTCTGCGAAACGCATTGATTTACTTTACGTGCGCCGTGTAGGTACAAGCGCGCACCGCTCTGTTAAATTATCCGCGTATAAATATTGCATGAGAGGAAACGGTGCGTTCGTTTGTATACAATCGACTCCACTATGGTTATTTGTCTGCGTCGGTTGTTCTTGGTTTATTGTGTTTGTTACACTTTCACAGATGTGTTTATTTTTTTGGGTTTTTATATTGAAATTGGATATTTTGAAGCTTTTTTGTAGTTGCTAGTAATTAATTGTAAGTGGTTGTGGGTTCAATTCTAAAAAAGATATGACATTATAATTAAACTCGTTATCCTCCTTTGAGTCGCTCAGTCAGATAAAAAATAAAAGTTCAATGTTAATAAAGAGTACAGTTTCAGTGGAACACATTGCTTTTATTTTAGTTAACTACTGGGATCAACTGCTTAACGTATTCTCTGAAGCTTCAAACATATTTTCCTATTTGCAAACCAATAAATTTTTGGACAGAGCAAGCTTTTCAGAATACTTTTAAGTTGTTTTTTGACAAAGCACAGCCAAAACTTGAGGCGTATAGGGGTGTTACAAAAGAAAGATTCCCCGGAATTTCTGGAGAAACGGTAAAAAAACAGAATTTTACATTTTAAAAAAAATTAAGTCAACGCAAACGAAGTTGGATGCGACCACTAGTTATTTATATAAGTGCGTAATTAAATTCACATAATTGTTGTGCATTGGTTTATTTCGACTGATTGTTATTCATTTCACGTTCATGCTGTTCAAATTATACTGATATAATGAAATATGAAATATTTTAGTAATTACATATGTCGACTTTGTATGGATATTAAAATATTATTTAATTCTGAAACACTAGGTAGGTATCATTGATGAAGGATAACATTTATTTTATCACGCTGTATCCCGCTTAAAGCAGGGAAGGCAAGCTAGTGTTAAGAAACTCATTTATATTAAAAAATATGATTTTTTAATATAAATGATGAGAAATATAAGATTCAATCAAATTCGTTTCCTACAAAATATTATATGAAATTCTGCGCTAAATGTGTTTGGAGAGATCAAATTGAAGAGTAAATTACTGAAACGAAATTATTTTATATGCGGATGTTTTTCGAACAAAAATATAAATTTATATGAACCAAATAAACTATTTTATTTATGTCGAGGCCATTGTGGCACAATTGGACAGCGCCTGACTATTATATAACATATTGGTTGTGGAATCGATTCCCACTAGGGAGAAAATATCATTTTATTTTGGAAATGCTTCTGTTGTTCGTTCGATCCTCACTCGGGGTTATAAAAAATGTTCAATGCTTAATGTTGCTTGCTCTGGTTATCAAAGAACGGCGTTGAGCTCCGTCGCTGTACACACAATGCCACCAGAATTCGGTGGAAAGTGAGCGTAGATTCGTAATGGGAACGGAGTATCTTATCACTAGGCTTCCAGGTTCTCTCTGGCTAGCCTGTTATATGCGGGATAAAGCGTGAATCTGTCAAATCGCAATATCGCCACGTTTATAGTCAGACAGCCTCAAGCATATTTTTTAGTTAAAACGGTGAAAAAAAAACGGTTTAATTAGCCTAATTGCAGAATTTCAGCTTTATAACTCAAAGATTACTCTAAGAAAGTTTAATTTAAATGTATTTTATTACAGAAAGGGATCTCGGTGAAAGATTTATTGTTTTACACTCGACTCTCAAGTACTACCAGCGCTGATTGGGTTGCAAAAAGGAAGTTGGGTACTTAAATGTTAAAATACGAGTTGTAGCTCGCGACTTTGTTCGCGTAAAAAGTAAAATCATTATATATAATAATTAATTAAACCTTCACACGATCTTGAGATGGTCTTGATAGATACACAACAAATAATAATAGTTCCAACTTTTCTTTATGAGGAACCCTAAAAACGTTCTATCAGTTTTCGCTAATTCATAAAACCTCTTCAAAAGTGTACGAAAAATAAAGAATAATGAATAATAAAATCTAAAAAGGCATTCACTGTTACACTGTGTGTTTAAATATCGTATAACATAAGCCGTCGTTATTACCAAACCGACTGTCACAAACACTTGATTCAATTAGCGGAGCGCAACGCAAAACGAGACCGCTTAGAGAATTAAATAATTGTACGCTTTGATCTCGCTGAATTTAATATGCAGCATACACTTCAAAGAACGCCAAAACAGTGATTAAATATGAGGTGAGTGTAAGTGATGAGCGGTAGCGGGTTGGTGCAGCGTTTATACTTATAGCTTACCGCTGAGTTCATGTATGCAGATCTCCAGGCCAGGTAAGCACCTACTTGAGTTACTCTGTTATGGATTTTTAGCGAAGCCGAGCAATCATTGCGTGTTGCGTTATTAGAGCGATGAAATCAGAATTTTAATATTATTATTATTCACTCAAGTGGGAATTGAACCCGCAACCTTCGAAGCCGCCGCTTTTCTCGTGATCATTTTAATGATATATTTCATATTTTAAGTTCCCCAATCGAGTTAAGAGATGCAATCTTGTGCTCTATGCCTCTGCCAACGGTCTTAAAATATGTAGCAACAATAATATAACACAACACAGTTTCACGCTTTATACCTAGCGGGGTAGTCAGAGAGAATAGAGCGCCAAACGGTACGGTCTCTACATACTTCTTTCGCCTCTTCCACTGTGATCAACCTCTTCATACATGCCTTTGGTGGGATCTTCATGCTTTTAATGTTACCTTCCTCCAGTATATATGATACTGTTTTCGAAGGTCAACCAGGTTTTACCTCTCACTTTTCTATCACAGATCCTTATTGCCATTCTTTCGTCGCTCATTCGTTCCACGTGCATAAACCAGCTGAGCACGTTCTTCGTCATTCTCACCTTGACATCCTCGCTAGACCTGCCATTCTGCATCTCTTCATTACGAATTCGATCAGCGAAGCGGCATTCATCTTTCTTTCATACTCCTATAATATCCAAATTTCAAATATGAAGCAAATTCAATAAATAGATTAAAAACGCTTGTCAACTAAATTTGGACCAACGAAATGAAGAGAACAAATATTATTATATACACATCCAATATCGCGCTTGTGGACAAACATTGTTTTCATTTACGTTTAAGTTTTTACACACAAAGCTTTTACAAAACAAAATTGCTGCTTATATTAACTTTATTTTGTTTAATGAAAAAATATATTGTAAATAAGTCTGATGGGTACTTTTTTATATTTTTTTATTTTTACATTGTACAGCGCACGTAGAAGGCAGAGGGAACATATAAACCTGGTTTTAAAACATTCCGTTCCCATCAAGATATTTTTGTTCTCCAATTTTCATCGAATTCTGAAACCATCCTGCGATGAGTAGAAAAACTTAACGTTGCACTTTGCCTCGTTACCAGGAGTCAGGAGGAAGAAATGAAGAAATGAAAATATGAAATATTTCTCTTCCTCGAGTGGGCATTGAATCGAATGGTTTCTGGAAAGGTTACAGGTGAATTGTTCATATTATCTGCTAATTTAGTCCAGACGGAAGTCGAACGCATGTCTAAAAAGCCGTGGCTTCGACTTCCGTCTGGAGTAAATTAGCAGTCCATGATGTCTCAAATATTCAATACACGTCAAATAAATTTGTGAGGCAATCCACAAACCCCTCTTTAGCAGTAGTAATTGGATTAGATTCGGACCAGTCTTCGTGACCCTCACGCTGAAGCAAAGGGCGAAGTATTGAGGCATGCTTCGTTAGATTCCGCACACAGTCGGTTGAGTAGATATTCCTATCACGTTGTATGTTCTGTACGTATAAAGAGTTTCTTAATTTGGTTTAGTGTTCGGTGATTTCGAATATATATTATACATATATATATATATATATATATGTATAAGTATATGTCTGTATGTAAGGCTATTATGAGTTTTTAGGTGTTTGACTTTGGAAGTTATGGTTTTCTATTCAATGTTCTCAATAAGTCAGAACGGAGAAATGAAAATAGCTTATCATTACAAGGAAAAAATATAGAAAAATCGTTTTATTGTATATATAATCTTGCTTTAAATTTATCTCTCCCGAGTGTGGATCTAATCTACAGCCAGTGCATTTCAGTCAAACCCTTACCCGCCTCGTAGTTCTTGCAAACATTAATAATTTTACTGACACTCATTAAGTCTATGGTAATTGGCAAAATGTATTATACTCTTTACTCAGTTGTTAAAGCGTACTTTAAAATCTAGGAGAGCTGTGTAATTGAATATTAATGACTTAACGCGCGAACTCGTCGTGTAAACGTGTAACCCGACGCCGGGCTATTTAGAGGTAGGAAGTAATAGACAATCATGTGAGGTATGCGATCGTTTAGATGTTATCGCGCACAAAAGTTTTATTTATATTATTTTTTATAAATATTTTATTTGATTTGTAATTTCCTTTTATACATACATGACAAAATGTGGAAAGCCAGTCGTGGCACAAGTGTGTGATTGTAAACGCGACAGATTGTGGGAGGAAATGCAATATTTCATGTCTTCATTGAGGCAAAGCGGTTTTGAGTTTTGCCATTCAACACTCAATGAATCGTCCAGAATTCGGCGAAAAGTGGAGAGCAGAGTTAGTGACGGAAAAAAAACGTACCTAGTGTCTTGACACTGGCATCTCCCTACGCTATCGTATTCTTCTATTTGTGAAATATGGCAGATGACTCTACGAGATAAACGTAATTCGAGTCTCTCAAACATCGCGCTTACAGTCTGTCGTTGAATCACTGTACTACAACGGCTTTTGTGTTTAGTTGCAATATACAAACAAATAATACACGTAAAGATTTTTCTTCATGACAAAAATTAAAATATTACGTATAAGAAAGATAATATCGATTAACAAATCCTAACACTTGTCGTGCGGACGGTATGCGCACGCGCAGGTGAACATTTAACGAGCTCGTAAACGTATCTAAAATAGGAACAGGGATGCGCCAGACGACAGCTCACTAATTTGGTTCTTTTTAAAGAAATTATATTTAGTTATCAGTTGCTTTTTTTTCGTCTAATTCATTTTATACATGTCTATAATGGCTTAGAGAATATTATAAAATGTATAGTGTAAAGTAAATGCTTTAAAATTAGATAAGATTAGTCTATATATAAACGAATAAACACATAAAACCTAATGTGCCGAAAATGTAATATTTAAAATTGATTTATATAAATATCATTTGTTATGTGTATTTAGGTAAGTTAATAATATTTATCTCTAGATGGCTTGGAGTGAAACCAAGTTTTCAATAAGTGAATTAATGTAGCAACTATTGTGGGTCTAAATTAAAAAAAAACTTAATTTTTGAGTATATTGGTTTTATGATAACCAAACCAAAAACAAAATAACTATAAAAACTAGAATCCTGTTCATCAAGTAATTTCGTAGAAGTCATATTACATGAAAAGAAATAGAAATCAATATTTCTGATCTGACATTTATTTATGTCACTCATTACGAAACCGTCTAGACTTAGTACTTGTCGTTACTTGTTTATAGGGTTTTTAAGTGCTGTGGAAGACTTATAAGGATAAATTGGAATTTGATTGATGGAAAAAAAATTTTATATGTATTTTTCATAATAACTTAATTGAAACTCCGCTCCGCTATCACCAGACCATATCTCATGCACTGTGATAGTTAGAAAATTGAAATCTATTTTGTATAAATTCTGAAAAACAGAATAAAATAAAACGTATATTTTGCCGTTTTTATAAGTAATGGTAACTATGCAAGTTCGACTCCCACATGGCCGTTTTTTATATTAGCGTTAGCTTCTGTTAACTTCGGAATAGGTGGCGGTCTGGGTTTAACGTAGTGGAGTGAAACAGCGACTAATTGTATGTAAGCTCGATAATTGTAGTTTTCCTCCATCCTGATTTAAGAAAACAATTTTTTAACTCCGTCCCGTTAAGACAATGTGCGGTGTTGAGTTCTGCCGTTGTCGGCGTGCAATGTTTAGCATTGTATCCTGTAACTCGCCTGGTGTTGTATGGACTGTTGGGCGGCGGTAATCGCTTACCACTGGGTGACCCATACGCTCGTTTGCCTTAACTTTGTCATAAAAAAAGTATATTCGAGATTAAGTGATTTGAGTACAACTTGAAAGTACTTAAGGACTATGTCCTAAAGTATATGTGAGGATATATCGACAAAATAAGTAAAAAAATTGAGTTCAAAAAACTTAAATAACAATTTTCATTTATTCACTTTAAAATTATTCCCTTATATTTATTTAAATCAGGAATCATCTGTCGAATTCGTGTGATTTTTTTTCAATCGAACGAATTATTGTCGCGGAACCAATGCGGCCGCTACGTTAATTGACGTTGAATTGCGTGAGCGTACCTCTGGAGCGAATGATTGTACAGTTATTTGTGGTTAAAAATTCACTTTTGTACATTTCGGATTATATATAAAATAGTACTAGTTTTTAATAAAATAAGAAAGAGCAGTAAGTAACTTTTTATATGACACATGATACATATACGTTGCAACGATTTACGTTGTGTATTACAGTCTATAGGAATTTTCCAATTTGAACCAATAGTTCCTGAGATTACTGTATTCTACCAAACAAAATCTTCGTCTTTATAATATTAAGTATAGGTTTATAATATAAGTATAGATAGATAATATAACATATAAATAAGTCCCCGCCGCTTTGTCTTCAATGTAACGAAAATAATTTACTCTCATATAGAGAATATTACGTAAATTATGTTTTTCAGAACTAAAATAAAATAAAAATCATATCGAAAATTCAAGTGAAAATCCAAAGACATCTCAATCCGGACGTTATAACAAATGACCCGTGGGTCAACGGTGAAAGTGTCAGAAATATTACTCCAGCCGCAGCATGATAGATATACACGTATTGACTATCTCAATGTAAGAATAGTTATAATAAAAAGTTGTATATCAAGATTGATTGTCTGTATGTTGTTATCTTTGTATGTGGTTTCGTATAGAGGTTATTTTTATAATTGTGAAATTTGTAAAACGGAATATCTTAACTTGTCTACGTTCCCGCTCTCCACCCTGCTATATTCAGGATAAATTGTATATCGAACCTACAACCGTTGCGGCACGACGTCCCCGATCAAATCGTAATAAGAAAATATATACTAAGAAATATATTAAGACTAAAATAATCACATCTACCATGTCCGAACATATTACACGCAAAGCCGAAACTAAAATCAAATTGAACTTTTCTAAGAATGAAATATTACCCTTAGCCCTCGTAAAGGACCCTTATCATTTCATAAGCTCCCCCAACGTTTGGCGAATGCAGATATCATGCCAATAAAACACCCTTCAGATTATCCCTTTGTTGTCATACAATGATAGATACCTGGTACGAAGATAATAAGTATAAGTGATTGCTTTATTATACGCTAATTACATCATCTCGATATGTCACTTGTGATGCAGTTTTTAAGAGGGTTGAGGTGAATGAACTCATATAAGGAGAGAAGGGAGAGACGAGACTGGAGATGCATTTTTATATGAAAAGTATTTTTTTTTCTGTGCCACCCTGTATCCACCACGGGATAGGGAGATCCTGGGAACCTAGCGTAAAGATTCTTCGTTAAGATAGTTTCATTCTTAATTTAATATTGGATTCTAAAGGCATTATTTGTTGATTAGTGTTTCTCAATGCTTGCCCTGCCCTGCTTTGCTGCGCTACCAAAGTGAAGAAGTATTAAATATTTTATTCTGTCAAGTGGAAATCGAACCCACAATCGTCGTGTTTACAGTCGCATGCTGTACCACGACGCGACGGTCTCAAACATCAAAGCAAAATTACTAAAATTAATTCCCCTGAATAAGGATCGAACTCACAACCGTTGATTACAGTCTAACATAGATCACAGCGATGTATATAATAATTATAAATAATACTTAGAGACTAATAGATTATGAACTCACATGACAGCCAAACCAAATATAGTTAAGAAAGTGTCGCACAGTGAGCTTGTCTACACCTGTTAAGGCGCTTGACTGCTTGGGTCCCCGTCTTGTGTAGGTGATATCACATTTTATTTACACAACTTTCTTTTTTAGCTGCAAGCTATATCCTGCAAATACCAGAGTAGGCAGACCTGGGAACCTAGTGTCTGGACACTGTGTTCTTATTAATATACTTTCTTTCCCCACTTCTGCCGAATTCAACACCGAGCTTTGTATCGTTGTCAGAGCGAAGAAATTAAATATTTAATATTGTATTTCCTCTAGAGTCTAGTGGGAATTGAACCCACAACCTGTCGCGTTAACAAATTTCCGCGGTGCGCGTGTGCGCCAGTGTCTTAACATTAGGTTCCCTCAACTCATCCTGCTCCATGCGGGATACAGCGTTAAACTAAAGACAAAAGGTAGACACTAATTATTATTAATTAAGGTACTTATTAATTACATATTTTTGAGAAATCTGGTTTCAAGATGAATATTTTTAAATTTCTTTGTCACAAAAGTAACTGAAAAAATGCTAAAAACAGCACTTACAAAAGGCACGTATTAAACGCGCGTGTGGCCGCTGGAAATAGACACCCATAAACGTTTAATTGAGTTCAGATCATAAACATACGAACTGCTAAATACTATGCGGTTTTTCCTTGAAATATTCACTTAATTAGAGTAAGTAATTTCATTGTAAAAAGAATAATTATGCAATTTCTAATTATTAAATGTAGTATTTGAATGTATTTTTGTATGTTTTATCTTTCATCTTCAGACACTAATGTCTTCATGATGTCCTCCATGTGGATTTTTACGTAACTTCTTCTAGAAGATCCGCCGAGGTATCTCTATGGCGCTCTTACCGTTCAATCTTGCTACATAAATTTAAAACTATTATTATTAGAAGAAAAGAATACCTACGAAGTCGAGCCACAGGAAATCCCTTGTTAAACATAAACAGGCATGAATATGAGATATTTCATGAGTCCATTTGTAAAACTAATGCAAGAACCCTCCAGGTGGGGTCGAAACGACCGCCAAATAAATTACTTCCCCCAACGCGGTAATGAACCGAATGAGTTATCATTAGGGTGACAGGGTGGAAATAGAATGAAAATAATTTAACTTGTATTGGAACGACTTCGATGCGTGATTTAATTAAGATTTAGGTCACGAGTTTTTAAGAATGATGGAAGAGGCTGTCGTAGAACATTGGTATACCTTTTGATTGTAAGCGCGGTCTAGAAAATTGGGTAGCGGGGAATGGGGTGTCCTATTAGACTTTCTTTGACATGTCTTCATACAACAGAGTAGACTTTTGTAAACGGAATACAGCTTAAATCTATAAAAAAAGAAGAATACTTTAGGACCGCTTGCCGCTTCGCTAGCGTAGAATACGCAACAAATTGTATTTTTAATATTTCCCGTTTTCGACGGTGTATAAATATTTTTATCACGACATAATATTAAAAATCTTATAAAAATAAAAAGTATTTTTTCTTAATTGACTATCGTTCTCGTCATTTGTAAGTCTATCATTTTAGAAAACGCTTCGTAAACAAGTTACGTCTTAATTAGAAGAGAAGTGAAAAAAATAACACGCCGGGGCGAAAAGAGGTCACTAGTGATTCTTCCTTTTTGACACTTTTTATTTCTTATTAGATACCGGATTTACCCAATAAATAAATGAACAGTAAAACATTTTATTTATATAAAAAGTAAAGATAAAATTCAAGGATATTAAGAAGGAGAAATACGTAACTGAATAAATATTAACCCGAGTTGAAGAATATTTAACGCTAAAATAAGAACAGATTAAGTCAATCAAAGTAATCTGCTATGCTCTGAAAGGGCTCAAGGAGGGGCGATGAATCGTGAATGTCAGAATTTGAATGGATTACTCGTTTCACGTTAAAACATCCATTGAAAAAGGTTTCTTATCGTTGAAAGAAGTCTTTGCGTTGAAAAGTAACAAGTTAAAGCCATTTTTCTGTACAGATCTGATTTGGCACGGCCGTGGTTCTATATAATAATTCTATAAAAGAATAAGTTAATAATTAATTTATGACGTAATACATACACCATGACGTAATATTTACGTCATGGTGTAACATAAATTTATGTTTAAGTGTCAATATTTATAGTTTTTTTTTGTTTTTTTTTAAGTCGTAGTCAGCAAAGCGTTGGGTAGATTGGGCTTTTTTTTACTTTTATTTCTGTTTTAGCGAAAAATTGTTAATAATCTTAGTCATATTAGATTCTCATTGTGTAGAGTATGAGGATCGTGCCCACAACCATCGCTTTTGCAATTAAGTGTTGTCCCACTGCGTAATTTATCTAATATAGGTAATTTTGATTTTTATTTTACACATCACCAATTTTTTTCTACGAATAAATAGAAAATTTTCTTATTTGTTTAACTACATTAAGATGGCAGTAGGCATACTACCCACAGCAGTCGCGCACGCTTGTGCCCCTACGCTATTACAACCTGGACGTCGTCTACAAAAATCGTTTTGCATAGATAAAACTGCCCAACTAAGCTGCAGTATCGTCGTCTTTTGTTTCCAGCCACAGAATATCAAATTGCAACAAGCGTTCAATTGATCAACGTCTCTTCAGCCGACTCGAAAATGACTCACGTGGTAATCTTGATGAAGTGCGGTTGCACTTTGCCAACCGCAAAGACGGATGTCTTTTACGAGAGAGAGAGAGAGAGGAGTTTTTTTTGTAAGTCATAAGTAAAATAAAGCAGAGTAACACGATCTCTTCCTGTGTAAAATTGTGTTTATTATACTATGCGTGCTAAAAGTATCTTGTTAACTTCGCCAAATAAAATTGCGAAAATACACTTTATTATTTTATATCATAAGTACTCTAAATAAGTAAGTAACTATATCCACAAACCTTAAGCGTTTGGACTTTTCTAAAAACATATTTCTTGCAGTAAAACGTAACCCACAGTCCCTAAATATCAATAAACACTTGATTCTTAAGAGAGAGTAAAGAGAGAATGTTTTAAGTACTATTTTGTTTTAAGTACTGTTGTAGCGGTAAATATTTCAAAATTGATTTCTTATTGGTTCACAGTAAGAATTGATTTCTTATTCAACAGATGGGTTGGTCACAATCTATAAGGAACCCATCTTCGGAATTTCAACAATTTTCTCGATTTGGCGACGCGGGCGAAACTATAGGCTATTAACCCAGAATATTTTTTTTTTAGCTTCACACTGTATCCCAAACATAAAGTTACATAGGAACCTAGTGTTAAGACACTCCATTGGTGTATGCCCATTAAGACACTCCATTCCTCACTTTCCGCGGAATAGCTGAGACATTGAGTGTTAAATGGTTACAAGCGCGAGGAAATGAAAATATTCAATATTTCATTTCCTCGATTGAGAATCGAACCCAATATCGTCACGTTTATAGTCGCACACTTGTATCTCTATTCCACGGCCTATATAAACTTTTAACATATATAAACATATAAACTTTTTGTAATTAATATGAACAAAGGTTTACCCATCCGCTAAAAGTCCAATTCGAATGTAAATCTTCGAATGTCTTCGAAGGATATATCACGATTATAAATAAGCTAAAGCCACATTTCACGCATCGGTGACACGGAGTGCGGATTATTTTAATGAATACCTCTCTCAATACAACATATTATACTTGTGTTTAATATACGTTACTTGCATTTTAAATTTTAAATAACGTAAGCTATTGTGGAACATTGTTTATAGGATTTCATGTTTAAGGTTTTTTTTTTAATATATATAAATAAATATAGTTGTGGACTCGTTTCCCAGTCAGTCGGGGCGATTGTCCCTTAAAATAATTAATTAGTTATTGTATAATAATTAGTTGTGACATATCATATTGGCTAAAAGAAAATATGATATGTCACAACGGTTGTCGGTTCGATTCCCATTCGGAGAATGAAATATTTAATATTTTCTTGTCTTCGATCTGTTAACGAGGCAAAACTGACTCAACACTCAATGCAAGATTTCGGCGTAAAGGAATGAACGGATTGTGAACACTAGGTTTTTATACCTCCTCTGCCTACCCCGCTATATGCGGGATAAAGCGTGAAGATTAAACGATACGAACGATCTTCGATAAGGATCTATCATACTATTATTTAAACGTATGAAAATAATTATATATAATATATATAACCACGTCGCAATATCAGGCTTAAAAGGCTAGACACATAATTTAAGTATATTATTAGCGTGTACAGTATAAAATGTTGAGTATTGTTTGTTACCCGACCACCCCCGAGTGACGCCGCGGGCGCAACATGTCTTTCATTTTAAGTTGCAATACTTTTAAGTTAAGGACGTCCAACGCTGGCGGCTAGAAGGTAAGAGCCCATTAATGTTACAACGCTATGATACGTTATATTAGGTATGGTTGTTAACTGACTCCAAAGAAGGAGGTTGTCAGTTTAACATGTATGTATGTATGTGATATTGTTAGAATCGGATAACATTTGAGTCTATTTATGAGCGACTTAGCGTTTACGGCACAGTTCCTACATTTCGTAAGTGTCTGTTTGTATGCTTGTTCATAATTTTTCTCAAAAACAAAAGCTTTGATCAAGATCAAAGTGCTTTTTGATTTAGATGAGTGTTTGTGTTTACAAAGCATAATGTTAAATTGCTTAATTCACTCGAGCTTTTATTTCTATTCTAGTAGTAACATTATTATCAATTTTTAGTTTGCATGACTTGCTTGAAGATTTTGAAGAATTACTTTCGTGTTCTAATAACAAGAAATGGAATAAAATAGGTTTCACCCGATTTATTTAAGCAATACCTATTTTGTAGCAGTGATCGAATAAAATACCTAATATTTATATTGTTATATGAATATTAAGTACTAAAGTAAAGATTTACTATTTATGTATAAAACGATTTAAATAAAAAAAAATGTTAATGGAAGTTTGCCAAACTACAACAGGGAAAGCTGCATTCAAATTTTAAATCAGTAAATTCGTTTCAGAGATTAGCGTGTAAACAAACAAACAAACAACCCAGTAAACTTAAAAAATTAAGTTCTATTGCTATTCTTATAATAGATTTTCAGCATTCAGATAACGTCAGTTAAAAAATTTATTGCATGTATGTATGTACATATATAGATTTAGTTCAGAACCAATTTTTAGTACTTATGAATTTGAATGGAAGCACATCTGTCTGCATATGTATATATTTTTTTATTCTGACTATAACAGCCAGACACCAGCCATAACCATAGGTTTTATTATGTATGTCTGTAAAATGATACAAGCAAGATTCAATATTGTAAGTACGAGTACCTATACAATTTCACACTTGACTAAACGAGACAACTCGTTGCGATCTGAGATATGAGTAATTTTTTTGTTTTTCTACTTCTCGAGTCTATTTAGTATTTATTAACATATGTATTCAAAATTTTTTTATAATGAATCTGTATGTGTAAACGTGATGGTTGTGGGTTCGATTTACACTCGAGGACACTATTAATGAATTTAATAGAAAATGTTAACGTGACGAAATATATAATATAGCTTTCCTCGATAAATAGACTGTCCATCTCGGAACTTATACGTTTATTTATAACTAGTAACTAGTTCCTGAGATTAGGGTGTACAAACAAACATTGTAGCTTTATAATACTAGTAAAGTTTCGTTTCATCTCAGAGAAAACTTTCTATAAACAATCTCTTCAACGATAATCTCGTTTCGTTTCACGTTTCTTTGTCAAGGCCATACTTCAGTTCATTGTTTTATTCGTTTCCTACCTTCGATTAGTTATGCGGATTCTGGGCGCACCATAAATTTACTGCAAAAGAAATTAAACCTTATTTAAAAAGATGTATATTCTACTTTAAAATGTTAAAAAATCTATGTAGATTACAAGTAAATCGCAGAAAGTATTCGGTTGAACAAAACTCGGCAGTTAAGCCTTCAAACGCCGTCACGGATTCAAGTTTTAACTGTGGCACAATAAACCAAACTTTTTTAAGCACTGTTTACGTTTTTTTTATTTATTTTTCTGTACTTAGTTCTCTGTATTTTCGGTACTTAAAGATCCCAATTTAATACTATTGAAATTGGAAATTACATTTAAATATTAAATAAACATATAAGGACAGGAAGATATTTTTCAATAATAATTATGATTCACCGTTCAATAAATACTGGCGAATGCCCACGGATATATTTTTAAGGTACGTAGTGTTACTTATTTATAAGAAGCGTTAAATTAGCTCATTTGTCTGCGCGGGCGCAGGTCGTAATTTGAGAGACGACGTTTTCTTTTATTAAACTACAAATAATAAGGTACACGAGTTTATGTTTGTGTGTTCGTTAAGCATACATTTGTTAGCCAATAATTGACATTTTCATTTAAAATATTCTTTGTTCTTCTAGAACTGATGGAGTATAGAGAAAAAAAAATTAATCAGCTTCACAGTATTTTATCCTGCACACAGTAGGGCAGGCAGAGGGAACCTATTCCTAAGTCACTCCGATCCCCAATTTCCGCCCAATTCTGGAGGCATTGTGTGATGAGTGGCGGATCTCAACGCCGCGCTTTACCTTGACACCTGAGCGAAGAAAAGGAACTGTCACACAACTAGTCACGTTTACAGTCACACTTTGTGCTCCAGCGCCACGACACTAAATAAAAGAGGACTTTTCGAAAATTCCATTAGGAACCGGAAAAAGCTGCATTTTACGTCTTGAAGGTCACACAAACAAAGTAGCGAACGACAACTAGCATAATATAGAATATAATGATTTTCGCAATATACGATTTCTTATAGTTATTGGTATCTACATAAATACATACATATATGGGTGACATAGTTTTATTAAGATCAATAAATATTTTAAATGCGGCATAAATCTGACAAGCTGACAAAAGATTTACGATCCGCTAAATAATGGCTCGAGAAGCTTAAAATTTTATATCTCAACCTTCATATATTTTAAAGTCTTCGTGGCACAGTGGGAATTTCCTCGCTGTGGGCACGACGCAAAGCGCGGCGTTGGCGTCCTTGATGTTTGACTGTAATTAATGAACTAAAGAAAGTTAAAAATGGCTACTATCACAGTTCCTAACTATAATGAAAGTGAAAGAAGACCAATTATGAATATTATAACATACAATTTTAGACATGGCAACATAGAAACAAAAGACATAAATAATTTCTACGTATTCGTGCAATATCGTCGCTTTGAAGAGAAAAAACAGCACACATTGAGCTCATTGGCCATCATCTATTCACATCTACAAAAAGGCATCGACAATTCAATAAACCGGTATGAATGGATCCGCTTTTTTTTCGCGAATGTTTTGCGCGATCGTGAATGAAGTGTTTTTTGTGTAACTAAAACCGAATTGTCAATCAACAGTGTAAACGGAGTTTTTTTAGCTACATATTTTACTTTATACTTAGAGGGTAGTCAGAGAAAACGGAGGACCACTGTATACTTCTTTCGCCTGGTCCACTGTCATCAACTTTTTGTACATAAGTACATTCTAAGGGGCCCCTCGTAGTTTAAACGTATACTTTCTTCGTGCTTTTAAAAAATCGCTTTGCTTGAAAGTGGGGAACAGAGTATCTTAACACTAGGTTCCTGGATTCCCTCTGTCTAACTTGTTACATGCGTTAAATAAAAACAATTAGTTCAGTGGGTAAAGTACCCATACTCTGTGCGTTACTATTTTTACTTACTGTAATTTTAGTAAGGAGTCAAAATCGCAGGTAAAAGATAGTATAGAACATAAAGAGCTATCAAATTGAATACTATCGCGCATCTCTACCCGCACACCCGTTATAAAGGAATAAGGAAGTTGCTTATGAAATATTCCCATTTGTCCGCATTGTTCCATTGAAGATCTGTCATGTTATAGTTGAACTAAGGTTTGATTTACATCGTGGTTTAGATTGATATTTACTATAATTATTAAAAAAAATATGTTAATTCTTTTTCATATAATATTATATATGCCTATGGTATATTATAAAAAATATTATTAAATCGAATATTTTCATATAGAGGCCTGACTGTTGTGGGTTCTGTACCCTCTCTGAATTATTAATAATCTTCATTCACTTTAGTAGCAAGACACACTATAAAATCGGACGGAGAGTGGATATAATATATATAAGGTCACTCTGCCTACTCTGTCATATGCTGGAAAAAACACACAACAAACAGAGGTTTCATTAGTGTGTACCAATCTTTATATCAAGACCAGCCACTTAGCAATCTATCATGTGCGTTATTGCGTTTAATGCACGTTAATTGGGGTGTTCTGGTACACTTCGTTATCTTGATCTATACAATGGGATTTGAGATATTCAAAGCTTATAGTGTGAATGTATATAGCTTTAATCGATATTAATAAATTGTTAATTTTTTTACAGCTTCACGCTTTTTCCCGCATTTTAGAGGTAATTTAATGTTAAAAAACTTATACACACACTACTAGAATGAGTAAATAAAAATAAGTTATGGGCGAATGGGAATGAAATCCAGAACCGTCGCTTTTGAAGACACACACGTATGTGCCACTGCGCCTTGGTGACATCACTTTAATTTATTTTTAGTTTTGGGTATCTCAGTCATTGCAGGGTAAGCATGTGAACTTAGTTCTAAGACATTTCATTTCTCCCTTCCGTCCAATTTTCGAGACATTACGCGTTGAGTAACGAAAATCAAGACCGCGCTCTTTTTATCACAGTAAGGGAATCAAAAAGAAAATATTTCTTCACAAAGAAACGTGAAACTTCCATCATATTCAATTTCCTAAGTGCAAATAACATTTTTAAAATACGTAATAAAATAAAAGTAAAAGGAATCGCAAAACGTGGGAGTTATTCTCATATGTATGAAATACAAACTGATTGAAGATTGCATGTGATGGATGTAAATGAGAATGATTCAAGTCTTGAATAATAGGTACCTTAGGTTATAGAGCCTTAAAGGCATAATACACATACATATAACCACTAATATTGTAAGGCTGAAGAGTTTGTTTGGTTGAACGCACTAATCTCAGAAACTACTGGCGCTAATTGATAAAATCTTTTTTATTTTGTTCCGCCCAATTTTTGAGATATTATTTATTAAGTTATGGAATTCAACGCTACGTACTATCTTATTACCAGAGTGAGAAAAAAAATTATCTCATTCCCCGAGGCAGAATCGAACTCACAAGAGTTAAGTTTACAGTCAGACGCTGTGCTTCTGCGCCACGAGGGTCTGGGCTACTCATAATATTCACAGTGCCTCATGTCACAAATATTTTATCCTATTGTCTAATTTTTGCACTCTCATGTGAATTACGCCTTTAGAATACCAGGATATTCTTTTATTTAACTTCTGCATCAGCTTAACGTATCGTTATACGTCAAAGTAAATTATTTCTTCTGTGGTATCCTAAGATAAATTGTTGCGAGGGCTGTACAATCAAAGTTATTGAGAAAAATATTGTTTAAGGGGTTTTTTTTTTTTTTTTATAACAAAATTTGAACTAGACTGTAGAGACAATGATTAAGAATATAAATTGAATTTTAGATAAATATACTTTTTTTAATATAAAACTGAGTATCACAACTAAGGTTCTTTTTTACCTAATCTGATATGTACTGAAATTGACAAAAAGGTATATTACTTACATTGCTTGCGAATTTTCATACATAGTTTATCACATCACTGACTCTTCGATTATTTAGAGGCTGACATTCAACGCACAGAAGAAATCACTGAACTAAGAAAGTCGAAATTTAGCAAGAAGGTAGGTTAGGAAGTGCAGGGGAGTTTCAAGAGATAATTTCTAAAAATTCCAATCTATGTAAACAAAAATGCAGGCGACGACTAGTTTTAATATAATATGGATTTTCTGTTCATGGTTATACAAAATGCAAAGTAAGTACCTCAGCCCAACTGTGTTACTTAATGGGCGATAAGTCAAACGATACGAGTTACGATACGAGGCCTATCTTTCCAAAGTTTCCAGAGTTTGTTAGCACTAGGTTCCTTTTTAAACAGGATACAGCGTGAAGAAAAAAAAACAGTTGCAAGTTGATCCTTACCAAAGCGTGTTAACAAACCTTAATCTGATATCATGATCAGTAACTAAACTTTGTTCGAATCGCTCTCGTACCTGAAACAAAGAGAAAATTATGAAAGTTATGTAAGTGAAGTGCACTAAGTGAACTTAACTGATATGTAAGTCAGCGTTCGTCAAGTACTAGCTATCCCCAACTTAAGTCGTTAAATATAGAGTTTGTGAGATTTTGCCTGGAAGTTCGAAAGTTCCTTGCTTAACAAGATAGTCTAGATCCAGTTGAAAAGTTTTGGACTATAAAGATGTATGTTGTTTGTTTTAATGTAGAAATAAAATAGTTTAATTTCCCTGTTCTAGCAAGATAAAGTGCGGCGTTAGGTTTCGTTATTCAAAATGCAATGTCTCGAGTTCAGGCCGTCTATGCACATATTATTTTGAGGCTTTCGTGGAGCAGATGTAGAGGCGTATAACTGTAAGCTCTGCGGCTGTGACTTGGATTCCCACTTGAGGGAAAGAAATATTTAATATTTTCTCTAATAGGTGTTGAACTCCGCTGCTCATTGTCTCAAGTTCGGGGTGAAAGTGAAGAATGGAGTGTTTTGACACTACGTTCTCCGTGGCTATTCTCCTATAGGCAAAAAGCTTAAAACGTATGCAACATATAATAGAAAACCTTACACAGCAAGCTATTTGGCCGCAGGTAATAAGTCGAACTCGTACTGTCATAACAAGATGTACTATAACGATTAGGGTTATGTAATAAGAGTGTAAAATAATGAAATATTGTAATAAAGATTTATGATTTCATTATAGGGTTCACACTTCTTATACATTAAGTAAGTAGATATAATTACGTAAAATATTATAATTTTATTAGGTAGAAAATTATATATACAAATATGAATCACAGCGGTAAGACGTTTGATTGTAACATAATATATAGTTTTAAAATAAACTAAAAAACACGCTTTTCCACATGAAGTGATACAAGTGCTATAGAACGAATAAATGAACTCATGAACCTAAGCTTTAAATGTTTTCCTAGTTTCCTCTGAAGAGTTCTAAAATTCAGGTCTCAGCTCCATCACCAAAGAAAAAGTAAAAAAAATAGAATATTAAAAAAAAACATAGTTCCAGATAACAAGGTAACAAGTAAATACGCTTCTGCTTATTTCGTAAAATTCGACTAGTGAGTGTTTCACTTATTATATTTGGCGCAGCGTCTGTCTGCTGTCCTGTTTTCGGCGTAAAACTCTAAGAAAAACATTATTTGTTCCAAGCTTAAAGTAAAATACCGATACCACAATATTTTAAACGTAAGTGGCAACAAAATAAAGCGAACTGAAAATCTGAAGAGATAATTTCGACGGTACAAACCCCTACGGCTAGTGCACTGTAAACACAACAACACAGTGATTACTAGTCGAGATGATATGATTGCTTCAAGGCTCGAAACGTGAATACAACTATGGACCTAGAAACAGCCCCGAGGGACACCTCGGTTTCACTTCAATATTGGTTTAGGTTCAGCAATTTCATAAAGACTCAATAATATGCTTCGGAAATAATATGGATTTGGGCAGAAACTATTTTAATTTCATCTCATATAAAACGAATCGAAATATGGATTAAACTGAATTTTGAAATCGCAAACTTTTCTAATGATATAACGTTAGGACCTCTATTATTAAAAATGTTTGAAAGGTGTTTTGGAGATGAGCTTTGGTGAATCTATTCCTTTTGTTCGCAAGGGACGGTGGTAGCTTTTATTGAGTTTCAGAACATATTTAATGATTTGACTATCATTTTATTTCTCCCTTTAGTAGACAAAGTGCGACGTTGAGTATCGTTATTCAATACACAATATCTCAAAAATTAAATATGGATGAGGATCGGAGTGTCTTGACACATTTTTCATCCTAACTACCCTTTTATATCTGAGATATAATTTTAAAATCATATAACTTTATTATTTTTTATATTTTGTCAAGTAATAGTAAAACACTGTACTTTCTAAACAAAAATATTTAATCTTTGGTAATATATTTATTTTTGGTTATTTTCCAAACATTCTTATTCATTATATATGACCTTCTGATTATGATCTCTGGAGGATACCACGCCTGTACATCATCATCATCACATATATCAACATATTTTTTTAAAATTCAGTATTTTTTTTTCAACAGATATGATTTATGATTTTTATTTCAATATAAACGACTTATTCTTCTAAATCACAACTGTGAAAAAGGTGTTATAACATTATAACAGGTTTTCTATTAAACTTTCCGGAAGTCAATTAAAGTTCACAATTTCACGCCTATTACGAAATCAAAGCCGTCTTAAGTAGGTATTTACGATGCAAAGACTAGCAGGTTAATGATATTTTGTTCTACTCGCGAATTAAATTGCGTTTTCGTTACAGAAAATACTCTAAAGTAGATTCTTAATGACGAAACAATTCTCAAAGCTCTTAAGCCAAAGCTCGCTAATCAATGGGACTACTGGAAAAGTTTATTCTGTGAAGCTTTCTTTTACGCAATAGGAGTTAAAGTTGTAGTGATGGGGCTTAAATGAAAGTGGTAATTGTAACTTTTATAGAGGCGGCGTCGTAAAAATAAATAATGTTATATACGGCCGGTGCAGCCTTTGTTTATACGTTCAATTAGAATGGTTTTTTGAATTTCGTAAGATTATAAGTCATGAAATATTATAAGATTTTGAAAATCTATCTACAACTACGACTAGAATCTACTTAACATTAATGTAATATATCTATTTCGTTCCACCCCATAAAATATAAAATACGTGTAATGCTAAAAAGCGAACGTAAGTCACAATTAGGTTTTAAACATTGACATTTTTATCAACGGATTCGTGCAACACGCAACCTTTCTCTATAAGGCTGTATATAACTCAATTGAAATTACACGAGATCGGTATTCTTCAGCTTTACGCTCGACTTATCGAGGTGCATTTCGAATAAATCTCGAATCGAGACAATCGACTCACGATCAATGCGCTTAGTGGACGTTTTTGTTTTTTAAAACGTACGTAGGCACGTACTATTTGAATGGCAGAGTAAAGAATCTATTTTGCAGAATGGTTTATCCTATTTATGTAATATACTAGCGACCAGCTCGCGGCTTCGCCTGCTTCAACTAATGAATTATTTGTTTAATAAGTGCACGGATATACGTTCCTACAAAAAAAAAATACGAAACAAAAAATCTAATCTGTTGTCTTTACAATTCTTCGTTGTATTTTCGAAGATCAACCGAGGTCTCCTACCTCTGTTACAGTATATTTTTTTTCTTAGATAAAAATATTAATCAAGTTATTAGGCACTTAGCTCTCCATTTTCCATCCATGTTAAAAATGCCTGTGTACCAGGTTAGGTAAGTATTAAAGACATAAAAATTACAGTTTTTACTAAGTAGATTTAAATTTATAATTCTAAATTATAATTTATATGTCATAAAATCGCGAGTTGAATAATTTTGGGCTTCTGTCTACACACCTAAAATACTATATATGAAAATATAAATTAACGAAATTCTAAAGTCGAATACATAAAAATATTCTTATAACTTGTTTAAGTAATATATAAGTAAAAACATTTTAATATCAGACTAAAATAGCAATCTTCCCTACTCTACACGAGTATGTGAATTGGGTGAAGACAATAAGCTCTACACATGTCGGTCTCAACGGTCCAATCCCGATAGGATTAGACGAAAGCTCAGTAGAAAGCTCGAAAATAGGGAATGGAGTAACGTAACGTCGTGTTCTGTCTAGGTCTTACTGTCCTCCATGTATGCACGTTAGTTTGTATTGAGTCTAAAAGAGTTTCGTTTCAAAAACCCTGCTATGTGCAGGATATAGCCTGAAGCTTAAAATAAGTCTATTTATTTCTTTGTAAAAAAAAAACTAACGAAATGTATCTTGGCTTAAATTTTTCCATCCATTCCATCCAACTGTAAATAGATGTGGATCCGATTCTCATTTGGATGAATGAATTATTTTAATTTTTTCGCTCTGGTAGTTCCGTCACTCATCATGTAATTACATGAAAATTGAGGTAAATTGTTGAATAGAGTGTCCCAACACTAAAACTTTTTAGCTTTCCCACAGCGCCACGACACGACAACCTTATTATACTTACATTGCAACAGCACTACGACGTTAATATATCTTTTTTGGGCGTCCGTTAAGAATCACTTAAGCGTCGTAAAATGATCGGAGATTGCAAACTTTTAATTGGCAGCTATTATCGTTTATGGATACCAGCGATATATTAATCTAATCTGTCTTGAAATACGACTCGTGAATAATGTTGTTATTAAAAGAAAATCATAAAAGCTTTTTGAGCTTTTAATAAGCCTAATATATTTTATGATGTTTGTTTTAAGATCAGTGGGTCAATTTTTGCTATGAATGTGATGGTTGTAGATTCGATTTCCACTAATAGAACAAGATATGGCACGGCGTTGAGTTTCGCATAATAACAAGCATTACCTCATATTCTGGAGATCGAAGATTTCATTCTGGGGCGCTCCTGGCATCTTTACTTACACTATATAGGTGAAATAGGTTTTTTTTAAAGTGACATATAGACTTCCCCTATTCATGTGCATTTCTTGCATTATTTCAGTACTTATATGAAAAGAAATATGACTCGTTCTTAATTTCTTACTTTTTTGGTCAATTTAAACATCGTGTAAGATGGTGATATCTAAGACCAGTTTGTGGTACTATACCTGAGAAATAATAAGATAATAATAGATGTAAGCGTTCGAGATCTTTGAGAATCCAGGACGGAGAGCGTGTGGCTTCCACATGCCTATATGGAAGAACCGCCTTAGAAGCGTTTGGCATTTCTTTTTCTATAGTTATAAAAAAAATGTGAACCCAAACGAACTTTGAAGCTACCTATCACCCATCGCGTCCAATCAGGTACATGTCACGTCAACTGAGCAACAACGGTGTCACACATTGTAATATGTCCTTAATTTCTTAAACAGAATCAATTGTCGCGATAATTCACGAGTCCCGTCCTAACGAGGCGTGCAACCGCAATTTTGTCGGTCATTACATTTATCTGATGAGCATACAATCGGTGTCGTTACTGAAAGAGTTTCGAAATTTCAATATATATATATATTCTTATAAAGAAGCCACGTCGAAATTCTTATGTTTCTTATGTATTAATTATTATTTTTACTGTTTGTGTTTATTTTATTACTTGAATTAAGAATTAAATTCACTTATATTTATTTTTTACATCAAATGTTGTTTAAGCTGTAACTTAAAAAAAAAAACAATTAAACCAACTATATTTTGATATGATATAACTCTAAGTATACACAAAGAGAAGCTCTTAAGTCGTCAAATGATAGAAATTACAGAGCTTTAGATTGTATCTAAATTATAGAAAACATGACATAACAATTTATTGTGTAAGTACATGCTGTTCAAAATCAAATGCTGGAAGTGATTTGAATTTCGAATTACAGCAGTCGTAATTTTAAAATTTTAAAATGAAAAAGGAATTTCATCGTTACAATTTTATTAATTATTTAAAATAAGCCTAAAATGAAAAAAAAACAAAACTTTGGTAAGAAGTGAAGTGGTTTCTATGTCGTAGTTTTTTTACTCTTCTATCTGATTCCTGCCTAAAAATTACAAATCGCAATAAAATCTAATCTAAATATTTTTAACATTTTAAAGTTTTTTTTTCATATTTTTATTGAGGAAAATAATCGCTTAAATTTTTTATAATATAAAAAAATATAAAAACTCGCTAAGTAAAAAAAATGTATACGCTTATACGTTACGTTACGTATATTTTTTAAAAGGTGCCTAATCTAGTACTCTATAGCCTTATCCGGGTAAGGGAAGCTTAATTGAATGTTATTGAATTAGTATCACGCCCCCAACACATAACCGGTATTTATGAACGGTAGAAATATAAAACATAAGGTATTTTATATTTGTATACAAAAAAATATTATCCGTCATGATAATGTCATGTTGCGCAGATTGTTAACGCGATGGTAGTGGGTTCGATTCCCGTGTGAAGAAATGAATTATTTTTGTGTCGTCACCTCTCATAATGCAATGTTTCTCAAATTCGACGGTGAGTGGAAAACGGGGGTACCTTCTACTAGGTACCATATGTCTTACTTTCTTGTGGTATGGAACTAGAAAAATCATAATATTTTCATATATATATATATATATATTATTTAAATATTTTCTACAATGATCTTGTTATTTAAATTAACTGTATTGAAAAAATTACAAAAAGAGTAGAGCCCTGTAGAGTATAGCCCTGAATACTATATATGTATCTTTAGTATATATGTATGTAAAAAAAATATTTTCACGATCCATATTGAAAAGCAATTCGCGTAACGAAACAACAACGCGGCGTCCGGTTGCTGTGGGAGTGACCAATATTATTTGTGGTCTGTCCTCTATACGAATGTTGTTTTATAATATTTACACATTTACTGATGTCGGTTTTTGGTTTGTAATTGGATTTCTGTTTATTGTTTGTAGGAAGTTCAAATCTCATTAAAAATATAATATAATGAGAAAAGAGAGTCAAGTTCAACCTGAATAGCGTAAACGCTTAGTGGGCAGCTCTCCATCGTTCTATGCCTCCACCGCAGTATTTCATGGAAGGTTCGAATTCCTGTGTCCCAGGGCTTGGCAGCGGCAGTAGACGGGCAGCACCGTGAGGTTTTAGTGGGACAATTTACATCCCGGCGTATTTATGCGGCGGCCAGTCGGCGAGCCTCAAATGACTTCGAGTCTTAATTTGAGCAGGTATCCGTAATAGGATTTTCTCACAAAAAGACCCCCATCAAGAAAAATGGAACTGGTCAAGGTTATGGAAGCCGGAAAAAAGCCAATTCGAATATTGTAAAGTTGATAATGATTTCCGATTTCACCGACAAAAGAATCGAGATCGAGAGAGATCGAGAGGTTTAATTCAACCTGAAGTTTTGATTCGACAAGTTCTTACGTTTTTTGAACGTAGGCTATATTCAATTTATAAGTTAGCGTACTCCTGCTTAGGATTTGATTATTAGAGTAGTTTACGGGTTTCTTTACAACCATGAGTCAATCCTCATTTTGTGTAATGTTACACAAAAACTATTAACTAGCTTTTCGCAGAATTTGAGTTTAATTCTTATTCGGGGGAAAGAAATATTTAATATTTTGATTGTCCCGCTTCGGTTGACAGTTCTCGTTGCACTCCGGCACTCAACACGCATTATCTTGATAATTGGGCGTAAAATTGGGAACGGCCTATGCTCTGATATGCTAACTGCTATATGCGGAAGAAATTCTAGAGCTGATATAAATATTACCAACAATGAAACTCAAAATCTTGTGCACTATCAAACGCAACACAAATGCTCCATTATGACATCTTAAACTTTGTCAAGTGTTGCATAAATCTTCAAAAGTAAGGAAATGAAGTCAGATTAATTATAATAGTCTCAAGTCGAGAATACTTTAAAAGTTCAAAATTTAAAGAGCTCCAATTAAACTTTTGACTACGTAGCGACGGACAAAAACTTAAACGCTGAAAGCAACGTCTACAACGGTGATGCTGGATAAAAGTTAAACTTCCTATGCATTTCTCTAGATTATCATTTTGAGAATAATGTTGGTGATAAAGATTTTCCTGGAAAAAATATAAAGAGCGTAGACTAGATGTGTTTCTAAATTATATACTAGATTATATTTTTAATACATTTTATATTAATTTTTTTTTTAAGTTTTTTCTCAATGCGAACTTATTGTTTAGTTTCACGCTGCTTTTGCGTGCGTATCTGGTGTGTCAAACCCACAACCGACGCGCTTATATTCAGACGCTGTGCCGCTGCACCATGCCGGCTTTATGTAAGTATAAATAATACAGCGTAATAAATATCATGGCGGTGTTGAGTTCGGCCATTCTACAGTTGTTCAGCACCTTAGTGTCTTAACACTCTGTCTAACTAGCGTGAAGTTAAATATATATTTATACAAAAAAATTACAAAACTATATAAATCTCCACATATTTATCCAATTACGTCTCTTAACGTGAATATTTCAAACTCAGGTGCTGACACGCTAATACTCCGGAGCGAAGTATATTTAATTCATTCATTATTGAAATTATATGGAAATACTGATTTATATCACAAAATGACTTTATGAATATTTATCGTATCGTATCGATTTTGCTCTCGACTTGCAAGAATATGAGAATACTTAATTTAGCTTAATTTATTCCATTTAAGCCTCATAGCGAGCTTTTATAGCGTGTGTAGAGGATCTGTGACCTAGTTACGAGATAATTTGTTAAAACTTCATAAAATATTGACAACGTTATTTATCAGCCAAGTGCGAGTCGGAATTGTGCACTGAGAGTTCCGTAACAATTTCAGGATTGGTCGTAAGTTCGATGCATGGTTGGAGATGCTTAAATAAATAAATATATTGATAATTAGCTTTATTCTTTTCCCAGGTCCGGTCAGTCAATGTTCAGTGTTGTGTTACGACTCTCAACAGGTTTATAAAATGAAAAGAGAATAGAATAAGAAATGCTTAATATTAAAAGGAAATTAACTCTTTTTAAGTAAACCTGATTTTTAAATACGAAGTTATATGGAATCTGTTAAGATCACGTGCAACGCAAATTTATATTTTAATTAAATAAATTGTATGAAAATCAAACCCACAACCATCTCAGCAATAACTACACCACGACACTAACTAATTTGATTATGCATAAATATAATACATATTAAAATGTATAAACTGCATTATTCTGTCTAGGTGCCTCTGGACAGCGTTGTATATCGCCACGTCGTCTCAGAGGGGAGCCAATTGCGTATGGTCTAAACTTAAAATATAAATAAAAATTGTTGACAATCGAAATCGTCGTAGCACAATTTAATTGAATCTTACTTTAAACGCAATTGTTGTAGATTTGATCCCTTTAAGCTTCCCTCTGCCCTGCTACACGAGATAGAGCGTGAAAGCGCTCAATAAATTTCAAAACATTTAATCAACCCGCTCCTATCTATCTCTTACAACTTTATGAAAGAGCGATGACAGGAAGACAAATGAATACTCGCGACACATGCGCGGTCCGCATTAGATAGGATTAAAATAACATAAACAACTAAATATAATTAAACCGGTATTTTATAACCGTCTGTCTGTACGTTGTTAATTATTATTCATTAAATGAATTGAGGACGCAGTGGGACGGCGTCTGACACACTCGATGAAATATCTCATTTTTCTATCTTTTTCCTATCACTCACGCAATGCCTCTCTGCCAAAAAATGAAGAAGCGTTTAAGTACCAGGCTCCCTCTGTCTAACCTGCTGTGTGTGGTATAGCGCTGGACGGATTTGGATAAAATAATAAGTGACATAGTCCATATATAAGAACAACATGTAACCTACAATTTATTTTATTTTATTATATATATTTTGTATAATTTAGTTATAATATAGCAACAAGTTCAAACGGACATAACAAAAACACGCCTCTATAAATTAAAAACACAACGCTTATACGAACATATGTGATTAAAGCTAAATATCATTGTTAAAAGGTTTACTGGGTAGAAATCTAACCCACCGCCATTGCATTTACTAATATTATAACTGCATTAATATAATTAATTAGAATATTAAGCTTTCCCTTGAAAGCTTAAATTAAAGGGAATTAATTAATTAAAGGGAAATTAAAGTATAGTAATTGTTAATAACACGTTGTTATTCAAAATGGCTAACATGAATACATACTACTTTGATAAATAAATTATTTTATAATTTCTATAATTATTAAATAATTGCATATAAGAGCGTGTTGTTTATGGCAATTAAACATTGACAACATATTTTAGTGACAGATATAAATGGAACTAGGTGAGATAAGTATCGAATTTATATATAACTCTTATAACTATAAATTTTTATGTCGTATCCCGCAGGGTGGATGAAGGGAACCTAGTGTTGAAACATTGCGTATTGAGTTGCGTAGTTCAACGCCGCGCTTTGCCTTGCTATCGGAATGAAGAAATCAAAATATTCGAGCCTGCGGGCGAGCTGGTCGCACAGTGAATGCATTTTAATTTATGTAATAAAGCCTTATCGGCGCAGTTGGACGACGTCTGTTACTATTGTTGTGTGGTCCATACTCGACTATACTCGCTCGGAGGCATTATTATATATTTTTTTTTATTATTTCCACGTACTTGTAAGTAGCGGCGTTGTGCTCCAATACTCAACAAACATTCTCTCAAATTTGGGATTTGAAATGTCGCAAGCGGCGTTAAGTTAGGTACTGTCAAATATGTACATATATAATTATGTTCTACTTTCTATACATATACAATTAAATTACAGAATTAATACACAATTATCGTGACTGACTGAACAGACCCCATCTTCGTGGCCTTATATAGTGCTTATACTAATTCGTTTTTCACAAAAAACACATTTAAAAGCTTCCCCGAAATAATTCAAAGAAGCCACGTATTGCAATTTTTGAATGCATTCCTTCAACCGTGGTCAAATATTATATGGTCCCTTAATAACAAGTTATACGAACTTGTGTAATTAGGGTTGAAAATGACATGATTAAATGACGCTATCGTAGGTTGGAAACAAAGTTGTAAAATTATACAAGTAAAGGAATAATATCTAAAATTTGAAATGTCTTTGTAAGTATTTTTATATAAACTACTTAATGAATTTAAATCAACAAATGTTAACATTCTACATGTTTTATTAAGCCACAAATAATCGCCAAATATTTAAAAAAAGTAACGATAATCATCCTTAAAGGTATTTTTCTGATTAAGATGATATAATCGGAGAATACTGTCAATTAACTTTACGTCGACAACCCTATACCATATAATGAGTACAATAATTATCCAACATTTTGTTCAGTCATTTGAAAATGACAAATGAGATTGTAATTGCATTGATTTGTTTATTTTTATGCCTTAATTTGCTTTACTTTGAATGCTCTCACAAAATTTCATTTTTTGGCTCTAGTAGCAAGACAAAGCGTGGCGTAGAACTCTGCAGAAATTTCACAAGGTTCTCTCTGTCTACTCTGCTGTACGTAGAAAATTGTGGAAGGCTAAATAAACTAAGCAAAGAGTTTAATCATGATATTATCCCTTCACTTCCTTTTTAGTTCTTAAATTTCGAAAAGAACTTGACTGAAGAAGAAAAAAAAGAAAATATTAAGTATAAGTTGAACATATCTAATTTGTTGGTTTTCGCTCAGCTTATTGTTAAGCTCCCAGACAATGGTTGTTATAGAATTAAATTACTATAATTTAAACGTATTTAAGTTCACGCAAACGTCATTATCTTTGAAAGTTCCCACGAACTTTTACGAAATTGTAGTGAATATGCGTGTCTCATATTGTTCATGGTCATATTTTCTTTACTGAACCAGCACTCTCGGAACATCATAATCAAAGAATAGAACAGAAGATAATGCTGCATCTTGTGAAACAATAACCGTTGGAATAAATATATTTATTCTTGGATGGATGGTGGTTTTCTGCAGCTACATTGATTAAGCACTTATTATTCAATATAATCGTGTTAAAAGGAATATAAAATTAAATAAATAATATATTTATATTTATAATTATAACTGTAATTTTTATATTTCAATTGTATAGGAAATATATAATTTTAGAGCACAATTGATAAAATATAAAGCCACCTATCCAGCCTTGTGCTATCTTCCATTATCCTAAAGATAGACTAAGGAAGTGGACAGAAGTGACAATGATCGATTTAATTGTAATTTTGACTCACGGAATATTCGACAATAATTAGTTAGAATTAAATTAAACTGCCAAGTAAATTATATCTTAACATATTATTTGTGAACGTCTAGTCTAGTAGTTAATTCCAGAGACAATTTTATGTTTTTATATCATAAAATATATGCCTTATATGATTAAAAATAAACAAGCTAATATAAATTTGATAATTCGGCCATAAAAATACATTTTTTAATGAAATAAATTAAAATTGAAGAAGTTCAACTATCTTAACACTAAGTTCCCTCTGCCTACCCTGCTATGTGCGGGATACAGCGTGAAGCTGATTTTTATTTGATTTTTAGAATATATATTGATATATTTGTCTATATCCGTTCCATTCACATTCTGTGTTCATCATAAATACTAACAAAGTAAGTCGGCTGAGCCGAACTGGTGTTTATCAACAATTTAATCAAAACGGCCGCCCGCCCGCTTTATGTTTCTGTCCGCGATGCTCGCGAAGATATTCATGAAATAAACAGGACAGTATGTTATGTTAAGAAGTTAAATTGTTAACTTAAGCAATGTATATTATTTGAGGTCGTGGTGGCGCAGATTGTAAGCGTTCGTTGTGAGTTCGATTCCGATAAGAGGGAAAGCATTATTTTCATTTACTCCTGTTGAGTTCAACCACTCTTTATGCAATGTTTCGATAATTGGATAATGCGTGGAGAACAGAGTTTTATTAGGTTCCCTTTATTATTCTTGGTATACACAGAAAACAGCGTGAAGCTAAAAGAAACAAAAAGAGGTAGACTTATTATTTACAAAATACGTAAGAAATTAAAAAAAAGACTTAAAAGGCGGTCTCCTTGATCAAACACCTGACATAATTTACTTAGGCAACCGTCAGGTTGTATCAAAAGAATGGAATCATAAAGCCCTTGTACCGATTTGTCGCGCGATAAACGAGTGTAGCGATTAATTGTCGCGATAACGCGCGTGTGAGCGTTAAAACGCTTTTGTTATTTATGTCACTTATCTTATTTGGGATTTGTGTTATGTGCTTTCTATTTGTGACGTGTCATTTCTGTGATTTGTTTGATTCTTTGTGATTTTTTATTATTATTATTATATTATTTTGACATATTTTAAGAGTGATGCATATAATAATTTAGTTATTATGAAGTTATTAAGAATTTGTTTTTGAGATCATCTTAGCGTAGTGTCTGACTATATAAATGGGACGTTTAATGTAGGTTCGATTTCTACTCGGGGGAATTAATTATTATTTTTTTTCCGCTCCGATAACAATATTTTCGCTTTCGTGGAATAATTTTTTTAATGTAGTTATTTTACGTTCATTTTGTATATTAAAGAATAAAATAAATTCAACATGATTTATGATTTCATAAAATATAATATATTTTTCTATAACGCTTAATGAGTAAAAAATATTTAGTTCATTTATGTAATTAAAAAAATATTTACTTCGAGAAAAAAATAAAAAAGCCAAAGTATTACACTCTAGTAAACTTATAAGGCGTTCTTCCGCATTTTACAATTACATTAGAATTACAAGTTTCCTTCTATAGCCAAGATTTATTTGCGCCATATTATACTCTTATTTATTGTCTGTGACAGATTTGTACAGATGATATAAAATACAGTGAAATAGACTATTCTAGTATGTGTATAAGGTAAAATTGAATTATTATTATTATTTATGTTTTCAAAAAAATAAAATTAAAGGTTAAGTGAAATCTCTTTTTCTCTCTGGTCGATCTGTACAATGTAAGAAATGTGTAATAATTTTAAAAATCTGGTATTTATATTATTTCCTAAGGAGTTGAATATCGAAAAAAATTACTAGATAAGCGATATGAATAAAGAGTGTTTGAATAGGTAACACTCTTTCTTTTCACCAGAATTCAAAACAACGCGTGAAAGCTGAGGAACGCCTTCTTAGTACAAAGTAACACATCACTAGGCTCTTTACTTTTTCCATTAAAAAAACTTATAAAAAACCTACATAAAAGCAAGACATCTAAAGCAATATAAATAACGCCAATAAAATCGAGCAAGCTAGCTGTCTCTACATTTGTTTCTATACAATTTATGATCAGGTGAAACTGAATTCCTGACTCCACGAAGAAGATGAAGACGCTGTAAATTAATTTACTTTATGCAAGTTTTCCTCGATACTTGATCTTTGATTTATATTTGCTCATTATATCAATTATTATTTAACATATTATTTATATTAATTATATTAATTATTACACAGAAGATTTTGAGAAGATTTATTTATTATTCAGTTGCTTGATAATAAGTCGGTGCTGGGAGGCTGGGCTAAAACTAAATTCCTTTGCCAAAGGAAGGCCAGGAAAACTAGTGATTTTTTTTATTATTAAATGTCTGGTTTAGTTTAAGGAACGCAATCACTTTATTCTCCAATAAAAAAAGCAATCAGGGGGAACATAGTATTAAGACAATCTGTTCTAGATTTTCCGGAGGATTTTAGGGAGAGAGAAGATTTTACGAAGAAATAAATATTTATATTAAAATAAATATTTAATTTCGAGTGGGGATCGAACCCATTACCAGTCGCGTTTACAGTTACACACTTGTGAACTTGCGTCAGGACTGGCCTTAACTATAAGGAAATTTAATAGTTTTATATCGGATAAGTAATGTCAACAATTTGAAAATTGTTATTTACTATATAGAATGTGTTAGATGGAATCTTTGATCCGATCGCAGCTCTGCCATCAAAGAGGCTATTTCGAACCGATTGATCGATTTGTTACAGAAGTCTCGACAGTATTTCAATGTTTATACTGAGAATAAGATAATTTCTGATTTAATTGTTTTATTTACCATAGAACGTTATGTGGCCGTCGTGGCGTGGTGGCAACACAATGTCTGAGAATACGTGCAAGTGTTGTGGATTCGGTGGAATGGGAAGAAATTAACTATTTTTATTGTCCGCTCTACCAACAAAACAAACCTTAGAATTCTGCCACTCGTAATGTTTCAAGAATTAGGCGGACTGTAGAAAACAAAGTGACTAATAAAAATGTTCAATGCCTATGCTGCACAATACAAGAAACAATCGAAAAAAAAAACATTTATACACATATTGAAAATTTAAAAAATATAACGGCAACAAAAAATATCTCTGCAGAGTTTCATATATTAAACCAAAAATAAAAATAAATTACCCGCGCTTTCGGCATTCACACTCTGCGGGTACAGATAAAAAAATAAAATTGAATATGTCATTTATTATATCAAATGATTACAACATAAAGGAGGTTTTATACAAGGTTTGAAAGCAGATATACGAAAAAAGTCGACATTGGGTCAATGGTAATGTTTATGTGGTCGAAATAAAAATTATATTTATATCAGAACAATCTCGACAGGAATGACAGCGTGAAGGAAAAATAAGAAGGTTTTTTAGCAAAAAAAATTAATATAAGTTGTACTTGTAAGCAATTCATTATTTTATCTGTTGTAATTAATCAAAATCAAAACACTTGAAGTGTCATTATTGAGTTTAATTACTTGGAAAATTGATAAACGACATTCATTTATTGTCCAACAGTATTATAATGACTAGTGTTTTCTATACTTTATGTAACTATATCAAAATTATAAATCTGCAGTTTGTTTTGTTGAACGCGCTAATCTCAGGAATGCTAATTTTAAATTAAAAATATTTAGAGATATATATAGTACACTGAATATAGACAGTCCACATGTTATGTTACATTATATAAATTTTTTGTCGTCGTGGCCCAGGGGCACAAAGGTGTGGCTGTAATGCGACGGTTGATAAGGGAGCGGGATACAGCGTGAAGTTGACTTATTGTTTTGTAAATTTTTGGTCACAGTTATGTTCTTTCAGAATTAGCTTGAAGCAAATAGCAGTAATTCTCACTGCCACGGTAAAAACATGGTGCTAAGATACACCATTCACAATTATTTGCCTCACACGGAGTTCAAATTTAAGACCTCCCCAGTGAATATTTTATTTATTTTATTATTTTAACTCCAATATCTGAATTTCAAATGAAAGTATGATATTTTTTTAATAAAATTCAATATTCATAAATCAGTACTTACATTATAAAGATGATATATAATAATAATAAAAGTTTATTATACGCATTATATTTTATATCTTCCTCTACAAAGAGACTGTGAGACGTAAGGGAACACTGTTTTCCTGAATAAGATCATTTCGATCGTTATCGCTTTGATGAATTTGCATCGCCCTTTTTATTGAATTATGCTTAAAAAAATTAAGCTGTTGTCGTTGACTGTACTCTTGACTAGTCGTGGGCTTAATTTCCAGATGAAGAAAAATAAAAAAATATAGAAAATTTATTATATATTTTACGCCATTAAATCTAGTGTGACTTTATGTCACATGCTTGTGTCTCTGAGCTACTACTGTTTACCTATATACCCAATATAGATTTAATGGCGTAAAATACAGGACAGGTTGTGGGTTCAACTCCCACTCTAGGAAATGATTTTTTTTTTATATTTTTGTTCCTTGCTCTGGTAACGAGGGAAAGTGCGGCGGAGTTCCGCCACTTAACTGCCTTAATAGGAATGGAATATCTTAACACTAGATTCCCAAGTTTACTTTGTCTGCCCTGCTATGTACACGGGTTGCAGCTATCAATAAAAAAATAATAAAACAAAGTAAAAAAACTACCTAAACAAAACAATCGGCAATCGATATCTCTTACATCATAAATTATAAATTCACTAAAAAAAAATAACTAAAAACTATCCTAATGAATTGTGATTCACACAGACTCACATAAAAAAGACCACTTTTCAAATATCTGTTACTATTATAAATTTCAATTAATTTCAACGACACCAGACACAAACAACACACCATTTAATTTTATTTACAAAGAGAAGATTCATAAAATTAACTTAATAAAGTCTACGTTCACATCCTCGTGTGTGGATTGTGACACAGTTTATAGGGTGCTAATGACACAGCGCACGCGTCTCGCGTATTTCAAGATATTTAGTTAAATATAGACGTACTCGTAGCAGTTGGGCTGTAAAGCGGACGATATTGTATGACTAATTTTCTTATTAAGTTAGTAATTATGCCGTCTTTTTCTATATCTGTAGTAATATTATGAAGCTGGTGTGTTTGTTTGCACGCGCTAATCTTAGGAACTGTTGTTTAGAAATTCTTTTTTGCTTGATAGTCCATTTGTTGATGAAAGTGATATGACGTAAGGCTTTCTTCTCTTTAATATTCTCAAGAATCAGTTATAGCTGCGTGAAGATTTTTAGATAACTAAAATGATTTGTGGGAAGATTTAAATTGACGAAGGTTTTTTCTGATAGCCTGACAAAATAGTTCAATATAATAGCTTATTTTAAAAAATGTTTAATCGAATCGAATCGAGATGTCTCTTCAGTCTCTATAATAGACAAAAAAAAATATTACACAAACATTTTAGTTCCAATTTTTTTAGTTTAATCAAACTAAGTGGCCATGAAGATTCTCTTGGGAACTTGTAAAATATATCTTGGTTTAAATATGCGTTACTTATAGCTCGTTACCAGACTGTGCAAATGAAAAATATTACATATTAGATTTCCTCGAATTGGGAGTTGAACCCACAACTGGCCTATACCACGACTTATTTAACTATATTTGAATGATGATTTTTATATACATAATCTATTTCAGATATAACTCCATTCTTCAAAAATATAAATAATTCCGATACAATTTTGCATACAAAAATAGTAAATACAAAACCGATCTATCGTAAATATAATAATAAATAAATGATTTATTTCAATCGCGGGTGGTACAGCAATGACACGGCCCATATCTAAATGATGACAGATTTAGTACCGCACTGCGGTCGGTTCTCAAGAGAAACTTCTATTATTTAGATTATTGACGGTAGGTTTCAAGCAGCATGCTATAAATAATAGTTTTTTTTTGTCGTCTACTTTTCTGCTATTTTAAGGTTAATATGTACTTTTGAGGCCGTCGTGGCGTGGTGGCACATCGTGTGGCTTTAAACGCGACGGTTGACTTCGATTCCGGCTCGTCCAAATAAATTATTTATACTTTCATTTGCTCGGTCTGGTAACAAGACAAAGCGCAGTGTTCAGCTTTGCCACTCAACACACAATGTCTAGAAAGTTTGGAGGAAAATGGAGAACGTACAATCTTTACACTAGGTTACATCTGTCCACCCAGCTATATGCCGAAGACAGCGTAAAGGTTAAAAAATACTTTTCTTAAGTCTAGTTTCTCAATATATGAAAATATTTTTTTTTCGCTAAGAAATTAACCTGATAGGAAAGATATACAAGTAAAATATTCACCTGTAATGTATTTTATAAAATACACCAAATAAAGATCAAACACAGGAACGAGCTAAATAAATATATTACGCTGTATAACTTACACAGAACAGGTGTTTTGTGTAAACGCCACATTTTCTATAAAAATTACCTGTAACCAAAATGGATATATTATTATCATTATTAGGACAAAAGATATATAGGAAATGTTTTTTTTTTAATACAAAAATCAAACTAATAGTTCGAATGCCACAACAGCCAGTCGAATTAATACTCCAAGTCTCCAATTAACAAAAGAGACGAGAAAAACCAACTATCGAAGATATTGCGTATTAAAAAGCGGAACTTAACGCCGCGTTTTTTTTACAGACTAATGAAAGAACAATATTATATAAGCATTCCTCGGAGTGGTAGTTGAACCCACAACGATCGCGTTTACAATCAAACCTTGTTCCACTGCGCCACTGGTCAAACAACTGCTTCTACGTACTATATACTCATATTATAATGTCAACACATAATAGACTATTAATTATTAATGTCCATGGATATTTCTCACGTGAACAAACATATAGGAGTTAGAGAAAACAAAAATACCGCTCAAAAAACATACGGAACCGATTCGGCACGCGTGAAATGACACCTGTCAAAACAAAATGTACCGACTACTGGACACAAGTGATGGGCGGTAGCGATTTGCAATTTATTCAGCTTCACGCACGCTTTCTAGCATCGTTTACGAGTATATAGCAGTTAGGCAGAATAAGCGGTATTAATTTTTACTGTTTTCCTCATGTTTCACTCAATTTTCGAGACTGCGTGGCTTATTGGCCATAGCAAGAAAATGATAATAAATAATTAAATTTTCCCACGAGTGGACAACTGTCCGTTTTCAGTCAGATGCTGTACCACTGCCGCCGCAACGACCCTGAATCATATAAAAAACATAATATTTAATGAGACATATAGTAGATCGTGTTACCATCAAAAAAATCTAGAGTTATATATATATACATATATATTTCCTTCGGCCACACCCCAAGCGATGATCATAATGGGCGTGTAAAGAGTCCGTATGTTTGTCACGAGGTGGAAATAAGTGAGTACATGCCATTATTTACCGTTAACAATATTACATACTATTTACTGAATACAAACTAATTTACTTACTTATTTTAAGCTAGCGATCTCACTTCTTTAGAAGCAGTTGTGTTTTATTATTTTATTAGATTCTAATAATTAGAAGAATATTTTACTTACTGATTGTTTTACGTTAAATATTTAATAAATGTGTGACTACCTCACAAAAATCTAAGTATGTGGAGGTCGTCAGGATGTAATTAACTTAATAAGGTAACCTTTAGATTTCTAAGAAATTCAATTGGCGGGTTATTACAAAAACCTTTAAATTTGCCTTTTCTGATGCACAATCATCTCTATCATTTTCTATCTCACACAGTAGGTTAGATAGGGAGCGAACCTAATGTCGAGGTACTCTGTTATTTGCTACGTCTTATTTCGAGGTATTGTGCTTCTCGGCGTAACTTAACTTTCCCACGAGTGGGAATCGAACCTATGACATTCGCGTTAACGTTAATATAAGGACTGTTCTTATCTTATAACCGTTTTCTACACAGCCAAATACTTTTCATTTGCGCGACAACGTTTATCTGATGTACAAAAATACAACTAAATCTACTAAATTGTTGCTTTAGAGGTATATTCTCAGTACTTCACTCCCGCCGTAGCGGAACCGAGACGACCGCCGGCGTCATTAGTAGCGTAATAACAGACATCGCCGCTGCTCTGTCAAACAAAAAGTAATAAATGTGTCCAAATTGCCTCAATCATTGATAAGATTGGAACTGAAATCCAACATTTTTTATTTATTCTTTATGATATATATTTTTAAATCTTTACATTGTATCCTTATATCCTTATAAAGTATAAATAAATAAATAAATAAATATATATATATATATATATATATATATATATATATATATATATATATATATATATATTACAAAGCAATTTAAAACAAGGCTAAGTTTAAAATATCCAAATCGTTAAACAGTCCAATATCCCCCAATAACCTTCACAGATCAATAAAAAGCTAGTGAACTCAACAAACTGCGAGAAGCGTACAATCTTCTTAACTAATTACAAGACAATAACTCATGAATCGACGAAACACAATTATAAAGTCATTTGTCTTTCCGGTTGATAACATCAACTCGGTATTAGGTTTGAACATAATGTATTATTTTGACCGACGAGAAAACCGAAGGAGGCTGTCAATTAGTGACATGGTTTTTTTATTGGATCGGTTTCACCATGGGACGTCCCGTGTAAATTTTGTAAAATTAGCAAAATGTCATAAAAAGCCAAACGTTGTGATTTTAATCTAAAAAAATTAGCTTCACTCTTTATTCTGCACATAGCAGGACGGGCAGAAAGGATTTAGTAACATGACACTCTCCGTTTTCTACTCAAATCCTAGTCTTGAGTCGTGGAAGTTGCGTTGCTACGAGTATGACAGTGAGACAATGAAAATAGTCTAAAAAACTCCACGAAGACTAAAAAAATTGCTATATTTTAAACGTTTTATCACGTGAAATTTAAACTGTTAACTACCCAGAAGGGTCAAATTCGCTGAATGCAACTGAACATAGTAAGAAAGATTTAGTTAGAGACTTTTTGCCCCAAATCTGGATTTTGGATATTCTATTCTATTCTAATTTAAGGATATTCGGCCTTATACCCCTCGAGCTAAAGACAAAAATCGAATAGCTGAATTTCTGATAGAAAAGATTTATGATCTCTTAACAAGGAGTAGGGTTATTGCAGATTTTTTCAGAAATCCGTCCTAAAATAATACGTCATGCCATGTCATTGTGAGGCCATGGGAGTCGCGAACATATATCATCTTGATCGTTGGACAAACAACCCAAAGTGGCATTTTGTTTCAGTTTTTTTGGGTTATATATTATTTGCTTTCAACTTGAGTGTGTTTTAAAACCGTTTTGCATAATTAAAGTGATTTAAAACCTTTTACAACTCCACGTCAATATATATTAATTATAAGTAAAATATTCCTTAATTGATAACAAGTGTGTATAAAGAAACTAATTGTTAATATAGGACAATCGAGACTAGTCATGGCGCAGAATTCTGAAGACATTGTATGATGAGTACCTGAACTTAGTACCACGCTTTGTTTCTTTACTAGTAATATTAAATATTTTATTTCCTCGAGTACGAATCGAACCCACAACCTGTCGCGTTTACAGCCGACGACTGCGCCATGACTGGCCTCGTCTGGTCTGGTATTAAGTAATATAATATATAAATAACGTAAACATCGTAAACAAAATTCAGTGTGAACGTGCTCGTTTGTCGTTTTTATTTTTGTCGCATATATTCTCGCCGCTTGCATAGTTATGTTGGAAAATATTATAAAATCACATTCAATTAGCTAAATAGATTTAAATTTTTGTATGTTATGTTATGTATTTGTAATAGATTTAAATAGTTAATAAATCTTTCATTTAATAAGCTTCTCAAAGAAAGTATTAAGAAACTTTTTTTATGAATAAAAAGAATTTAGTTTTTTAACATAAAATATCATATAAGATCCACTTGTGGCTTCATCCTCTTGAACTATCAGTTATGTATTAACTAATCTGCATTATTTTCGTGTTTAATAACCTATACAATGAAAACTAAAGTAATAATTATATAGTCTATACATATAACAAAACTGTAACTGATCGCTGTCAGTATATGAAAGATACATGGGAGAATTTATTATTGAGGGTATTTATCAATAATAGAACCAAAAACAATTACTGATAAGATTTTTGCCTGTTTATCTGTGCTAGTGCCTCAAAAATGGGGCAGACACTAGAGAACGAAGTGTCGTAACAATAGATTCCTTCTAGCTATATTATAAAGAATAAATTTTTGATTTGTGAAGCGTAAACGAAATAAAATTAACAAAGCAAATAGGAATGAAATGCGAACAAATGGTAAATGATGATAAATCTATAGAGTATGCTTCTATCCTTCGAAATACTCTCGAATGTATTGTTTCTAACACAATTGAGCTACATTTGGAAATTGAATTCGAGTCGAAACGCGCAGAATCTGTGAGAGTCAGACTCGTGTTACACAATTGTTTTATTTACTTGAGTAATATCTTAAAGCTGAATAGCTAAGTTAATATTTTATATATAAATAAACCAAACCAATTTAAAAATCGATTCTCATCTAAAATTGAACTGACAACCGCCAACAGTTATCAAACATAGTTTTATTCTAAAATCTCAGATTACTTGAAGGCACTTTAAATCTAAATATCAGTTTATAAAGCAAAACACGATCCTGTATCACATTACTATAGCATCGTCGTCGGGGCGATCTATTTTTAGGAGCAGTTGTAACCCATTCTCACCTGACGTTGTTATAAACATTGCCCTGCATCAGATGCCCTGCATCAGATCTTCAAACTTTCAAATCTAAACTGTATCGCCCTTCAAAATAAACAATATGAGTCTTTACTTTACTATGGTTGTAATTTTGTTATTAAATGTTGGTTTCTTATAAATATATTTTTGGGAATATTTCAAAGTAAAAAGACACCATGCTAATGTGAAAAAAAAAATTTTTTTTTCAGCTTCACGCTCTATCCTGCACACAGCAGGGTAGGCAGAGGGAACCTCGGTGTTAAGATACTCCGTCCGTTCTCCATTTTCTGCCGAATTCTGGAGACATTGCGTGGCAGAACTGAACACCGCGCTTTGCGTTGAAACCAGAGCGAAGAAAAATGGAAATATAAACGTAAAGAAATATTTCACTTCCTCGAATGGGAATCGAGCCCACAACCGTCGCGTTTACGGGCGGCACCCTTGTGTCACTGCGCCACGATACCCTCAATCGACGAAATAATTAAATGTTACAATTAATATAAATAGTTATGCGATCGTAAAAAAGTAAAACTATTAAAAGAGATGGGCGTGGTGCGGGCGGCACAGCGTTTAAATGTAAATATTACTGCATAATCTATCTGTATTACGTGTCTTAAGGAAATTACCCGATCGCAGAGTGTGTCCACTATGAGTGTATCAGCTACTTCTAAAATCGAATATAATATAAAATATCTTTGCTCTTTTTTCTTATAAAATACTGGAAAGGTGTTGTTTGTGGGAAAAAAAACACAATCACTATTCCAAGATGAATCAGTGATGCGACAAGTTTACTATTCACGTATTTACCAGATAACCGGGAACAGACAAACGGACGGACAAATATTTACTCAACGTTGTTACTGTGTACAAGAAACCATTTACACGCATCGTAAAATTTATTTGTGTAATTAAAGTAGCCGACAATGCTGGTTTATTCACCTTTGTATTTTAAGATTTAGGATATCATGTCTTTTAATAGTTTTAATGATTATTAAATTATCGACTGTAAATCTACGACTTTTATAATTCTAACCTAAATACTTATTTCTTATGATACATAGAATCTAGTTACTAAGACCTCGAGACTGCACTTTACACTATTAAAATAAATGTAAGTACACTTGTACTTGAATATTTATTCAATTCACGTCACAATCTTATCTTTAGAAATAGAGCAAGAAACGAAATTACAATTAATAGTGGCATATATAAAATGCGTTGAATTGCAGCTTTCTTCTCAAAATCGTAAAGGAGACATAAAACCCAACAATTCAGCTTAACTCAGGTAGTTAGCGCGCCATCTTGGAATGTCACTTTTCCCGCGCTCAATGGACGATTTACGGTAGACATCGTGGCAACAAAAAGATCCTATGCTTTTTTTATTTATAAATACGAGCATGACTGGCCATTCATAAATTGAAGCATTTTTTTCTGTACCACGTTTTATTGACGGACTGTTTGATTCTGTGCTTTATTTTTGATACCTTTAAAGTATGTTTTTAATCTATTATTTGGATAATTCGATGTCGAATTTATTTAGGATTTGTATTGACTATGAACGCGTCAATGGTACTATTCCAGGATTTACACTTTTTCGCTTACAATTTTAAATTTTACGCAAATTATACTTCTTTATAGGTAGATAGCTCTTATATGCACCTTTTCTTCTATGGCTGCTCCATATGCTTCTATGCTGGTCTGTAAAATCTATTGTCTTAATCTAAGACTGTTTTTAATAATGAAATTCATTTGGGATTTGGAAGTATCTGCTGCACACACTATGATGTTCATATTTATTTTTAACTTGTTTAGAAAAAGTTCTGTATTTAGCCCCGTCACCGAACAAACAATGCCTCTAGAATAAACAAAAAACGTAGAGGATGAAATGATTTAAAATTAAACTTTCTCTTAATAACATAAATAAATAAACAGCCACATGCTATATTCCGGCTACAACTTTTCCCTAACTTGAAGGGAATCGAAACTGCACCTACCGAGCTCAATAAGAAATATACATTTCATACCATAATACAGTCAAAACACCATCAATCAATGTAATAATGCTATTACTAAATAGAAACAACATGTAAATTAATGCATAGGTATCTTCACATTAATTTAATAATTGAATAAAGTTGGCTTCAATGGATTTATGTTCATAATAAATGGTCCCGCAATAAGACGCGTGAAATTGATACAGCCCATTCAATTCCAGTCTGCGTGATAGATCATATGGTAAAATATATTTACTCATCTCTCGCATAACGCATGGGCATAGAAAGTTTTAGGCCCTTCACGCTGCGGTATAGCTTTTAAGTGTAAGCACGATGTTTGTGGGTTTGATTCCCACTTGAGTGAATTATTCTCGTATTCTATATTATATGTGCTATATTCTGAAAATTAAACGGAAATTGGGAAATAACAAAACGTCTTTAAGTTCTGCCATTCAACACTCAATTTCTCGCAAATTGACCAGAAAGTGGGAGATCGGAGTATTTTTAACACATGGTACTTTTCCCTATAGGTACCTTTTGTGCTTTATGCAGCATACAGTGTTATTTTTAAGTGTTTAAATAATACAAAATTTATTAAATGACATAAATAAATAAAAACCTAATATAAATACTCCTCTAACTCTAGTCACATTACAGGCCACCGAGAATAAATCATATAAAAAATGACACCAATCATATATCATAATAACATTCTGACAAGCTTAGAACATGTTTAATAGAATACGACTTGCCTAATTTGTTCCTTTGACACGCGATTTATTGATGCTTCGTTTAGCAATGGTCGGTTCGCCACCTGGTGCGATAGTCTAACGCTATATAGTTCACATTAACGCTTGTACAGTAATTTATTTATTTTAGCTTCATCCTATATCATCAGTTTCTTAGACTTTATTAAATAGTTACAAAGTCACAAGTCAATCTATTAAAGGCATGTTAAAATCTAGTAAATTACATAAATCGTAAATTTCACTCACTCGAGACCATAAAAATTCTGTAAAAGCACGTTAAATTTTTTTACCTACTCTGCGTGAACTGAAACTGAATTCACAGCCGACTTCAGAGAGAAATAAAAAATGTAAATTGATAACAGTCGTTAAGTCACGCCATTTACTACGGCAAAAAGTAGAAGTCGCCGTAGTGTATTTGTAAATGAATTTAAATTTTAACTCTATCGAAGTTTAACTGTTTTTAGAGTAATATTAACCATGTATATGAGTTATAAAATAATAAATATTCTCTCTGGAGCAGATGATTTGTTAAATCTATTGTTTTAATTTTAAACTATTTTCGATAATTAACTTTATTTGGCATTTAAAACTACCTGACTGCACACAATGATGTCCATAATTATTGTTTATTAAAATATTAAAAATTTCCTAGCTTGTTAAGAAATAGTTCTGCATTGAGCCCCGTCACCGAGCAAACAATACCAATAAAATAAAAGAAAAACGAGAGAAGGGAGTGATTTAAAATTAAACTTTCTCTATATAAAATAAATAAGTATATAAACTAACTGAAGCCATTTTGCAAACCAATTTCTAAATTTTCATTAAACCATGAGCTCCAACGATTTCAATTATCATTGAATTACGAAATTCTACCTACAGACTACAAATAGACCACAGTGTTCTTCTAAAATAAGCAAAAATTGATCTCTACCCACCGACACAAGAGATGCTTTAATATAAAAAAAACTCACATATAACAGTGAACTACTAGCCCATAATAATCAGTTACGTTCCAATTCGCACGTTGCTCACATCATTAATTTTCCGTATCCGCTCTCCGCTCTCCGCTCTCCGCGGGGCGGTGTGACAAATTGAGGGTTTTTGACCACAAGCGGCACTTTTGATCCGTGAAAGTAACGCTCTGTATCTTTTAGTAATATGTCCATTGAAACTTGGGTAATGTGGCATTAAATAATTATCTGGCAGTCGTCGTGACGCACTGGATCTACCTTGGATCTACGATATACGAATATATACGATGGATGTGGGTTCAATTCCTATACGAAGAGCTTTGGTAGACAAAGAGCAGATTCACTTTCCGGTAACGGAATATCTCTCTTTCTCTTTAGCGTTAAGGATTATATTAATTTCAAATTGTGTACAAAAATTATATATAAATAGATGAATATATAAAATCTTAGATACTGTCCGTGTGGTCTAGTACAGCCACCAGTAAGCTATTATTTGGTGATTAAGCAATAAGCCGAAACCACTTCTGCGTGAGAGGAAATAACGTATCAAATGACAGTTTTTGTCCTCATTATTACAGTCAATTAGTGGCCTGACCAACAGGTGGTCTTTTGTGGTGGTGTACTATTTTTACATACATTTAATATCAACTAGTGTCCCGCTCGCGGTTTCGCTCTTGAATTAGGTGTAGAATTTATTAATTCATTTATTTAACTGAATTACTTATGTGTCTTTACATAGCAATTATTTTACAGCAATTTAGTCGTACAAAATAAATCGATTAAATTGATATAGAGCAAACACTAAATTTTAAAGGGAATTTGGGAAAACACATTAGTGAAAACTGCATATAAATCAGTAAGGCTTATTCTGAGATTTTCTTGTATTAATTCTGTGCATTAACACAAACAGACAAATATTTTAAAAGACTATATATAACATTTTTTTCCTTTTCCAGGTTTATATATACGGCTCAGCATTATTTTTACTCATAGTTTAAAAATAAAGGAATCAATACAACACGGAAATCCATAAAAATACTTAGATATGTACAGCACCATACAAATTTATTAACGACACACACTAACGATAACCTTTAATGAAGAGGCATCAAATGTCGTAAATTAATGAAATTAATGACATGGTTTCAATTAAATAGCTTTATGATCGTTTCCCCGGGCGACTCTGAAGTTGTCATCTCATTAACTCATAGTAACGTATGAGTGAAGCTTACAATAGTTGTATATAGGTTTATTTAAATACCCTTGAGGCCGTCGTGGCGCAGCGATACAAAGGTGTGACTGTAACGCGACGGTTGTAGTTTCGATCCCCACGCGAGGAAGTGTAATATTTATTTACATTTATATTTCTATTTCTTGGCTCTGCCACTATATACGCAATAACTTCAGAGTTCGGCAGAAAGTGGGGAACGAGGTGTCTCTTATTTCCTCTGCTTACCCTGCTGAGTGCGGGATACAGCGTGAAACTGAATAAATACATTATGTTGTATATTTATATTTTTTTTTTATGGGAGAGGACAAGGCAAACGAGCGTTCGGGTCACCTGATGGTAAGTGATCACCGCCGCCCACGACCCCATGCAACACCAGAGGAGCCACATGTGCGTTGCCAGCCTTTAAGGTGGAGATGAAGGGCACCGGGGCCCGGCATTACCTAATGCGAAACGCAGTGGCAAGGGCCACTACTTCACGCCGGTTTTAAATGCCGGGGGTGGTATTAAATCCGGTCGAGTCTGCCCATGCGTGTTGCCATTACTGGCGACGTGACTCTTCCACACGTACTTTAGTCGCCTCTTACGACACCGACAGTACCAGGGTGATCCTATTCTAAGCCGGGACCACACGGCTGAAAATATAATATCTTCGTTGTGGCTTTGGCAAAGTGCGGCGTGGAGCTACGTCAGAGATGTGATATCTCTAAATAGCTGGTAAATAGGCAACTGAGTGGCTTAACTCTACATGTTTTATTTCCTATGTAGTAAAATTAATTGAGGCCGTCACGGCGCATGGGCACATGCGTACGATTGTAAAAGCGAAGGTTGTGGGTTCAATTCACATTATGGAAATTAAATAATTAAAATTTTGTTTTGCTCAGAACAAGCAGGCTCCTTCTATATCTTGCCATTAAACCTAGTGTTATGACACTCCTTTCTGTACTTTCTACCCAACTCTAAACCTAACATTTACACGTTAAATTGCATAACTCAGCGTCACAAAACCATACATACAATCTGTATTCAGTACAAGTCTACTGAAGTCTTCGTCTTTCTGTTTCATAAAAAGACGGGTTAATTTGATGTAATTCGTGTAAATATAAAATAAGGGTACCCGTAATTTAGAACAAAAATCAACATCACGAGTTGAGAAGGCAAAAAGTTTAATTAGAAATACAAAATGTCACCGATACCTCGCTAGCTCGGGCCTAATTATAATTTCGATATCGTACTTTGAGTCGGGTCAAAGGATCGAGTTGAGTAAACAGCTAACCTTTTCAAAATTTATATCACAGATTAATTGCATAAAGGTGAATACTCATGGGCGATTCTTGAGAGTATTTTTTTACGTAATTTTTTTGTAAGTTACGTGTTATAAATATTATTTTATAGAAAATAAGTTAAAGCCGTCAATGCGCAGTGACACAGCGTCTGGCTGTAAACATGACGGTTGTGGGTTGGATCCCCACTAGCTGGAATGATTAATTTAATTTCATCGCTCTTGTAACAAGATAAACTGCGGCGGTGAGACAAAACTGGAGACATTGTGTGTTGAGTGGCAGAGCTCAATGCCTTTGTGGTAGTACCAGAGTGAGAAAAAGAAAATAATTAATCCCCACGGGGAATCAAACCCACAACCATCATTTCAGTTTTTCACAAAAAACCATAATATATTTTAATAATTGACACAAAAAATGTCAAAGTCATTCACAAGAAAAGCTCCAAAGTAAATTAATGCTAATATTTTTATTACCATTTTTTTCGTATTAGACAATAAATTATAAAAAAATATTAGACGTCTTTTGAGTAATTCTTCTGAGCGTCCTGTCTCATTACAGTTACAAAATTGGGTCGAGACTTGGGCTTGATTTCAAGTAATTAAACTTTGGAAGGTATTTTATAAAATACAGCAAAATTATATTAGCATTAGCAAAATGTCTAAGAATTAGGTATATTTATGTAACTAGATACAAGTGTATGGTGATAAATGTGGGTTCAAATTTTGCAGGTGGAAATAATACGACAAACGAATTTTGAGTTCTGCCTCTTAAAATGTAGAAAGGAATCTCTTAAGAGTAACTTTGCTCGTTTAACCTTCATGAAAGTAAAAAAGCAGCTACATAATTTTTCCGGGTACTGAGTGTAAAGAGTGTCAATTTACTCCGTTTTTTATTTTTGCAGCAAATTCGAAACATTACATGTTGCGTGACAAAATTCTAACCCACGTTTTGTCTTGCCAGAACTGGAAAAAGAAAATATGGCTTAAGATTTTCCAAAAAAATATTTATTTAGAAAACGTGTAAAAATTGTAAGGTAACGGAACTCGAACCCGCGCCTCCTGGAAGGCGACCAGGCTCTCTGACTGACCACCATACGTTCACGTCAGTGGTCAGAGCGCCTGGTCGGTTTCCTGGAGCCGCATATTTGATTCCCGCTACGTTCAAATTTTTATACGTTTTCTAAATAAGTATATCTTTTTTCCTAAAGGTGGGAAAACACTTTAAAAATGTTAAAAAGGATTTATTTATATTTTAAAAGTGTTATTCCACAGATATTTTCCAAGTTCAGATCGAATTCCCAACTATCGTTTTGGAAAATAATTTTACTCAAGGCAACATTTAACAAAAGAATCAGCAAATAAAGAATAAATCAGACGCAGTAACATAAATCGGATTGTTTCTTGTAACGTAAGAGGGTTTTTTATTTCAATATAAGGTGCATATATTATCGGATATCTAATAGTAGTATCGAAGAATACCATTCGCGACGCAGGGGAATAAGCGTGCGCTTGTAAACGCGACAGGTTGTAGGTTCTATTCCCACTCGAGGATATGAAGTAATCAATAGTTTCATTTCCTAGCTTTGGTAACAAGATAAAGCGCTATGTTGATTTCCGCCATTCAACATGCAATGCCTCCAGAATTCGTCGGAAAGTCTCAACTGTCTGTCTCAACAACGAGACTGTCTCAACACTGGCTGATAAAAATCTTTATCACAATTTTTAACCATTTTAAATTTAGGAAACTTGTTTCGACTCATCAAAATTACATATCACTCCGAAAAAATACGACATTGGTACGTCCCGGTGGCACGTTTTGGGAAAAACGAGAATGTCCCGTTTAAAACGGGACGTCTGGTCACGTTAGGTACACCACATATACCACTTCTACATTATTCTTAGTCCAAGGTGGATTACACCGCGTGTGGCGTCACTCGACACCACGCTGACCGCTCTAGTGAACACCGCTAAGTCTTTTTATCTCCTTATATAGCCACGTCTTGTATGAAAAATCTGGTTTCGAGTCGTAGTTGTAGGAATTAACTTTAAAAACGTTGGTTAATTCATTTGGGAGTAATTTATATGTTTGTATTATGTTTGAGACCGTCGTAGTTTAAACGCGACGATTATGGATTAAATTCCTATTCGGAGTTCGGAGTGACTGACTTACCCTACTTTGGTGTTGAGATGGTACAACTATCTCAAAAATGCATCCAAATCCATACAAAATTACGCTTTCTTTTTTTTTCTCCACTTTTTGCTCCTTGCAGAGGTAGCCAGAGAAAACAGAGCTGCGAACGTTACAGTCAAAAAACTTAAAAGAAAATCTCGTAAGTAAAAAAAAAATTCTGCTACTGGTACTCGAACTCACACTCACCACGTTCAGTTGAATAAATAATGATAGATATATATAATCTACATAAAAATTTTCTATATACATTAGTAAGCAAATACCAATCCCCTAACAGCAAATATTTCTGAGAGCATTCGAAAAAGGATTCGAAAAAATAAATCCAAAATTTAAGCCGAAAACAAAGAGGATTTAAAAATCAATAGCCTTAATATAGTCCCCCATCAAACAGAAATGAACCTGTGAAACTAATAACTATGCAAATCTCAACAAATAGACTGACAAGCGCATCTACTTTGTACCCAATTAAACGAAATCCCCCGGGATATAGAGAATAATCTAAAATGATTCTAAACTCAACTGGTCAAAAGCTATATTCGCTTGTGTAAAATTTAGTCAAACTTAATAAATAATTTTTATTAAACTAAAATTATAGGCGATAGTTAGATAGTTAGTAAGTCTGATAGCCATAAGCCCGTAGGTCGCTTTTCCCGGACAGCAGGTATAATAAAGAGATCCTGGAGTAAGGAGTAAGATCTCCGTTCCCACCCCCAATTCTTCAAGATTTGTGTGGCGTGTTCAGTGGCGAAACTCAACGCCGCGCACATTAACTTATATAACTATACTTCAATACAAATGTATCCTAATAATTCCAATTTACAATTACACTATACAATATTATATAAATAAAAAAAATAATCTAAAAGCACGTTTAGCCAGGAGCGTCAGTTTACTTTCCACCGATTTTAACATAAAAGGGATATCGATAGATTTGAAACGGGTGCATGGATGTAATGAAAGACTAGACTACGCACGCCTCGGGCTATACGCCCTGTACAAATTAGTAGCGAACTGTTAGCGAATATTATTTTTTTATAGCATTTTTTTTAATTATCTTTAATTTTTGTTTTTTATATCTATTTGCTATTTAAGCAATAGACAATATTTAAAAATGTATTTTTTTACAATAATTATGTACATGAACCGGTGTCTCGTGGAAACCAGAAAAGGATTAGCATTTTTGGTGAAACTAATGTTAAAATATGTTGTTTCAGAGTAGTTATACAGGATGGAAGTGTAGGCAACATTTAACGACTGTACAAAAGCCTTATATAATTAAGAATTTAAAAAAATCCCATAAACAAAAATGTTTTTTTTTCAAACAAAAGAAATAATAAAATTATTGTTTTAAAAAACCATTTATCTCTGTAACTGTACCTTCTAATGAAGCGAACAGTGCACGTGAGATCAAATTTTATTCACAACAAGTGAACTTCACCGTCGCTCCGGTTATTCAATTTTGCAAATATAAAATTGTAGCTCTCTGATTTTTGTGTTTCGGTGATGTACTTACTTTTAAATAATAAATAACGAAATCTCTCCGTTGATTCCATCCGTTGCATTAAGCTGAGAAAGTAACATTTTTTTATTATGTAGTTTTTTTACTCCATTTTTGCATAATGGCAGTAAGTAAATTCTATAAATTTCTTATTATGTTAGTACTTGTGAGTAGTTTTATATAATATTTGGTTAAGAATCAACAGATTTTTTTTATTTAAAATACAGATTTTCTTTACCTTGATATACAACTTTCAAAGCATACATACATATATATGGCTAAATGCCACACGATGATTGAGAAATCAAACACTATGGATGGGAAATAAAATCAGTATTTTAATTACATTTATTCCCTCGCTCTGATAGACAAATCGCGGCGTAGAGTTAAGTCAACACACAATATATGGAATTTGGCGAAAACTGGAAAACAAAGTGTATTAACACTACACTTTTTTCCCTCTGCCTACCCTACTCTACTCTATGGGAAGAACCGGGAAAAAAAATATACATACTGAAAATAAACTAATGTGATCATTAAATATGCTTCAAATTAAGTGATATCTAAGCTGCCGACGGAACGAGCCGAACTAATAATGAAATAACCAAGCTTCGTAAGCTTTAAAGCAATTACGCCTTAATTGGATGTAAAATCACGAAGATGAACTGTTCTGACAACCTGTTATTATAACACTTATATAGTTTATTAATATACCAATGGTTGTAGAGGTCATAAGACTGTAAACGCGACGATTGTGGGTTCGATTCTCATTTGAAGTAAGGAATTATTTTTATTGTCTCACTCTGTTTTATTGACAGATCAAGCGTTGAGTCCCGCTACTTAATATGTAATATCTCAAAATTAAATTTTAAAAATTATATCTAATTATTTCGAGTGTGGATGAAAATTGAATATATATAATTTGCTGTCTATATTTAATGAAAAAAACTAAATAAAAAATTAAATTAAATAATAGTATGTATAGTTAGATATTTCCACGGCGCAACAGTAGCATCCGCTATAAACTCATTTTATACGAGTACATACAATTGTGAATCATTTATCGACCACGTAATATTAGTGCGCCACTGGTAAGGTTTCGTTCACGTCACTTATATTGTAATACGGGAAAGTAGGTTTATCCTATCTCACATATAATTTTTTATTTATTTGTAGAATAAAAATGGAAATAACTATCATATAGCTATACACTCCACTTTTATGATGAAACGTGGCGCAGCGGTACATCAGACTGTAATATGACGGTTTTGAGTTCGATTTCAACTCATTGAAATGAACTATTATCATTTCATAGCTCTGATCATAAGATAAAGCGCAGCGTTAAATTCCATGAATGAAAATGCAATTTCTCGAAAATAAAGTGGAAAGCTTTCAAATTCATTCATTGTTTGTATGTAAGAAGTCCATTTCTCCTAGCCAAAAATATTCTTAAATGTGCAGAACCACCCCTGTCATACACTAAATGACATAATGACAAATGTTTTTCTATATATTTTTATGTGAAATTGAATCAGTTTATCAATACTTAATTAAAAATTTACCCCTGCACTCAGATAGCTTAATTAAAAGTTAATATATATTTAAACAGTAAAATAATTTAGTTTAAAAAATCAATTTCACACTGTATCCCACACAAAAGGATAGGCAGAGGGAACCTAGTGCTATGACACTCTGTTCCCCACTTATCGCCGAATCCTGGAGGCATAGCGTGTTGAGTGGCAGAGCTCGACGCCGCGCTTTGCCTCGATACCAGAGCGAAGAAATGGTAATATAAATATAGATAAATATTTCACTTCCTTGGATGGGGATCGAACCCAAAACGTCGTGTTACAATCACACCCTTGTGCTGAGCCGCGATGGTTTAAATAATTTAGTGGATTTAATAATAGTTATGTTATTTGATTTTTCTAATGAAATTTTTGTAATTTTTTGCCTATCCAAGTGTAAATAATTTTAGCATATGGTCTTCCGTTGAGGACTTCAAATCTGATATACGGACGTCCCGTTTTTTATTCCAAAGCCCTAAAAATAATCCTTAGGCTGACATCCAAGCCTCGAAATATAAAACATGACTCATTTAATAACGTTATCTTAGTAATTTTGAAAAGAACCTTTACCAAAAATATTTAACTTGTGTCGAAATTGTACGACGCTAAAATTAAATTGTACCTACGTATCCATATACCAAGAAGGATTTCAAATAAAATAAATATAAAATGACTAAAACTATTTTAACTAGCCTGTTAACAATTGGCGTTGCACACGAAAACTTAGTGTTAAGACACTTCGTTCTACATTTTGCCATTTAGCAGAGCCGACAGAGTGAAACTAGTATTAATATACTGTTTTATTGTTACTAAAAAGAGAAAATAAAAATAATTTAATTATTCTGAATGGGAATCGCACCCACAACCGTCAAGTTTACAGTGTAAAACGTTGAGGCAACGGCCTTCATTCTTTTGAAACTTGTTTTTAAGAAAAAACAAAAAATATTTACATAGATGAAGACACATACAAAAAGTAGGTTGTTAAAGGCTTGTTTAAAGTATTTAATAATAATTGAATGAATTTTTAACTTAAAAATCTTACATAACATGACCCTAACGCCGGTCGAATGCTCTACATAATGCAAGTGATATCGATTATTCCCTTTTTCAACTATAGACTATTAGTATACTTATGTAGTCTATACTTAGAAGACCACTACGGGAAATGTAATTTGAATGAATGAATTGTATACTAGCATTTTTATTTGGTTTTGGTTGTTTAATTTTTTCTTTCAGTTTCACGCTGTATCCTACACATAGCAGTATCCAGATAGCCAGAGGGAACCTAGGAACCTATTATTAAGACACTCTGTTTCCGTTGAAATACTTCCGTTCCCCAATCGCCGCCGAATTCTGGAGACATTGCTTGTTGAGAGGCGGAACTCAACGCCGCGTTTTACCCCGACACCAGAACCACGAAATGAAAATATTAAATATTTAATTTCCATGAGTGGGAATATAATATATTTTTAATATTTTATTGGTTTAGTTTTATATTAACATGTTAATAATTATATGAAACTTTAAATATTTTAACTTTATTCATTTTAATTCCTAATGAAATGTGATGCGTGATTTAAAAGAAGTGTCGAGAAACAGGTTTGATAAAGTCGCGTCTTAAATTTATTTTTGGTACTAAAAAGGTTGTTGGAAATAAAGATCCAAGTTGAATTTTCGCTACTTTTACTTGTTATAATGATGTTGTTCCTTAAATAATATTTATATATATAATAATTTTTAATGAATTAAATGTTTATAATAATATAAAATTGGAACTGGAATTGATGGAACCCACGACCACCACGTTAACACGCAGACGCTCTCCCACTGCGCTGCGACGCTCTTCCACTTTCACGCAAAAACTACTGAATGAATTTAGATGAAACTTTACATTAATGTAGCTTATAAATAAGAATAACGTATAAGAGTTACAACTTATGTAACTAAATATAAATTGGCAATAAAATACCAATAAGTTAAAGCGGGTGAAACCGCGGGTAGTTTGCTATTCCTCCACTCTGGAAGTATTTTAAATAATTAACGATTTACTTGTCTTGTCCAAGAGTACGTTATCAGGGTGAATAATATATTTAAAATGGTGGTCTCACGATAAAATGGAGTAAACCAATCTGAGCTGTATGGAGATATGGAGATGGCTGAATAAATTTAGATAAGCATGTTATTGATGGATAGATAGAGTCATCCTTCACTGTTGGGATAATGATATTTAAATTAGAGTATTGTTTAAATGAATTACTTTAATGTATGTATAAATAATACACGCATACTGTGTCGCGCATATAGCAGGATAGTGCTCTACTAAGACACTCCACTTACCGTTCAATTTTAGAGACATTGAGTGTTAGAACTCAATGTCACGCTTTATCTTGGTGCTAGAGCGAGGAAATGAAAATTAATTCATTCCTCCCTACTATTTTTTTTTTGATTAGCTACGCACTGTATCTCGAAAACAGCAGAGCATACAGAGGGAACCTGGGAACCTAGAATTAAGACACTTTATTCCCATTGAGACACTTCCGTTTCCCATTTTTCGCCGAATTCTAGAGGCATTTCGTATTAAATAACAAACTCATCGCCGCACTTTTACCAGAATGTAAATATGTAATATTTCATTTCCACGATTGGGAATCAAACTCACAACCTTTCGCGTTTATTACTCACACACACTAGTTTGTCTACAAAACAAATGGCAACATTCCTTCACTGACATTATAACATACTTATTATTTTTAAAGTAAAAAAATCTATTGTTCCAGAGAGCATTCAATATTGTCCAAAAATTGGTAATTCGCTGTGTCTTACGTGAGCTGCGACGTGAATTTTAAATAGTTTTTGTTTCTTAATAGTTTCTATTTTTATAAAATAAGAAGTTGTACGCATTCAAACGAGTTCTGTAATAAGGTTTAGATAGTATTAAAAAGCTTCCCGCTGACCTACGCTTAGATCTTTCAAGCTATAAAACGAATTTTGTTACAATTTTCACAGAAAAACTGAGTTGTTCAAGGAGAAGGTCCACATATATAATATTTTAACTTAATATTTTAACAGCGAGGTTAAATGAAAGTAACTGAGAATTAATACTTTAATTGACCGAGGTATCTCTGACCGCAAATATAATGACTTACATCGAAACGATTTACTCGCACACCATGTATAATATATTCTATAAGTCTTTAAGTTTCCAACACAATTTGAATTTTTAATATGAAATATTACTAAGCGTGTCACTGTAAACGTGACGGTTTATATTTTCATATATATTTCGCTCTAGTAACGAGGCAAAGCGCAGCGTTGAATTCCGCCAATAAACACGCAATGTCTCAAGAAATGAAATGGAATGCAGAGAAGTATACAGCCCATACTAGTTAATTTAATAATAAGTCTCACTGTACGGGATACAGCGTGAAAACCCAGCATAGTAGGTAGAGGAAACCTACTAGTTAACATATAAAACAAATATAAAATAGCATATGCATATGACACTAAACATACTTATTATATTAGCAAAACCATCAATCTGAGTATATAAGAACAACGCTCTATAGGATTTTAACCTGAATAAATAGTTATTTTATTGAACTGCGTTCGTGTGAAAGTGACATCACTTGTTAATAAACGCTTGTAAACTAATAAAGATGACGTGGCAATTGAGAGAATTATTTGATTTTCTACTTATTCACACAGGCAAAGCAGGAATATATGCGTACTAAGAAAATAAAAAAAAATGTTTGAAATCTAAATTGTATTTTTTGTAGCCTTACGGTTTTTATAGTAGAGAGGTTATATAGTAGAGGGGTAGTTTTTATAATTTAACCTTATAGTTTTCTTCTTTTTGCCGAATAAATTATCCTATATGCTTTGCCTCGTTACCAGAAGTAGGAAATGAAAATAATTAATATTTTATTTCCTTGAATGGGAATTGAACCCACCACCTATTGCGTTTAAAGCACGCTCGTGCTCCTACGCCACGACTGGTCTCAAGAATTTAACTTATAAGTGTGATACTCAATTCTGTTTTGAAGCAGTGCTTAATTAAATCTAAAGACAGTTATCAACAATCTATAGACAGTTATCAATATTAATTTCAAAAAATTTTAACGTATTGAAACTTTGAAATAATATAAACATCAGACTAGGTTAACCATGATGTTTGGACAGTGTTTCTATGTTATATATATATATAGAAAGAACTTAACAATACAAGACTTCGTAATACTCCATACTCCCTTTGCACGTGCCAGTCTACATAATTTTTCATTGTAATGGAGTTCATTATTTTATCTAACCATATTGAGGAAAAAATATGAATAAAAAACATTTATCTTCTGACTCTAACCATGACGGTTGTTGCCTCGATCTCCATTCGTTTGAATAAATTATTTCTACTACCCGGATTTAGTACAACAAGATATCTCGAATTTATACGAAAAGCGGAGTGAAACGTAGTGTTCAGTCCTTAGTTATATACCATAAGAAAATAAACAGTAAGTAGATTAACTTACACAATAAGTTTTATACTGTGGTTACCCTACACTGAGCTTTAAGTATCGAGAAAGCAACTTTCAATGCACAATGAGCAATTCATTACAAGTTTCAGAAAGCAAATTAAACTTCGACAATGTAATGGCATTTTAAATACAAACGAAACTTAAATTGCCTTGATTTTCTACCTTCCAACAACTTACAGGTTGAGATGGTTGAACTTGTTTAATTTTAGTGGCTTTTAGAGGCTATTTCAGTACTAGTCATTGTTTTTAAGTATAAAACCTCATATGTATATTATAAAAATTATTTCATAAAATAGGTTACAATGAAGTTATATTGGATGTGAATTAGTTTTTTAGTTATTTTTTATGGACTTTAGAAATAAAACACGAAATATGGGTTCCAGTCTCTAAATGTAGAGAAGGGGACGACTGCCAGTGTATGTGTATGTGTGTGAGTGTAGGCTCTTTCTGTCCTCTTTGCGAGTGATGTGAGTATTACAGAAGAAAAATGATCATTATGAAAAATGATTGAATTCATTATGAAAAGACAGAATAGTAGGTAGTAGCAAGGACGGCACGGTGAGAATGAAAAATATAAATAAAAAAGGATTTAAATCTAAAAAATGTCATAATGTATCCAAAATATTCGAATATCTGTCTCTCAAATCTCTTTTAACTCATCGTTACCGAGTCATGAGCGCTTTCTTCTTACTACTTCATGATTTTGAGATTTATTGCTTTGTCGGTTAGATAAGTCAATTATAATTCCGGTCGTAACAAAAATTGAACGTGTAACGGCGGTACTCTTTTTTTTTTTTGTTTATCATATGGTTTAAAAAAAAATTCTTTCCTTTTTTTATAAATACAGAATGTGTAAAAGAAGTGTATTGAAAAAAGCGGCAAGTCAATACAAAAATTACTAATTCCGAATAAAAAAAAATATATTTTTTTTTTAGTTCTTTGTTGGCAGATTTATTTTTTTAACGTTCGACAATAAGAAAAGAAAAATATCTTAGACAACATATATAAAATTGAACATTTACTAGTTTTTACTTACGTCAAAAGGAGATAAACATAACTCCACTCGGTAATCGAACGCACTACTACCTCGTTACTATAGAAACATCGTGTGAAATAGCTGGGCAGAATATCAATAAATCACGACTACAGCTTTTTATTCTGTCCATAAATCGTTTGAAATTCTGGTCACAAGTTATATGTAACTGCGGCGCTATTGTTCAAAAATAAACATTTTTACAACATAATGATTTGCTTAATGGCGGCACGTTTAGCGAGTTTCAGAACAAGTATATTTGTATGCCCTACATCGTATTTTTTTTTTGTTTTATTTTTTTTAGCTTCACGCTGTATCATGCACGTGCGATTGTAAACGTGACAGGTTGTGGGTTCGATTTCCACGCGACAAAATATAATATTTTGTTTTTGTTCATCTTGAAAACGAGGCAAAGCGCGGCGCTGAGTTGAGGCGACCGCTACTTAACACGCAATGCCTCCAGACTTCGGCGGTATGTGCAAAACGGAAGTATCCCTCTATCTACCCCGCAGAAGCAAAAAAAAATATTGGAACGAAAACGAATCCACAAATATTGCAGAAACAGTCCATAGCTTCCGAAATGCCGTTGTCATGTGAACTATTTCACACGGTTCTAGGATTGAGGCTAAGAATGTTCAATGAATTTTGCGCAAAAACTAAGGAATTTTATTAGATTTATAGAATTGCTAATTTCAACAATTTGCTGATAATAATTTCATTTAATGGACAATTTATTTGTGTGTTCTATGTTTTTATTAATATCTATACTGTAAGTGTCAATGTTTATTTTTTTTATAATAAGCCACCTTCATTAATTCTTTCACGCTTTTTCCCGTATTGCAGGGTACTTATAGAGAACCTAGTTTCAAGACTCTCCGATCTGCACTTTATACACCTTTCGCCGCCTCTTATTCTTTAGTTTGTAAAGATTGCGCCGCCGCTCCGATTTGTATGGAATGAGCAGGAGCAGGTCGGCGGCGGTGTTAGGACATTCCGTTGACATTAACAGCTAGAAATTACCAGAGCGAGAAAAATAAAAATATTTAATTTCCTCAAGAGGGAATGGAATCCGCAACCTGTTGCGTAAGCTTGGGACTCTGCGCCATGACTGGTCTAAAAATTGACTATATATTCAAAATCAAAAATATTTAAATTTTATATAATCATACATAACCATATAATCGCATAATGAGGTTTATATTCCAAACAATCAACAAAAAGTACAAATTATAGCTTATTAGATGCATATTTATAACTAAGTTTAAAGGTAGAGTAGACATATTGGACTATAATGCCGATGGTTATCGGGGCTCAGGTGGAGGTGTGATACGGCCTGAGGCGGTATATCTATTTGGTACAAGTTGAAAACTGCTCACGTTTATTTCGTTAAAGAATTACTACTATTTTTAAAAAATCTTCAAATAGTCAAACAAGAGAGAGGCATTGCGTGTCGAGTGGCGGTACTCAACGCCGCGTTTACATTGGTACTGGAACCGTTAAATGAGAACAATTCCTTCAGGCATAATTTTTCTCTCATCAATCTGTCAATCTCAATCAATCAAGCAATTCAATCTGTTTACGCAGCACACGAATGGTGAAATGTGAAAATTACTCCACTTCTTGAATATTCCATGCTATTAATTAACACAGCGTTATGTGCATATAACAGATATGTATATATATACAACTCTAAAAGAATTTCTTCATTCAAATTAATCAGTTGTTTCCGAGATTAGTGCATACAAACAAACTCATCCACTTTGTAATGTTAGTATAGATATAGTTTTATTGTAAACGCAACACACGTGGAAATTAAATCTTTATTTTAATTTATATTTTCATTTCTTCACTGTCATAATGTAATAATATCGAGGCAAAGCGCGGCTTTGCCTTCTGCCACTCAAAACGCAACACCTCCAGAATTCGATGCAAAATGGGGAATGGAGTGTCTTAACAATAGTTTCTCTCTGCCTAACCTGCTGAGTGCGGGATACAGCGTGAAGCCGATAAAAAAAATAATATATAATGTTTCCGTTTATAACTCTCACCAAGACCAAACTTACGGTTCCAGTCACGAAGAAGAATTAATAACCGATCGTCTCAAATCACCCCGCGCTAATGCGCCGGTTTCACTTAAGTGGCTTGTTGAAGCTCTATCTATATTTTCTTATTGTTTAAGAACAAATTTTGTTATGATATGGACTACCTGCTATTATCATAATTATGTGATCCAGTTTTTAATATAATTATAAGTATAAAACGCTTGAAATATGATTGTGGGTACAAATTCGTATGGAAGATGGCTCGTGGAAAAATTATACGGGTTTTTTTTTTAAAATAAAATGAAGTGAATTTTCATTATTTATTCATTTAAATAAATGAATAAATAATGAAAATTATAATATTATTTTTATAAAATTAATAAACGTATAATTAAAACATTTTGTCCTATTTATTTCATTATCTGCTTGCGTTTTTATCCCCCCGTGTCAGGATCAAACCCACGTCCATCGCGTTTTCAATCATACATCCCACTACGCAACAACGGCCTCTATTATTAACAAAAATAGCAACTTACTCAACGTTATATATAATATTAATTTCTAATATTATCTCCATTATGGTGCATTTTAACATAACTCCTGTACGGTCTCAGTCACGATTAATACTTATTTATTTATAAAGTTCAAAATGTGTATAGAGTAAAATCGATATTGACCTATAATCCTCAATTCACATCACGTTACTATTCCCACTATAGTAAACAAACGTAACGCAACTATAATAGTAATTTACCCAGAACTAAGCTATCTTATTACCATAGACAATAAATCGTATCTATCCGTTGTGAGATAACAATGGCACTTTAGATAGCGATCTAATAGACGGTGTACAGAATTCCACTTCAGTTTACTGATAATGACTTTATTTTCTAAATCTACACGGTCTTAATATAAATTTCTTGAAAATTTTACATATGGTTATTTTTTTACGTTTTATTGTGTAATGCCGACGTGGTGGATACGGTTGTGGGTTCGCAGTTCCCACTCAGGGCAGGTGACGCGGGCGCGACGTTGAGTTCCATCATTCAACACGCAATGTCTCTAAAACTAACTAGGGAAAAAGCATTATACACTGTATCGTGCACGTAGCAGGGTAGGCAGAGGGAATCTGGGCACCTAATGTTAATACACTTCGTTCCCATTAAGACACTTAAGTTCCACACTTTCTGCCTAATTCTTCGGGCATTGCGTGTTAACAGGCGGAACTCAATGCCGCGCTGTGCTTCTTTTCTAAAGCGAGAAAATAAAAATACTTTCTAATTCATTTCCCCGAATGGGAATCGAACTCACAACATACTGCATTAATATTAGTACGTTCGTACCAGTGTGCCACGACTTGCCTCAAAAATATTACAAAAACACTGAAAATATATAGCTACAAAAAAATCCTAACGAGTAGTTCCTGAGATCAGCGAGTTCAACCAAATAATCTATTTATCTTCATAATATTTGAATATATTTGAAACTAATATTTTATGTAAACTTTAAACACATCTGTAAAGGAAATAAGTCAATAAACCTATTGTAACAACATTATTTTGTTTCAAAACAAAAATTATTATGAAAACATTTTACATAATATTAGTATTGTAAAGCTCATTTTAACTGTGGTATATACATATATTATGTGACTTGACTTTGGAGCTTGCAGTCCTGCCTTCAATTGAAATGAACTTCACTCAAACTTCAATGGTATTGTAGTCCTGGTGAATATTTTTTTATTTCGAATATACATAAAATATGAATCATATGAATGCGAACGGAGTGTCTTAACACTAATCCCTCTGTCTACCTTGCTATGTGAAAGATATAACCTAAAAAAAAAAAAGGACCTTACTCGAACCTTAATTAACTTTCAGAATTCCCATCTGAATCTTAAATACTCCGAATTATTTTACGAAAATAGTCTAAGTCTAGTCTAATATATATATATATATATATATATATTCTTATATATAAGCCTCTGTCACGAATCATTCTGTATATAAATAAGTGAAAACAGCATCGTCGTTCCAAAGAATTAAGTATTAATATGCAAAGAAATATCTTAAGGCACTTAATTTATTCAGATTTTTCTGATTCATGATGATCCCTGATCAATTCTCTGTTTAAAAAACAGAAAGAATCAACTTGAAAGATAAAGACGCACTATAAATAGAAGTGATATAGCAAAAACACTATACCGTGCACTATACAGTACTTTAATTACTTTCTCTTGAGCCTCAAACAAAAGTTGCCGACACTACGATTAATTAATACACAGTAACAAATAAGGTGCATACATCATTACGCTTCACAATTAAAGTTATATAAATTAAGACTTTCATATCTGTAGAGCCGCCAGATAGAGCCTTCCTTCCTATAGATTTATTTGACCCCCGCGGTCTTTGATTGTGGTACAAGTTATGAGATTTTGTGGTTTTTGTTTATAGGTGTATTAAATTTATTATTATTTTCTGGTTCTGGTGATAAAGCGTGGCCTTGAGTTCCACTACTCTAAATGTAATCGCTCGCAAATTTGGCGGTAAGTGCTGATTGGTTTGTTTTAACTCTAGGTTCCCTCTGCCTTACTTAATTTTTACTTACTTTTTTGAAAGAAAATAGATGATTCTAAATGTAAATTATATTATGTAAATATGCACAAATTGTAAGTATTTCTTATTTAAATTCGCCAAGCAATCGCTCACATATCCCGGGCTTAGTCCTACAATAAAAAAAGATCAATCTATGAATCTAACAATTAAATATTATATATATATAACCAAAATAGACTAGTTAAAAAATTCCATTGGATACGCTTCACAAACTAAAGCTAGCCTTCCACGAACAAAAGTGAACGTGCCAAGGCTACGTTAAATAAACAATGGTATTTCGGTATTTTCTATAATTATAAACACAACTTGAGGGAATCACGTTTTGAAAATTGTTCTTAGATCCCAATTATTTATTCAAACTCACTAAATTTTCAACCTTAACACAAAAGATTAAAAGTCCAAATTAGTGTGGCTCAAAAATATTTCACTTGATATAATTTTGCTATGGGCATTTCTTTATTTCTAAAGCAATAAGACACAATATTGTAATTTAGTTAGATTATCTGTGTATATAGCTATACAAGTGTTTTTGTGGGTAGTTGTAATTTTAAATGTGCAATAGTTAGCTAATTGCTGGTGTCATCATCTGAGTAATTATTTATCGATAAATCAAAATCGTTCGAGACGTTTATGTGTTGAATCGAAGTTTTTTGTAAGAGTTATATTACAAAGTCTGTAAAGTAATTACAGAGTTTTTTATGGTAAATTGCAAATTTGAGTAATATTTTTCATCAATATTACTAGGCCGTGGTGTTACTGGAATGGCACGATGGGAAAGGAGGTATTTCAATTTTTTCTCCCTCGTAACAAAACAAAATTTTAGTTTTTAAGTCCCCCCACTAATAAACATGCAATCTGTCAAACTTTGGGCATATGGTAGAGAACAGAGTGTCTTGAGGTTTCCCTTGGGTACCCTACTTTATGTGGGATACAGATTAAGAAAAAAGCTATAAATGTAAATAAATATTTCATCTCCACGAGTGGGGATCGACTTTTTTTTATAGACAAACAAACGAAATCTAACACTCATTGTCCAAGATAATTAAATAGACAAATGTTTAACTGATAGCCTCCATTTATTAAAAGAAAAACATTAAAAATACTTAATATTATATGTGTATTCTAACAATTAATGATATTTTTATGCGTCTCTGAGGTCAACAAAGTCACCGAGACCCCAGTGGGTCAAAGTTGCGTAAAATGAGGAACATGCGTATTGCCTTATACGTCGTAAACGCATTTTATGCCTTTTATGGACATTTTGAAATTATTAGTTACTACAACAACGTACTTACTTAATAGGTCTCTTTAAGTTTTAGTGTTTCTGAGTGGTGTACACGCTAAAGATATTATATTTAGCAAAGTTCGGCTGCTGTACCAGGTTCCTTTACTTCTGGTATTATTTGTCTTTTCAAAACATTCTAAGCATCTTAAAATGGCGTGGATATATCAATCTGAAATTCAACAAATATTCTAGACCACAGTCCCTGGGAGCTGAATTGTTCTTCCCGTTGGCATACAATCCTGGAGTTGGAACGGAACCCTGGGTATGCAAGTACGACTCCAATTAAAATAGTATTTTATTTTTTTATTATTAAAATAGTAACTAGTTATAGTCAATTTTCATTCCACACATTTGTATCACTCTAATTATATTTTTTCGTCAAAACTGTACTCTCCTGATAACGTAGTAACAAACCACTAACATAAATAAGGCTTACTTACGCAATAGACATATAATACATATATATATATATATATATAATACGTCAACAGACGGACAGCTTCGGCATTCGTACCTGTAAATAATAAAAAATATATCATTAATATTTTAAGAATTATATTATATTAGATACTAATCATGCCGTCGCATTTTGGTGCAGCGGCACAATGTCCGACTGTAAACGCAAGGACAGTGGATACGATACCCGGTGCAAAGAATTATCTTTCTCATTTCTCTTCCAAAATTGAGAGGTTAACACTAGGTTCCGTCTACCTCCTCCGTCTCCTGCTATACGCAAGGTACAACACCAATCTAAAAAGAAATCTATATATCTAAGTAAACTCTAAAGACTAGTCTTATAAATAGAAATTCGAAAATCAAAGAAGATCTATGTGTACATAGTAACTTGTACCAAAGATTTATTGTGAATTCCATCGCTTTAAAGTTTAAACAAAGTATATTGTCATTCGTTTCTCAGCGGCGATAAGATCCGCCACGTGGGCGAGAGGCGCGTTTTCAAAACAAATCTTTAGCATAAGGGCTATTGTGGTGCAAAGGAAAATTGTATTTTTGTAGGCGCGATGGTTGTGGGTTCGATACTTACTTGAAGAAAACTTTGAATTTAAATTCAAAAATATTTTCGTTTACACGATTTAATTGGATTGACATTGGCGTTGGTTTCCGCTACTCAATACATATTATTTTATTAATCCCCCTAAATACAAGAGATAAAAAAATAATCTAAATCAGTTTCTATAGACAAGGCGTCTATTGTTCTCGTAGCAAGATCAAGCGCGGAGTTGATTTCCACCATCCAACATGCAATGTCTTGAAAATTGTGCGGTGCGTGAGAAACGGAGTGACTGAACACTAGGTTCTTTTCCGCTAAATGCTATTAAAAAATGTTTCTCAACAAAGGTATAGTGTACCACGTGGGCGACAGGCGCTTTTACAACCATAGTGTATCGAACGCATTCAAAATCAGATATATATATATATTTTTAGTATAAAGTCATTTTACTCTTTGACTTGGTAGGTTTTTTTTTCTAAATATGCCTAATTATTTAACCCAGCTTGTGGAAAAGAACTTGCGACCATCGTTGGTTTAAAATATTTTTTCATATTTATTTAACACTCCAAATTTAAATTTGTTAAGCCATTTCAAGTTTTTATACCATATATCTTATTTAAAAGCCGTTTCATGTAGAATCAGTAAGTTACGTGTGTTAAAGGTCGCGGGTTCATCGCCCGACGCAAGCAGTTAGGCATGTTTTTTCTTGTTTCGTTATTAAAATGTAAGTTATGGACTGATATATAAATATAAATATATAAATTCCATAAGATTAAATTTAATCTAATTAATATATGAGGTCTAAATACATGATCTAACCAATTACGATATTAATCTTATCATATTTATTATATTATTTATATATATATATAAATAAATAATATAAATTATTTATTTATTATGAGACCGTCGATACCCAGAGGCAGAAGCGTGCGATTCGATTCGATTCGAGTGGGTTCAATTCCCAACTGGAGAAAAAGAAATAAATTAAATTGTTAAATTTTTAAACCACATAGAAAGAGGTTTACATTATTGATTTATATTATTTACCCAAAATTCTTATTGATCTGTTAAAAGTCTAATTTTAATTCAACGTTAGTTAAATATGATTTTATACCTTCCCGCTGTATCCCACATATAGCAGGGTAGGCAGAGGTACACTATTCCGTTCTCCACATGTAAGAAGCGTAAATCAACTACGCGCTTTGTCTTTCTTCCAAAGGGACGAAATCAAAGTAAGTCATCTCCCCGAGTTGGAATCGATCCTACAACCATCACGTTTACTTGTCAAACACTGCCACATAGCCTCCACCTCAAAAATTCAAATTCAGAAATTATAGTCCAAGATACAATTAGAAACTTAAACTTAGCCCGCATACTAAAAGTAAATACTAAAATGTATTTAAAACCTAATATGGCTCGCTGTCGTGTTCTCTTGCTGCGGGCGCTTGTTAGTCTGGCGTGGTACATTGCTCGATTTGTCATGTAATTTAACTTCTCATATAAAACACACTAGCTATATTGGAAATGTTTTTACATAGATAAATTTTTTTTTTCGGTCTGGTGTCGAAGCAAAGCGCGGCTTTGGGTTCTGCCACTCAACACACATTACCTCCAGAGTTCGGCTAAAAATGAGAAAATGAGTGTCTTAACACTAAGTCTGCCCAGCCGGCTGTATGCGCCTATTAAAATATTTTGTTATCAGTAGATGATCGACATGTTCTAATATTTTCCTAGCAAGCCTACACATATTACTCAATGTCATTTTATAAAATATCGATTAACATGAACACTAATTAAAATTGTGCAAAATCGTTCTTAATATATTTACTTGTGTAAAATGTGTTTATCTTATAACACATAATATGGTTAGATGTCTAAATAAAGTGAAATATTCAATTTATTGGTATAAACTCATATAAAGGTCATTAGAGGCCGTTGTGGCGCAGTGGTTAAGGGTGTCGCCCGTAAGCGCGACGGTTGTGGGTACGATTCCCACTCGAACAAGTGAAATATTTCTTTACGTTTATATTTCCATTTTTCTTCGCTCTGGTGTCGAGCGAAGCGCGGCGTTGATTTCTGCCACTCAACACTCCTCCAGAATTCGGCAGAAAGTGGGGAACGGAGTGACTTAACAACGAGGTTCCCCCTGCCTACCCTGCTGTGTGCGGGATACTGAAAAAAAAACTCATATAAAATTGAAAATATATGTATGTAGTCTACTATATTTCTATGCCAAACTGACCTCCAATGGACACGGAAAAGACAGCGGCCACATGGCCGCTGTACTAATATGGGAACACCGAACACGTCTAAAATTTTCTGAAAGTATTAGATTTTTTAAATAATTTTTCTTCTTTTAGGACCCCATTTTTATTTTTGTAAATAATATATATTACTATTAATATCTATATAAATGTACATTATTCGTTTATGTTATGTACCTTATATGTATATTTGTAGTTCAAACTATGTTCATAGATGGCGCTACAACGAAATAATTCAAGCTATCGTTTGGTTCTACATTATGTTACAAAATGAAGGTGATCTGAGTGTTTCGTAAGCGCAATTAAAAATTGCGGGTTCGATTCTTACTTATATTTTTGAAATAGTGTATTGTACATGATTGTACAACACTATATATTTAACGCTAACAAATGCATATATATATATATATGTTCATAACATATATATTAATCAATAACCATTTATTTATTTAATGGTTTTTTTAATTTAATAATTAGGCTCATTTTATGTCCGTCATTGAGACTTTTCGTATTAAATGGCAGAACTGAACGCCGTAATGTGTCTAAACTACTGAGTTTTGGAGCTACGAGTGTCATTATCAACGCTGAATCTCGTCTTAACTGAGCCACGAGTGCGTAAATAAGCAGAGGGGCTTCGTAACTTTAATTAATAGTTTAAATAATCATGAAATTTCTCAAAAAAGGTACTTAAGCAAAGTCAATAGTCTTCAATAGTTAACCATGAGTCACCATGAGCGACATACGTAATTAGTATAATATTAACTATAGTGACATTCGATAATTGCCAATATCATTTATAATCGATTTATCAGTAAACTGTAATATCCGCTTAATATAAGTAAACTAGATTACAAAATGTACAACATATATATATACATACATACAACATATAAATGTTAATCAAAAGCCTTGCCTATATAAGAAACATTACTACTGTTACTACTTATATGATTTGATTCTAATCTGTTACTTTTAATAGAGGCCATTATGATGTAGTGGAATATAAAAGTTGGTAATGGTTTCTTTTTCTACTCGGGGGTGACTACTTAACTTTATCCAACGGAGTGTTTTGACACTAGGTTTTACTTCTACTCGTGTATTTTTCTTAAATAGATAAGAAAAAGAAGAGAAATGACGTATATGAATGAGGGTATAACGAATTTAAAATTCATTTTTTTTTTAATTAATTTAATATGTATTCAAGTATCGTAGCTTAAGTTTTCAAAATCTTATGAGTGAGTTTTTGTACGGATAGAAAAAAAATCGCTCAGTTAATTCGTGTTTTTCTATTGTCAAGACTTGTGCGTTGGAGAGTACATTGTCTGACTAAGCGAAAAAAATAAATACTTCCAATAATAGGAAACACCATGTTTTAAGAGATATATATGCTAAAATAAACAAATTATACTATTGTACTATTAAATATATTAATTACCACATATATTTACTGTAAACGGCACCCGCAAAGGTACAGCTATTTATTAACCTTATCAACATAGATAATTATAATCATTAAATGTCCAGATCTCATTCAATATTTACTAGGGCATACTAATTTACTTGGATCGCGTGTTTTAATCGTAATGCAAATTGAAAGTTACGCCACAATTCTAAAGTTATGTATCGATATTGGTGACGGCTTGCAAAGTTATCGAGATTGCTTCAATAAAATAAATAAGATAGTCTATGGTTTTATTCATGATGTGGCCTTTACTTAGGGACTTTGTGAAATATTGCTACTGGCCGTAAGTTCGATTTTGGAAATAGTTATTGGAACCTGCCTGTCTATCATGCATGATGATTCTATCCTAAGTAAAGAAGAATAAATAGAAAGAAAATTAAATTATTTTCTTACTTATTTGTCTGCTGTAGTAAGAGAGTGTGGCATCTACGACAATACTCAATTGGACTAAAAGTTGAGAACAAAGAGATAAGAAAACCTCATGAAGTTTTCACGTTACCGAGATGAGTGAAACTAAAATGAATCAATTTATGAATATTTTTTAACACGCATTAAAAATAAATACCTTTCAAGTTAAGAAATCTTAACTTTTATTCTAAATAAATATTACAAATGTCTAAATGTTATCTAAATGTTAAAAATAAACAGACCGTGTTGCCGAGATTCTCATTACAAACACACATTCAACTCAACCCATCCCATCAGCTTAATATATTAGGTAAGAAAATTTTACAACTACCCTCGTGCGTAATGAGAAGCATTTGCATACAGAATCAATTGCAATACTGACAGCTCATTTTATAGCTCCACCAAGTGGCACAGTGTCGAACAAGCTGTAAACATTTTATATAACGTACAGTGTAACGTGACAAAGTATTTTACGAGTAATAACTGGATAAAGACAGTATCGGGTGGGGTCAGATTTCTTATACGTACTCATCGGAAGTGCCTACAATTTTATATATATTTTGATAGTGAAGTACAAAAGTGTTAAATAATATTAAAATATTTAATTAAACAATTGAATTGTGAACTATTGTGAATTGTGAACTGTGAACTATGAATTGACATAAAAGCGTCAGTAGTGTCAGTTCTACAAAAAGCTCTCACTGTCTTCACTTTTTGTTAATATTTCCTTTGTTATATTTTCTGATTATAGATAAATGTCGTTATTTACGATTAAAAAATTTAACTCGAAATTTTAAAGCATATCAAATGCATATTTATTTTAATTTCACGCATCTAACCATATTTGGAAACTTAATTTTTCTTCGTCTTAAGTTCTCACTCTCTATCCTGCTATACTCGTATACCAGATACAATGTGAAGCTGAAAGAATATTTATTATTATTTTTGCTCAATAACATACTACTTGAGCTTCCCATTTGCAACCGCCGTGTGTCAAGAAACCACCTCTCATAAACGATGTAAGTTGCTAATATCTAACACATAAAGCTCTAAACATGCCATTTTATAGCATGCCATTAAAAGCATGAAATTGTAATAAAATAATATTTTCAATTTACGAGTGAAGTGGCAAGTGTATATTTTGTATTTATATTTTTATTTTTTTAACATTTGAACATTAAAATTTTATTTTTTTTTTTAAAAAATCGGCAACGATTTTTGTAAAATTTGAAATTCAGACTTTTAAAAATATTTCATTGAACACGTGTTTCATTTTTTAGTGTGTAGTTCATTAGAATCACTTGGTTTATTAGAATTTACTCCCTAAACTAAAAATAATTTCGAAAATATATTTTATAAATACATATTGTGTGCGTGTATCCGCAAGAGTTACGCGCAATTAATGAATCGAAATAACTATATTAAAGATTGAGTGTATAATAAATTAATTTAGTAATAAAGTTAGAATTCATCATGACGACTCTAACTGTAGAGACAATGGTTAGCGGATTTATGCTTCATCGAATCCGTATTGTGGCGGTTGAGAGCCAAGATTACAAACCTTATACTTTTGAAGGACTTTTGTTCAACATAAGTACTAGAAAATAATTACAATATATTCCGAGGAGAATCGAGTATCTTAGGTGTGCCGATTACGACATAAGATGTCAAAAATTTATGAACTTTTCTGATGAGTGGTGGAACTGAACTCTGCGCGACTCCAGAGCGAAGAAATGAAATTATTAAATATTTAATTTTCTCAAGTAGGAATCGAACCAACAACCTATTGCGGTTACAGTTATATTTGCACTAACACGAATAGACGCTTTCTGGGTACAATCGAAAGTCTTTTGACTTACATGTTATAAATATAGAATGGTATAAACTAATATTTTAAGCATTTTACTATTTACTGCATACATTTTGAGATTAATATAGACAGAGCCTCACAAAATAATTTGGTTTTATCAACTAATTAAAACAAAATATGTAATAAATCGTTCATCAATTTTTTTTTATAGTGGGACTTTAAACCATGAGTTTATCTAACGACCTGAGTCTCAATTCCACCATATGTAGGTTTAAGTATCAAAGGTTTGAAAGTCAAAATATTCTCCATTGATAAATACAGTTATCCAGATCGGGGCGGCACGCGGGCGCTCAACTGAATTAGCTAACGGCGCGCCAGGAAGCTTGAAAACTTTATTGTCAGTCTCACGGATGTAAATTTAATCTTTGAATGAAATAATTTAAATAGAAATAGAGCAAAATAACGGCAAATTATTATAGTATTGTTGGTTTCATATAATTTTATGCATTTAGCGAGATAATTTATATTACAAAGACCGTCATGGCACAGCATTTCACCATAAACGTGATTCGATTTCCACTTGGGGGGAGTGAATTATATGGATTTGCTCATTCTAGTAAGAAAAAAAAACGGGCTTAAATTTGGGACTCAACCTATTTGAAAATTGGACGAAAAATGGTAAACTAAGTATTATTAGTAGTACACTAGATATATTGCGGAGGTTTTAACAACATAGATATTCAAAGCTTAATATTAATATTAAACTATCAATGTTAGAGACAAAATTTAGAAATTTAGTATGTCCTGACGCTTATTTTTATAATGGCAAAAATTTTTTTTTTTTCACAAAACTCAAACCTGCGATACACATAAACTAAAACGCAGCTGCCTTCTCAAAATTAAATTCCATATTTCTTATTAGGAACCATTATAAGTATTCAGAAATCCTAATTTGTGGGAAACGAATGGAAACTCCATTGAATTATTCACCCAAATAACATAAAGCTCACTCACCCCTCTCTCAGTCTGATGGTTTTGAAATCCATTGACGTTCTCCTTATTAGCATTCATTCAATGAATACCTTTACAAATTTTCATATTGTTTAAAAGTTAATTTCTGCGTAAATAATTGCAGCGAATGGTCTTGGAACTGTTTCGTAAGACTCTCGTGTTGCAGATAGTCAGCTTTTTGAGCGAATTTGGTATTCTAAAAGTGTCTGTTTATTCAGATCAAAATACGTTTTTACTTCACAGCAGTAGGTAACAGTGTTGAGACACGGCATTCGCCACGCACCACTAATTTTCGAGACGTTGCGTGATGACTGACGGAACTGAACGCCGCGCTTTGTCTTATTAACAGAGCGAAGAATTGGAAATGATAAAATCGCCATGTGGGAATCGAACTCATAACCAATGTAAACAATTTGGCAAGGTTTTTTAAACAAGAGTTTTTATTGTTTACAACACTTTTTTTTAATCATAAGCATAGCCACATAGGCACAACTTTTATTCATTAACCCTTGATGAAAATAGAGGGGTGTCATAAGTTTGTGATATCTGATTGAATTATTGTGTGTCTGTATATAGCACCGTGCAGCAGCAGACGAGCCTTTGGATCAGTTTTTTTTTTGTAGATTGTTTGTAGATTATCAGTTTTTTTTTAGTTGCTAGTTTACTATTTAGAAGTATGTCGAATCTTTTCCGATCAATTATAAAAAAATATTTATATTGTTACTCAACATGAGCAAGATTTAAAAACTTAAATTTTATTTCGCAACCACGATCAAATGATTATTTGAGAAAATCACATATAACACTAACATTTAGCGGCTGCGGCTTCGTCCGCATGGGAAAATAAACGTAACTTAAAATAATTTACATGATTTAATAAATGGACTATCCAATATAAACAAAAAATCAAGTATGACCATGAATAGTTGCTGAGATTTGCGCGTTAAATCTAACAAATTCTTCAGCTTTATAATATTGGTAGAGAAGTATAATATATAAAACAAATGAAAACCTTTTGATATGTCATCAAGTAATTCTCAATCTGACATTGAAATTGTTCTTCTTTACTTTCTTCTTACCAAAAAAAGAAAATAAAAAATAATTCATTTTTCAAAGTGATAATCGAACCACAACTGTCGTGTATACAACCAGACGCTGCGCCCCGAAGACCACAGAAGTCAGCTATTATAATAAAATAAATAATCCTAACAAAATCTAAATTTTACATTCCATAGTCATACCGTGAAAAATTTCCAAACAAAATGCTATTCAATTTTGATCTTTATCGCAATAAGAAGAGAGCTTTAATTTAAATTATTAATAAAACTTGACAAATCATCACGAACAAGAATTTATATCGAACATATTATGCGTGGACACGCGTTCGATGATATTTACGTAGCAAGAAGACAATCAAAAAGGGTCCCTATTTCTTTATTATAAAGTACAAAATAAGTTCAAAATAACATATAATAGCTATACACACAAGGGTACAAGGTTCTATTCCGTATGCGTAACCCTTCCCTATAATTATATGGCGTAGAGACGTGATTCAAATGAAGTAATAAGTGTATTCATTGATATCGATAATCCGCAAGAGGCGTGCGTGATCGCGTCTAACTAACTTAAGGCACAGATTAAATTAGTTACTACAAGTGCTTTGATATTTATTTTTATTTCTTAGGCATATAGCCTATGCCTAAGAAATAAAAATAAATATAAAAATAAATAAAAATAAATTAAAAGGTGTAAGCTTACTTAGGTTATAGTATGATAATAATATTTGTTTATTTCAAATTACAAGTTGATGACAAACGTCACGCTATATCAGAGTAGGCAGAGGGAACCTGGTAACCTAGTGTTAAGGTACTCCATATCCTATTATACTAAGATTCATAGCGGCTTTTTACTTATACTATTTTCTCGAAAATTTTGGCGGCTACTTAGGAAACGAGAGCTTCTAACAATAGCTTTTTTTTGCCTAGCATGAGAAAAAGCGTTTGTTTTATATATTTACGTAATACACAAGGCTGCCAGAATGCTATAAAACAAGTTTATCAATAATGAAGTCATATTAAATGTAATGCCTCTAGGCTTGGAATTTGAACCCAAGATCTAATGATGGATTGATAAACAGATAAACAGACAATCAACAAAAGCTAAAATATATTACAACATAAATCCGCACAATAAATTCAAAACTGTCAATCGCACTTCGCACAAAACTCAACAAGTGCCGACCAGAAAGATAAACCGATGCATTTCAATCAAAAGGGCCGAGATACGAAATAGTCAATTACCCACAACTCCATACAACAATTTAAGCGTTTAGACATCTAACATCGATCACCGTCATACATCATTTGTGAGCGATGCCTCAAGCCGGGGTAGCGCGATCGAACCCGCGCCCATCGTAATAGTCTGTCGTCCGAACTGATTTATTAAATAAAATCAACGTCAATATGATAAACGAGGACGTTAACGCAAATTCCATGCGAATATAGTTTGATGGGAACAACCAATTTTGTGTCATGAAAATTTTCAGGGTTGTAAAATGTATGTGGATATGGATCTCTGTTTTACTTATACTTTGCATATTAACTCTCCACTCTACGTTTGTCTGTTTTGGAATTTTTCAGCAGACATGTCGTAATTCTACTAAAATAAAATGTATTTATTATAAGGTTTATTCGGTTCTGAATTCGATTCCTCTAAGGAGAATAAATTATCTTCATATCTCGTCTCTGGTTGCAAGACGAAGCGTATCTTTAAGTTCCACTACTCAACACACTTTAAACTAGATTCTCTCTGTTTGGCTGATATATGCGAGATACATGCCATTAAACTAAAAAATAAATAATATTTCCATAGTATATTGATATAGACAAGATTATATTATATTATATTATCTACGTCTAAGATTTTTTGATGCGAAGTGAAAAATCACTAGAATCTCTCTAACTTGTAATTATAAAAAAAAAACTTTAAGAAAAAGGCATACACTTTGAACTTCTTCTTAACGCGATACAGCAATACATTTAACGCACAAACTAATCCATCCATCTTTTCATCATAAATATCCAAACGCCGTTAATATTTTCTAACAAAAACTCATTTAAACATTTTCAAACCGGCCTCTGTGGACAAAACGATTTTTCACGTTCCACATAGAACAAAGCCACCCCCACACAGGGGATGAGACAAATAAAATTGGGGGGTGAAACCGGTGAAATGGATACAATAAATAAATGCCGTAATTAACTGCATTCATGTATCAAATTATTTGTCCGATTCGGGGATAAGGGGACAATAGAGTAAGAAAACAAATTAAGATCTGGCGTACTGTACTGTGCTGTGGGGGAAGTTTTATTGTGAATTTAAGGTCTGTAACGTTTGTATTATGTTACTAAATAATAATAGCTTCACGCCCTTTAGAATATTTGTGATATGTATGTATGGTGGTGATACAGATGGTTTATGGGATTTGGATGTGAAATCCACAAATGATGTAGTAATCTATATTTGTAGGTTCATACAGAGTATCTTAGCTGTAGGTTCCCTCTGCCTAACCTGCTGTGTACGGGATACAGCGTGAAGCTGATTAAATTATTATATATTATATCTTTACTAATATTGTAAGGCAGAAGAATGGTTTGGATTGAAAAATACTTTTTGTGTTGAGTTCATTCCATTTATCGAGGTTATATATGTTAGATATTATTTTAAATAACAAAATTAAAAGAAAAATACGCGTGGTCCGTACCTTGTTACAGCTTTTCAAAATTATTATTTTCGTTTTATATGTTACATAAACCAGGCTTATATAATTATCTCCAGGTATTTAATTCCGAAGAGAATCCAGGTATTTGGACTGCCTGTATCTACATATTTAACTTTATATCTATTAAACTTAATTTTAGTACTCTATTATTATTACTTGGCTATATTACGTTTATGGTTCGATATAAACTACTGTACCTGCGGTGGTAGTTACCTCCCGCACTTAGTAGGGAATAAAAGTATGAACATAAATGTGCCCTAACCTATACTTCTAATATTATAAGACTGAAGAGTTTGTTTAGTGCTGAGGCCGTAGTGGCACAGAGGCACAAGCCTGTATCGGAAAGCGCCGCTTATCGGTTTGATTCCCACTCAGAGGAATTTGTTTTTTTTTTTTTATATTTTCATTTCTTAGCTCTGATACCAAGGCTAAAATATATTATTAAAACATATTTTGTATAGAAAAAATAATAAACACGAACACAATTGTTAGTTGTTTCTATTTGACATTTGGATACACGGACAAAGCCGCAGCCAAAAGCTAGTACACTATTAAAACATCAACCACTGTACTATTTCACGTATACATAAATCCCACGCGAGCAGCGTCCCCATCAGTAGATCGGAACAGCTTTATGGTAATTGTTTGCAATTATAGTGCCTACGCCTACTTCGAAATAGACCTAAGACAGATATAAATAATATTCAAAAGAAATAAAAAAAAATATTATTATGATTTACTATTACTATATTAATAAATAAATGATATTAATTTTTCAGCGTAAGAAAGAGTAATAAGAGTAAAGAGTAGTAGTAAGACACTCTGTTCTAATCTTTTCGTCCCAATTCGAAATATAGAGTGTTGATTGGTGAATGGTGGTAGGTACTTAACTTAATTACGATTATTTTTTTTTTGTCTTTCTGGCGTATTCTGGAAGCATTAAGTGTGTTGATGTGTGTTGAGTGGCAGAACTCAACGCTGCGCTTTGCCAGAGCACCAGAGCAAAGAAATTTAAATATAAACTCGAGTCGAGTCTACTTTCCTCGAGTGGAAATTAAAAGATTCTAATTCACAATTAATTTACATTTCAAGAAAAATCTTACATACACACAGACACACAAATTAAAGTTTAACTGACATATGACATACAACTATTACCAATGTGACATATTACATGTACATAGATAGATACTTAACAAGAAAGCGTATTTAACTCTTTCAATGAGTGTCGCTTCGACGGCCGGCGTGCCACTAGCGTGCCACTAGCGTGCCAGCAAAAACAAAAAGCTAACTCACGCTACAAAACGTGTCATAAATCGTAACATAACCGGGCGGTTAGCACCACAGGAATAAACACTGGGTTCGGCTGTGGGTATACTGAGTTCATTATTTCTATATTCTATTTAAGATAAGTTTTTGTATTTTGTAACATTTTGTGGGAAATTAGTGTTCAGACACTCCGTTTCCCGGTGTTTGACAATTTTTGAGTAGCGGATTTTTTTCTGCCAGAGCGGGAAAAATAATAATTCCCGAAGTGGGAACCGAATCATTGCTTTTGGAGCCAAAGTTAGTATAAACAAAATAATAATTAGTGAAACAAACAAAGTCCATCGTGGCGCATCGGCACAGCACCTGACAGTAAATGCGACGGGTGTGGGTTCAATTCCCACTCAGGGTAACGAATTGTAATTGAATTTCCTCGATCTGGTAACACCACTCAATATCTTGAAAAGTACACAGTGTGACCGGAGAGTTATAACACTACATTCCGTACAGCCACGTTATATACAGCGTGAAGCTAAAAATAAAAAAATACCAAAATATTTTCCTATCTATCTATCGCCAATACTACCATTGTACAACACGATCTACCTTTCATTATAGAACGTGGACGGATTTACAGCGCTCGAGTCTCAAACGTCAAACAAACGCCGCGACCGCTATTAGCTTTCGCTTCCGGTGTATCAAAAGCTGGGCTTTTTCCCAACTTAGCTTTGTAAATAAAACTCAACTCAGTTCCAACTCTAAGCCTTAGTGTGACATGCTTTGTTGTTTAGCTGTTTACTGTATTTTATTATACATTAAAATAAGTAGCTAGTTCGATTCAAGTTTTATTTGATGTAATTTTTTACAGCATTTTGCTGGGAAGATGTAATTATATATTAAACAGGTTCACGCTTTTTCCCGTACAGCAGGGTAGGCAGAGAAGACCCCCTCTGCCTACCAATCATATTACTAGAATTTAGTATAAACACAGTCCCTTCTCCATTTCTGCCAAATTTTAGAGACATTATGTGATGAGTGGCGAAACTCAACAGCGTTATTTGTTGAAATAAAGAAAAAGCAACGCAAGACAAAAGTTGTATTTGCGTTTAGAAATTTTATGTTGTACTCTTTTTAGTTAAGACATTATGTCCTGTGTGAAAATTTTTGAGACATTACATTTAACTGGCGGGACTCAACGTCACGTGTTGTCCAGTCTCCCAAATAGTTAATTGCTCTTAGTGGATATCAGGCCCACAATTGTTGTGTTTACAGTCTGACGTGGTGCTGTTGTGCTAAGATGATCTCAAAAAAATGTTTTGTTCAGAGGGAGAAGAGGCCTGTCGTGGCGCAGGTGCACAAGAGTGTGACATGACAGGTTGTGCGTTTGCTTCCAGCTCGAGGAAATCAATCATATAATATTTTCATTGCCTGTGTCAAGTGTCGAGGCAATGAAAAAATGCCACGTATTCCAGAATTTAACGGTAAGTGAGGCTATAAAAATGTACCGATAACCTATTCTTTCCAAAAAAAATCGAACTCGCAACCGTCACACGCTGATACTATACTCGTACCGTAACAGATACATGTGTTTTACAAATATTCATCAACCGCAAATCGAATAGCCGTAAGCGAATGAAATCAATCATCGTTAAATAAAGTATGCAAATAGAAAATTTTATGTTTCTCTTACATATACATACGTACCCGGGGTTCGGTCGCCCGGTGAGTTTACAACACTGTTATAGTTAGTTAGTTGAACTTAAAAAGCAAATGAGGCTCAACTATATTGTTTGAGCTAAGGTAGTTAAATAAATTATATTTTGTAGAGTGATTCAGAAAAAAAATGGGGAACAGAAGTCTCTTAATGAGAAAGGAGTAACTTAACGCTAGGTTCCCTAAGTTCTCTCAACTAATCCTACTATGTGCGAGATACGGCGTTAAGATAAAAAAATATGAGACATTTTTGGGCAAAATGTTGATGTTTCAAATCATCCTAGACGAAATTTGATATGTTGTTGTTAGACTTTGCGTATTGAGTGGCGGAACTTAACGCCGCGCTTTGTTTTGTTACCAGAGCTTAAAGTTCTTCCATAGACACTTTCATTTCTCATTTTCCACCAAATACTTGAGGCATTATATAAAGTGAAAAAATGTTTCGTTTCCTCTAGTGGAAATCGAACATATAACTTATCGCGCTTACAGCTTGGCCTTTAGTGAGGAAATGAAAATATATAATTAATTATTTTATAATTATTTTATATATTAAACAAGAAAATTGACCACTAATAAATAAAATAATAATAGCTCTAAGGTTTGTTATAATCAAACTTAACTATCAATAAATACGGTCTTATCATTTCTTTTAAACACATGTTTTATAGATATCTAAGCAGTAAAGATATGTAACGGTATTTTTATTATGACGTCCTTAATTTTGAGGCCGTCGTGGCGCAGTGGCAGTGTCTAATTGTAAACGTGAGTTCTGGGTTCTATTTCTACTCAGGTCAATTAATAATTTTATTTTTCTCGTTCTGATCACCAGACAAAACCCGGCGTAACAAACGCAATACGATGACACTGATATATCCCTAAATCTTTTTACATAATAAATAATTCAGTAAGTTACTTAGTGACTAAGTCAGTTTATTAGTTAGTTATGTAACTATTTACGTCTCGATCTATTGAAAGAATATTAAAAAAAAATACCTACAAACACTTATTACCTACTGAACATCTTCACTAATATTATTGTAAATATGACAAGAACTAAAAAAAGACAAATTCAAAACAAAAATTAAACAAATAAACGCCACAGGCATCGACTGACGCTGCTCACATAATTGTCAATCATGAGAAAAAAAAACGCTGTCCTTGTTGTATACCGTCTAAGTGGGCGGTCAGGCCCTTAAATCAATTATAGCATTAACAAAAAATTATTAACAATGGCAAAGCGACTCAAAATATCAACAAAAGTATATATGTACCTATAGAGTAAGAAAGAGCCTACCACGAATTTATCAATTTTACTATGAAGTTGAACAGATAGTGGTTTTTTTTAGCTTCTGTTTCACTAGGATAGTGAGATACCGAGAGAGAGAATAGATCAGAAATGAAGAAATAAGCCCCTCTTTCGCTTCGTCCACTATCATCAACTTCTTTAAATATTATATACCTTATATAATAAGTGGCCTCTGTAGTTCCTTATGCCTTTTACGTAACCGTCCTCCAGTATAACCAATCAAAAGTTCTTCACTTTCCTTCTCTCTCTTCTCCATTACTCTGTTTTGGAAGGTCAACCGAGATCTCCTCCATGTACCACTTTTAATGATCCTTCTAACAAGTCAATAATAGGTTAAAAAAAATTATAACCACAACTTTTAAATACCGTTTACCGTATTAGTTGTACGTTTCATCGCACCATATCGATTTTGTTATGGCATATTTGTTTAAGGATTTTTACAATTTAATATCAAAACAGTATGGCTATTCTTAATCAATTATATTTATATAAAATAAAATACAAGAAATAATAATTATATATCGATTGAGAGTTTGGAAACCATGCCAATATATACAGAACCTGATGTTTCACTTAGATCCTCACGCTTATCCGTTTCAAGCGATAGCCCTTATCAGATTTCGAACATATAATCATTTTTGAACTTTTTCTCCTAAACATAAAGCTTATTTTCGAAAGCACAATACACTTAGTTGGAAAGCTCAATATTGTCATCGATTTGTAAAAACAAATAAATGAGTTAGGTAGCTTCCGAGGGGCGATTGAGACAGATTGATATTAAAAACAGTTTCAAAATGTTCAAAATAATTGCTTTATCCTGTGGACGATGATACGTGGAAACGATCGTCGATGGTGTATCTTTTGTGTACTCTTCATATAATATTGTTCACAAATGGCTAAATTGTTATATGGGGATTTTTAGGGTGATATTGGATTATTGTTCGAGTTGAAATGGTTTTTTTTTTTAGATTCTCACTGTAGCAGGGTATGTAGCAGGGTAGATAGAGGGAATGTAGGGTTAAGGGAAACGGAGAGGTTCCCCATTTGCCACTTAATTGTCGAGATATTACGTGATAAATGACCAAACTCAACGCAGCGTTTTGTCTCGTTACCGGAGCTAAGAAATAAAAATACTTTATTCCTCTGAGTGGAATTTGAACCTACAACCGTCGTGTTTACAGCCAAATATTTTGCTATTGCGCCACAACGGCGCCACTTTTATTAAATTTTATATTGAAATATTAATCTCCGTGCTTTATCTTTCTAACAAAATAAAATAAAAAATATATATTTATAATAGTATTTAATACTACATTTATTCATTAAACTCAAGATAAAAACTTTAATTGAATTTGATAACAGTTCATGCTGTGTGGTTATCAGCTTCTCAATGTTACATATTAATTACTTATTGACATTTACTTGGTAATTATTAGTTTATTGCTGCAGATAATATAAACAAAGACATGATATGATAATATATTAAGGCAGGGATAGATTGTAGATCCTAGATTAATTTTGGGACTCATTCAAGGGTGCGGCAAATATACATAAAAAAATAATTTCTATTGTTTTTTTTTCTTAATATATATCGATTAGGGAATCGAGTGTTAAGACACTAAGAGTAGGCAGAGGGCTGTATGAGTATATGCTATGTGCGGATTACACCGTGAATTTTTTTTTAATTTTTTTAATACATAAGACGACTTCGACTTCGACTATTTTAGTCAAGGATATTTTATTTTTGATGTTCACGAAGATCTCTCAATTTGCATGTGATTTTGTGTATTTTTTTAGTTTTATTACTTTTCTTCGCGGTTTTGGAAACAAATTCACTAGATAAAAGATATATTTCCAAAATTTCCGCAAGACGACAGAATTTCTCTTATTGTGTTAAGAAATGACGGAGAGTCGTCATCATCTTGATTAATCATCTCTTTCCAAAAGATACTTAAAGTACAGCAAAAGTAAAATGATATTCAAGCGAAGTAGGAACTAAATTTAAATATATACAACGTTTCAATTATAGCGAGCTCAACTAGCATGCGTCTGCGGTAGGTTTCCTCGGTTAATATCTCGTTACTGGAGCCGCTGCTGTCCACAAAAACCTATTAGCTACCATTTTGTAGAATCACTCGACAAAATACTATGGGTGGTTTAAATTAATTTAATTATTATGTTGTTGTGATGTTATAATCAGACTGTACACGCGGTTTTAGCCTTTTTTCTTTTGAACAGTCTGGTAATCCTCGATCCGATTTGGCGTTAAGATCTGCCACTCACGCAATGTCTCGACAACATACTTACATACATTAATAATTATTTTTGAGCTTCACACTGTATCCCGCATATAGCATGGTAGGCAGAGGGAACCTGGGAACCTAGTGTTAAGACATTCCGTTCCCATAAAGACTCTTCTGTTCCCTCCTTTCCACCGGATTCTTTAGGCAATGCGTGACTCGCGGAACTCAACGCCACGCGTTGTTTCGTTACCACAGAGAGGAAATGATAATATTAAATATTTCATTTTTTTGGGAATCGAACCTGCGCCACGACAACCCCTCTTATATCAATATAGTTTTCGAAAATATATAAATATTAGAAAGGGTATTCTAATCGTAGACCAACACTTCAACGAAGTCATTAAGACTCAATTAGTACGCTAGAGTATCTCTGTTTTACTTCTTGGCTTTAAAGGCGGTTTACCATTATATACGAGTATATAAAAGGAGGTGGGACGCACGCACAGACGAAACCGCTGTGCGTAGAAACGTGAAATTTGGACAGATGTTTTTTTTTTATCTGGACACTTACTAAGAAGAGATTTTGAAAAATATTTACCCTAAAGAGCTGAAATAGGGGTTGAATGATGATTTTTATAAAATTAGAATTTCAGATTCATAAAAATATTTAATTGAACGCGAGTTTCACGGTTTTTTTTTTAATTCACCTTCTAAATTGAAAATAATTTCATAAAAATATTTAATAAATAATCGTATAGTTCACTAGGCGAAACCGCCCAGGTCGGCTAGTATACGATATCTTGAGATACAACTGTAGGTCCAAATACCGCTCTAGGACTTTTTCCACGTTGTTTTAAGCTTTTTGCCTTTTTGACGAAACGATGGCAAAATAAATACAATTCATCATGTATATAATAATGTAACAAAAACTTAATTTATTTATTTAAAAAAATATATGTCTAAAATCCCAATTGGGTTTTGAAAAAAAAGACAAGTTTAAATATCATTCATGTATATTTTACGGAGTTGGAAATAAAATCCAGTGACATTCCTTCAAATTAGATGTGCATGCATGAGAGTTCGATCTCTATTCGGCTGAATGATTGTATTTAAAATATTTTCATTTGCAGTGTATTAACACTAAATTCCTACTACCTAAACTGCTATTAGTATACAAAATACTGCGTGAAATTAAAAAAATGGGTATAACTATCGAGCCTCTTAATCGGATCATGAGACAACCTATATAATATAAAAAATACACCGTATCACTTAAACGAAATATGAACCCACGAATAAAATTCATCAAAAAAATAAATCATAGCACACAATAGCACAAGACCCACACATCCAGTACACAGCAACCCTTGCCGGCCGTGCCGTCCCTGCTCTCCTCAGCACGTAACACTTAGACATGTTTATCCAACACTAATGATCTCTGACAGCGTTGTATCAACATCGTTTGAATACTTCGTTGCGAATGCACCTTTTTCATTTTTGTTGCGTTCGCGTTCCTCGTTTACACCACCCTCGCTCTAAACGTGATTTGCTTTGCACGTACAGACAGGGTGATTGTTTATTTTTTATTAACATATTAAATGAATATTATGTGGCTGTTCTAGCTCAGCTGCACACTGTCAGCATGACCGTTGAGGGTTCGATTCCACTTGCTCTAGAAACGAAACAAACTTTTCCACCAGTCAATTGCCACTACTTTGAAAATTAAGTAAAAAATTGGGAATTAGAGTATCTTAATGCCTAGATTTCCCCTGCCTACCCTACTCACCAGCGTACAGCGCACCGTGAAGCTAAAAGATGTGTTTCATTTCTCCTGCAATGCTGATTGACGTCGGGTAATTAGTATTCAAAGAGATATGAGAGTGAATATATAATATATAGAGTTCCGAAATAAAAAATAAAAATATTCATTTGATATTAATAATTTAAGTGATGCAATTTTTATTTTTTATTTTTAATAATAAGGTCCAGAAAATCCTCTTACCGTCAAAGCTCAAGCGCTCAAATGTGAATGAAGAAAATACTAAAAAAAAATGTGGAAATATAAAAAGCTTAGACAGTAGTTATCTCAAAGGCTTGAAAGCAAAACGTCTGCTATCTTAGTAACAAGATACAGGTAAAGTAATAAATAAACGCTTATCAAAGTTTTATCGAAATTAGTGCATTCCTCGCTGATATTGGAAACTAATATTTAAAGCGACATCGTGACATTGTTAGAACGTGACTAACTAATATTGGGGAGGTTCCATTCTGATACAGTGGTTTATTTGTATTGCGAATAACGGTATGAAAAGTAAATTCAATATATTTTAATAGAGACTTCATATTAAGAATAATTAAAAGACTTTGTTCTGATTTTGTACTCTTTACGCATATAGCAAGATAGAAAGAGAGAATCTATTTTAACATGTGTTGGGTGAAAGAAGATGAAAATAATAAAAATATAACAATCGCCATTAAGGTTATCGTGACGCAGTGGGACAGCGTTAAAATAAATACTTTGATTATGGATTCGAATCCTACTCAAGGAAATGAATAATTTTTAAAGCTTAAAAAATTGATTCACAACTGAAATAAGCGTCTCTACTATTGTTTACTTATCACATATATTATGCAAAAGGGCACAGCAATAATCCTAAATTAAATAATAACTAATATTCTTGATTCAACGCAAATATTCATTATGCTAAAAATATTGTATAATACAACAAAAATAATCTGAGAAATGTTTATTTTAAAAAAAAAAGTAAATTGTTGTCTCTTTATGCTACTTAGAATGTTAGTTTTTTACTGTTATATTTACTTCGAAATGACTAACTCAGCCACTTTTAGCCACATTTGACAAAAAACATATCAGTTTTTGTACGACCATTGTTGGCTGACGTAGCTGACGTAGCCGACTGACGATGGTTTAAGGAAGATTTATTACTTATCATATTATATATCTAGTTTTTGTTTATGTCAATATGTAATGAGTTATTCTCGTATATATAGATTTTTTATGAAAATGGTTTGTCTGTCTTTCTTATAGTTTGAGAGTATCTTTATTATTAGGTAAAAAGAACCTAGTGTTAAGACACTCCGTTCCCATCAAGATTTCTGGAGGCATTGTATGTTGAGTAGCGGAACGAAATGCTGCGCTTTGGCTCGTTACAAAAATGAATAAATAAAAATATTAATTATTTTCTGTGAGTGAGAATCGAACCCACAACCAACCAGCGTGTACAGACCTACGCTTGTGCCTCTGCGCCTCGTCTGGCCTGTACCTGACAGTAATATAACAAATGAACAATGCGTGTTCTCCTAATGTTATTTGAATATATAATTCAGTTAAACACTAAACCAATTAGTTATTCCTTTAAACCAATAATACCATGAATAGTATTACAAATTACCATAATATAAATGGTAATATGCATATTCAATTTCTATTGAAATTATTCTATAATAAATTAATTAAATTATTGTGTCATTTTAAAATGCCTCATTGAATTTAGATCAGGTAAAGTTAGGCCTGCTAATATGAAAAGCTTTAGATGTCTGGTCATTTTACACCATCATAAGTTAATAGTTTTAGGGTAGGCAGAGGTAGCCTGGGAATGTAATGTTAAGACATTTTGTTCATCTACAACAACACGCTTTGACACGTTACCAGAGCAAGAAAAATGAAAACATTACATACTCTTTCTTGCTCTGGTAAATGAAAATATTATATATTCTATACCTCTCCAGCAGAATCAAATCCACAACAGTCACAAGCTTGTGCCTCTGCGCCACAGTGGGCTTCTGAAATACTTCCTACATAATATCCGTACAAAAACATTATGTATACAACAATTCTATTTTTAATACGAGTTTTAACTATGTATAATAATCAAATCAATCATAAAAAATCTTTAAAAAAAAATTAAAGTAAATAGAGTGTTCTAACACTTATTTCTTTCTGACCCTGATACGTATAGAAGATTTTTGTTTCGCCTTAAGTAGCGGAACTCAATATCACGCTATTAAAATAATAATAAAAAGTAATAACTGTCTAATAGACAATCGAGCTCATTGTAATTTGTAAACAGTATCAAAATTATGCAAATGCCATAATGAATTTTATTACGCAAAATATGAAATACTGTGAGAATATATTTTATCCAATTATTATCTAGTCTATATATTACCATATCATATTTATGCACTAATTAATATTATGTTGAGGCGGTCGTGGTGCAGGGGCACAAGCGTTCGGCTGTAAGCGCGGGAGGGTGTGGGTTCACTTTACACTCGAGAAAAAGATTTGTTTTGTTGGTAACTAGGCATAGTGCGGTGTTGAGTACCACCACAACGCTCTATGCTTCCAGAATTTGGCAGAAAGAGTAGAATGGAGAGACGGGGACTATATAGAAATTATTATAATCTAACCGCTATGATAAGATCGCCACTCATAAATTCTAGCGAGAAACGGAGAACTGAGCGTCTTGACACTAGGTTCTTCAACCTATCTCGCTGTAAGAGATAAATTATAACTATTTATTATTTTTTCAATATTTAAAACACTAGCATCTTTATAATAAGTGACAGTACAATACGAGCCAAAATAGAAACATTTCCATCAAAATCAACAAAAGGTCTGCATCGTTGATTAAGAAGAGCATCGCACCCCTGGCTCCGTACATCTTTTGTTCAAGCAAAGTATACGTGACATAGATATATACTTATATACATATAGACACTCCTATGTCACTACTATTCCTTATTTTAAAACTACACTTATGTTTTCATGTGACTTTGGTTTATTTTTAATATGCTCTTCTAGGTCGACTTTTCATTATGTACCTAACATTTGGGAAATTAAAAATTTTTAAAATCCCCCGACGGAAAAATATCACTATCTGGTAAAGTTTTTGTAGCTCTTCAAATCCTTTAAGATACATTATACATTACATACATAAGAACCACCGTGATTTGATAAGGCTTTCGATGAAAAAAAAATCTAATCGGTTCAGTGTCGGATTTGCATCGGGGGTTAAAAATCTACGAAATTGAATTGACCTACTTGTATCATACTAAAATTTAGTACATTGACGTGGCTAAGGTGATGTCACCTTAGACAATACAATAATATGGTATCACATAAGGCTAGAACTTTATTAGCGAATCTATGCTGTAAAATAAAATAAATAATAAAAATTGTATGGCGCTTTTTTACAAAACTGCGTTTAAATTATATAAATTTAATATTTTGTGGCATAAAAATGTACTAATATCAGCTTTTTAAGATACGAGCTGCAAAAACTTACATTATTATCTACAAATGGCGTTTATTGCTACATTAAGTAAATAGCTGTTTCATAAATAAAACACATATCATAAAGCTCTTTTATTATTTAAAGTGTATATTATAAATTTGTATTGAAAATATATTTTATTTACATGCTAGCATTTTTTTAGACATTGTGTTTGAGGGGCGAAACTAAACGCCGTGCTTTATCTTGTTACCTGGATGAGCAAATGAAAATAACTCATTTCTCCACGGGAGAATCGAACTCAGAACCGACACGATCACAGTAACTATGTGCATCCTTCGGTATCCTCTAAAGGGAGTTATTTTCTATCTCTATCGTGCCTTATACATGTCCATATATTGTGTACTCGTCCTATCATCATTTGATAATTACCATATTTTTTTATGTATTTACCATATTTAAGCCTCGATTAGAAAAACAAAAAAAGAATTCCATCAATCAATTGAACATTAAGATAACATTGAAATTACTTTTGTATAACGTAAAAGATAAACAACAAAGAGCTGCGTGGGCGGGATTTATATTTGGGTAAGTTGTAACACGTAAAATATTGAATATTGATACAGTTCAATTATATTAACATTTAGCTAATTTGAACCCGCACCTTTAAGGAAACCGTCTAAGTATTCAAGAAGCACGGGTTCGAATCCCGCTACGGTCAATTTTTTATATGTTTCATCACGATATAACTGTTTTATTTTTCAGTCTATCAGCTTCCACTACTGAATGGTAGCCCTACCCTATCAAAACTATAACAAATAAAATGTTTTTATGTTATAAAAATACCTATACAAACAAAATGTTTATTACGATTACTTTAATCTATATATAAATTTGTTATAAAAAAAAACTGAAAACATAATACGGAAATTAATATATTTAACAAATTCCCAATAGTATTTTGAAAGTGAACTTTTCTCTAAGCTCTTATTGTTAAAGGAAGCACGGTCCCATGAGATATATCAGTTATATTATGAAATATATACACAAGCGATTATGGTTCGAAATATTTGTAGTCGGTGGAGTTCTATTTAAAATAAAAATGTTACAGTTCAAATTCTCCCTAAAATATTTTTTTCTGGTAGGCAACCTATTGTTACGACACTCCGTTCTCTTTCCGTCGAATTTTAGAGGCATTAAGTGTTGAGTGTTCTGCCACTCAACACTTTGCCTGGACACCAGAGCGGAAAAATGGAAATGTAACTTAAAATAAATATTTCATTTCCCCGAGTGGAGATCGAACTCACAACCAGTCGCGTTTACACTTTGTCGTTTTAATTACGGGATTACGCGCAACGCTGTATCTTATGAGATCCGGGTGATCAAAATAATTTAAATTAATTAAAATCCCTAAATGAGATCAGACCCAAGACCATCTGATACAGCTTCTATATCCCACGATTTTAAAACATATTTATTTTTAAATTTCAAAATATATAACTGTAAATCAACGGTTGTGGGAATGAATTTATGCCATTTTCTCGCTCTGGTGAGAAAATATATAATATAATCTATAAACATAATAATAATTTTCTCTCTCTCTCTCTCTGAGAACAAGATATAGCGTGATATTGTATTCCTCCATTCAACACGAAAAATTTGGAAATATTATGCGTTGCGTAGGGATACATTAGGTTCCCTCTGCCCACCACACAACACGCGGGATATAGCGTAAAACCAAAATATACTAATTTCCATATTCAGTCCAACCTTCCGTACAAGATACAACTTGATCTCTTCAAAAACATAAAAAAAAAAAAATTTGAATATGTTTTAGGTAATCAAGTGATAAACGTTTAAAGAAGCTCTTATATACATATACTCGTATAATATAAATTAGCCGACAGCCTTTTAGCTAACTGGCCACAGCCAGTTCTTTATAAGGTACCTACCGTCGATATGCAGTTGCATTTTTTGGTATCTCAATAATTGTGTGGGCTAGAAATTTGGTAGAAAAGATTGAGACAGTGGGCGTCAGTGAGAATTGAAGGTGGTCTAACATGTAGGTCATCGTATGATCATTTAGTATCTATTATAATATGTTGTATAAATTTTGTTTATATATAGAGTAAAAGAGTCCGCGTCTTTGACTGTAAACGTGACGGTGGTGGCATCGATCGCTATTAGAGGGAGTGATTTATTTCTATCGCCGGTCTGGTAGGAAGAAGCTAGGCAGCGAGGTTTGCAGAATATTGGATTCGGAGAGAACGGCATGTCTTAACACTAGGCTATCACTCCTCATCCTGCTATGTGAGGGATTTGTGTAAAATCAAAACTTAAATATTTCTATGTATAAGACTAAAACTAATAAATATTACTGATGAATGTGTATTTTTTTAGCTTCGCAGCTTCCTGGTCCTTTCGAAACATTACATGTTGATTGGTGGATTTCAATGAGAATCGAACCCACAACTGTCGCTTTTACAGTCGGATTCTATGCTGCTGCGCCACGACGCCCTCTTCCATTCATTATTTCAAAACCAAAGTTATCACTCTTAGGAAAAATATTGTAATATCCAAAGCACATTACAATAGCGTCTTCAAGCAGATCAGATGTACGGCAAAAACGCAAATTGCTACTCAAAGACCATAATTAAGCACTAATTTAAAAAAGACAAAAACCCGTTTTCATAAGACAATTTCCTACTAAATAGACAGACCTACTATTTCACATATAATTTAATATATCTAGTTAAATTCTAAGCGGACGTCATAATATCGGTAATGATGGGTGTGTATTGAAGACAAACTGTTTATTAATATAATGAGCATCGAACCTATACTTAAGTCAGCTTTCACATTAACTTTTTGTGTGCCGTGGGTACTGTAATTACAGTATTTCGTTCATATATTTGAATACTAGATTTGAGACGCTCTTAAAACAAGGTGTGGACATTCCATTGAGAAATTAGTTTATAGCAATGGATTTTATAAAGATATATATGAAAGGAATTGAGGCTTGCATAAAGTAGTGTTGTAAGACAGTATCTGACAGTCAACGCGATGGTTGTGGGTTTGATTCCCATTTTGTAAAATTATATTATTACCTCACTCTGGTAGATAAAGTAGCAGTACGTGGGGAACATAACACTAGGTTCCCTCTGCCTATCCTACAATACGGAAATAGCGTAAAGGAATTTATATGGTACATTTTTCTTTTGGATTTTTTTAGCTACGCGATGAGCCGCCCGTTGCAGGATAGACAGAGGGAACCTGAAAATGTAGGGTTAAGATACGCTAAATTCTCGAAGCATTGCGGTATCGAATGGCGGAACTCAACGCCGCTTTTGGAAATCGATACTGATGATCCAAAAAAATACTTTACATGCTTACATTAATCTATTACTAATATAACACTAACTATTGGCGATAAGTGAACTTTCGTCGCCATTAACGTAACTCCAAGTTGGTGCGTTCGGAGCTATAAAATGTCATCTACAATAGCCTGTCTGGTGTTTTGATGACTCGACTTAACTCATAAGATTTATTTAAGTATACTTTTTACAACGTCACAGCGCTACCACCGGTTCGGAATGTTGACTGGGATTGTGGAAAAACTGAATTTTAAAGTATGTTTTTTTTTTATTTATTAAGATCCATTTTTATATGCCCACTGTGATGCAGCTTTAAATTGTAAACGCACCGGTGCTGAGTTCGATTCCCAGTCAAAGGAATTTATTATTTCTATTTCCTCGGTCTATACACGCAATGTCTCGAAAATTAGAGGGTACGGAACGGGGTGTCTTATCTCTAGGTATCTACTGTCTATCCTGCTTAAGCAGTATATGTGTATAAGATAATAAAAAAAGGCCATCGTGGGGCAGTTGGTAATGTCACAAAGAAACGTAATGTTTGCAGGTTCGAATTAGAGTGGAAAACGCGGAATGGAGTGTCTTAACACTGGGTTCTCTCTGTCCAGCTACTATAAAGAAGACGCTTATACACATATATTTAGTCCTTTTAAGCCCTCTTATATATGCATCGGTCAGTATTAAATATTTAATAGATTTCTTAGAAAAATAAATAAAACGAATCTTTTTAATATTCTTTTCTTTGTTAGGTTCATAAGTTGAATACAAATGTACTTAAAGCGGAAATAGAACTTCAAATCTCTTGATGTATTGGATATAAAACAAATTAAGCTATAGTCAAGACTACTATATATTTTTAGCTTCACTTTTTATCCTACCCTATTATCCCATATAGTAGGGTAGGCAGAGGAAACCTATTCTTAAAACATTCCGTTTGCCAATTTCCGTGTTGAGAGGCGGAACTTACCACCGCGCTTTGTCTAGTTACCATATAAGTAGGAGTGTGAATTGAACCCGTAGCGTTTTGTCAGGTGGTGTGGTAAAACAGTCTTTTCACTTTATCAAATTTGAATATAGAGTCACGTACAGTTTTCGAATCAAAAGCTCTATCCTGCACATAGCAGAGTAAGCAAAGGAAACTTAGTGTTAAGACACTCTGTTCAAGTCGTCAGATTGGTTTATTCAATTTAATTTGTTAATTGATACTATCAGAGTGGAAAGAGCTAGTAAATTCTAATTAGTTTAAGATAAAAATGATATATTTCGTTTTGCTCGCTTAGGGCGGCTCTAGCGTTAAAATGATTACGTAGATCAACATTTAATTATTTTTAATTTAACTTGAGACTATCGTGGCGATGCAACACAAGCGTACGACTGTAATCGTGGCGCCTGTTAGTTTAATTCCCATTTACATTTATTTTCATTCATCTGATTACGAGACAAAGCGCGGCGTTGAGTTACGACAATTAATTGAAAGCTTTGACCGAAAATGCAGAACCAAGTGTCTTAACACTAGATTTCTTCTGCTTACTTATTTAGCAATCATATTGGTACTAAGAAGAACATTAATATGAAAGCTCTCATTACATAAGGTAGAGATTTTATATTCGCTTAGTTATTGCAATGTTACTCTTTTGCTTGTAGTTTTAAGGATTTTATTAAACATAAGTATAATTTATCTTAACTATAATATACGAAATAAATATATAAATTAATGCCAAATGTTATATAACGGTAAAGCAAAGTTAATTATAGAACGTTTGGACTTTATCCAACAGGTCCCAGGTTCAAATTTCGCTGTTTTGATAAGTGTTATATGTTTTAAATTTAATTTATAACCTCTTCAAATGAAATGGTACTCCATTTTGATAATATACTAGTCGTCGCCCGCAACATTACTTGCGTTAGCAATAAGTCAGAAAATCCCATTTTCCTTTTCCTAACCAATGTTACCAACCTACTTATCTAATTTCTGTAAGTAATTTATATAATAATACACATAATTTGAAATCTTATTTCAATTCAAATAAAATTCTACATATTGCTTCAAACTATATACCGCACATATCAGAGTAGGCAATGCAAACCTAGTGTTTAGACACTCTGTTACAATTAAGACTATGTCGTTCCTTCAAGAATTCCTAAACTTTACAATATTTGATTTACGACGAGACGGGCCGTTGACAAAAACTTTTGTTTTGATAGCAGATAACATAATGTACATATTTATCTTACCAAAGTGTATAAATACGAGGCCCAGATAGGCGAAGACAGATTTATAATAATTTATATTAAAACGATAAAATAACTGTGGAAAGATATTTTCTTTTTATCTATATTAAGCTAATAAATTATATAGACAGAACAGATTGAATTCTGAGTTTGCTTACAAACCTTTGCATTCGTTGGCGTCGCGCGCCGTCGCTCGGCCCCAGGGTCGGTCAAAGTGGAAGGGCTTGCATCTCTCACAGTCTCGCCCTGCAGTATTGTGTTTGCAATCACAAGCCAGCTGGACCCCCTGGCCACCTTGGGCGTCATCACCCTTCGCCGGGATACACCTGGACGCGTGCCCGTTACATTTACAACGACCCCCTACAGCAAAGTCGGAGACAGCGTAGTGTTGTGTTCCAGAAGCAGATTGCTTCTTACTATCGACTTCATCACCCTCATTCACCATGTGCAATCTGTTAAATACAACCCTCACATCAGTCGCTGTGACCCAGTCTTGCAGTACAGGGGATATATCAAAGTTGGCCGCACTGGGTCGTCCTTCCAAGGTGCTAAACGCTAGTCTAGCACCACCAGAACTCTCCCCGGCTAGTCGGTGGGAATCTGAGCATCTGGCTTCCTGCTCGTTGGCGGCTGTCACAGTCGCTTTGTTCGGACGCCCGTACACGCGCCTACACTGGCTGGAATAGAATTGGAATGGTTGCCAAGTGACACCGTAATCTGCGCTCTTGTAAATGGCCACTGAGTCTGGACGCGCGGCTTTCGGACAAAATTGCAAACTCACGTAAGTCAGCTCATACTTCTTTCCCAGGGACAGGGTGAGGGACACGTTGTCGGGAGGGGAGTCATAGGAGGCGGGCGGGAGAGCAGCAGATCTCCAGCAGGTGACATCGTGTGGGTTGTTCAGATCGGTCAAAAAAGTAGGTGGGTTCCGTTTATCTTGTCGGGCTGCGTCACAGACTCGGCAAGCGTTTTCAGGGTTCTGATCCCCAGGTGGGTCGCACAGTCGTTCAGGGCCTCGTCTTCCGCAAACAGAGGAGGCAACCACTGGATTCCCGAAGGCTGCGTTGACAAAATCAGGGATACACCGCCTTGGACGTCCGTCCTCATAGCATGGGTCCGGCGGGGTCGCCGCCAGGGCAAGGGCAGCGGTGGCAAGAAAAGCCACGGCCACGGGCATGTTAACACTCGTCACTCACTCGCGGAGCTCGCGGCAACACGTGCACGCCAGTTGGATGCCGCCGGCAGACTAACGCGGGGCGGGAGCTTACGAGCTTACGGGCTACGGTACGACTTTGTTAGTGAAAGTTTTTTCTTTCGCGGCACTTGGATTTTATCTATTTAATAAAATTTTATTATTAAAACAAACGATAACAGTTTATAAGTTGTAAAACGAGCTGAACGGTGTACGAATATGAATGTTAGTGGTCGTAAATAAGTGATGTTTTGGAAATGAAACTCAATTTCCATTTCCATATGAATAATACTTTAAAAATATTAATGATTTTCAACAAAATATTGACATTTTGAATCTGGCCCGTTACCAATTGTAATAATTAACTGCTGTCACCAGTGATATAAAACAATAAAATAAAAAATAAATAAAAGAGATAAAATCTTTGAAGTGTTAAAATGTACCTGTAGCATATATATATAATTTAAGGTCTTCTAATGAACACGTACATTATTTGTCATAGTTGTCTGTCTGGCAGGTCCCGGCGCACCCACACCTGAATATAATTTTGTTTGGTATTTTTTACACGAGTAGACGGAGCTTGGAGGGTTGCCTTTGATAAGATTTGTCCGTCTGTCAGTTTGTCCCTAACCGCATTACCGCATTGAGGGCATTCTTTTATATCTTGCCCTGGCTAAGATTTTGTGGAACACAACTACAATTACTTGTATAAGTGTAAGTACTTGCCATAGCAAGTACTTACACTTTTATAATTAGGATTACATTTTGACAGTGATATTTAATGTAAAATTTTAGTTTGGTAGTGTAGAGTGGCGGAACTTAACACCGCGCTTTCCCTCATCATCAGAGCGAGTTAATAAAAATGTTAAATATTTCATTTCTTCGATTTCATGTTTGTAATTAAATTTTAAGACAAGTGTGATTATAAATTATCATCAGCCTGAAATTATCAGAGACTTCTTTAACACTTAGCGAATAATTATATCACAAATACGTAATTATAGTTAGAAAAAAAAGTTAAATAATATGCCAATATTTGCAGACTTACTTCGATCAAGTCTCTTGCAATATTTAAAAAAACGTGTTTGTTACTGCGTGCATACTACTATTTGTGTATGAAGACTATTATATCTCTCATCTATCATCTATCTATCTTTCTCTCTCTCTCATTATTTCTCTGCTCCTCAACTCTCTCAATAAAATCTTATTGGATTATACTCCCTATTTAACAATAAAAAAAACTAACATGATAATAAAATAAATAATAAACCAATTAAAGAAAAAGATTATTACTTTTATGAAAACGATACAATATTCTTAAAACATAATTTAGAATATTAATGTTCAAATAAAAGTAGATTTCTTACAAGACACTCGGTTATCGTGATTTATGCGTCTCAATGACAACTCTCTCTGAAACAACGTTGAGATTATAATTTTATTTGGCCACCTCGTTGTCGATGTACTGTGAAATAATAATAAAGAAACGCGGTGGTTGTTGTTTCGATTCCCGAACAAAGACATGATTTTTTTAAATTTTTTGATACTCTCACGAGTCACGATGTCACGGTGAAAATGAAGAAGAACCTGCTTAGCTGGTTTGGGCACGTCGAACGAATGAGCGATGAAAGAATGGCAAAAAAGATTTATGATGGAAAAGTGAGTGGTAAGAGAGGAAAGGAGGGGAGGCCTCGGTTGACCTTTCGAAAACACAGTATCAAAAATACTGGAGGAAGGTCACGTAAAAAGCATTAGGACCCTCCGGAGGGCATGTATGAAGAGGTTGATGACAGTGAACGAGGCGAAAGAGATATGTAGAGACTGTAGGGTTTGGTGTTCCGTTTTCTCTGACTACCCCGCTAGGGATGAAACGTGACGGTAAGTTAAATCTAGTAATAAGGCGAACCGCGGCGTTTAATTCCGCCATTCAATGTTAAAGTGGGAAACGAAGTGCTTTGACATTAGGTGTCACGGCATGAAGTTAAAAAAACCAAAATATTTTTTAATTTTATCAGGGTAGGTAGAGGTTGTGTGTTGTTTGTTAGACCCCAACGCTTTGTCTTTTTACCAACGCGAAGAATTTTATTTTATTAAGAAGAAATATATAATTCCTTCTTTCTAATAAAGAAGAAATATTTAATTCCTTCTAGTGGATTGGAACCCACAACTGTTATATTAAACTCTGTATTACTACGCCACAACGGCGTCGGGCCGAGTCATATGGTTAAATAATTTGTATTGTGAAGTATTTAAATGTCTTTTCGGTTAACGTGTGGTGTTCTTACTTTTCTCTAAATATTTTTTTCGTTTTCTCTACAGCTTGTTGATGAATTAATAAAACATTTTTTTTTATTAAATCAAGTTAATTATAACAAGTATTATATTAACTATGCGGGTACTTAAAATTCTAGGGTGGTTGGTATGCAGGGGGAATCTAGTGTTAGGACATTCCGTTCCCTACGCACCGCCCAATTTTCAAGACATCGGGTGGTGAACGAAGACATTTCACGTTGTATCCCGCATGTAACATAGCAGAGAAAATTTAGGTAGGTTCCCAAGTTTTCTCTGCTATGACACTCCGTTGTAAGATAATTCTGTTCAACCTCCGTCGAATTTTTGAGACATGTTGAGTAGCGGAAATGAACGACGGGCTGTGTCTTTGCCATTTTATTTCCCCGAGTGCGAATTAGACCTACAACCGCGGCATTTACAGTCACGCTGTGTATGTGTGTGTGATGTCTGTAAAACTGTCGCTGTACCCCTACGCCAGTAGCGGCAGTTTTATTCAAAAATTATAATAAAACATACAACAAATCGAAATCGGAGTATCTTAACACTAGGTTCCCTCTGCCTGCCCTGCTGTGTGGAGGATACAGTGCGAAGCTGACGTTATCACCAAACATAATATTATTATTATTCAAATATAAACATAAATATTTATATGAAGGTACATAATAAAGTATCGAAATTGTCCTGAAGCTCACAGAGATAGCCGGAAGTGAATAATTGCCGGTGTCCGAGATAAGGGTAAAATTACATTTCCTTCGCCCGTAATACTGTTATTGATGATGCTTTGTATATTATTTTATAATTTAGATACGTAAATACTGTTTGCATTCTATCATATATTATATAAAGTATTGCTATAATCTGGTATATATTAGATTATATATTAGAGGTTAGATTTTATCTTATTGTCGTCTTACACTCCCCGAAGGAATTTCCTGAAGTTCCTACTGCAACCAGAAGATACAGAATATTACGTGACATAGTCCACGGATACAGAGTTGCGGACTACGTTGTACTTATAGTGTATTCACTATGCTAACAACATGACGTTAAAAGACTTTTAATTGACTTCATAAAAGAAGCTTATAATTATAATTTTTTATACAAATTGTTTATACAAACGAAATAACAAAAATATATAATACTTGAGTGTGACGATTTAATTTTTCATAAGAGAATTAATTCATTGAAACAAAATGACTCCATTTGAATATCAAACGTGAGCTTTACAACGCTAAATACCCGCAACAGTGTAATTGTTAATTATGATCTGTCAAATTAAAGCTACCGCTTAATTAGAGGGCCCTCTTCAATGGGGGTCTAATTTATTGCTCTTGCTCATTTATAAATATTATGAAAATATTATTTATATTATAAATATAAATTTATATTTTTTTTTGTTTGATTGAGTTCATGCTTTGTCTTCCTACTTGACTGATATTCTTTACGTTTAGATCACAATTAGAGTTAAAAAAAACCGACAAACGCGAGTCGGGTTGTGGATTCGATTTCCACTTGTGGAAATGAAATGTTTAATAGTTTTATTTATTCGCTCAGGTGTCGAGGCAAAAAAATCATCAAATGTTAAAATTAGTAAAACCAAAGAAAACTTTCAATCACTTCCTTCCAACCCCAGCTTTCAGTTATCTTAGACCTTGATACAATGCTTGTAGGTCGCATTGTTTCTCTCACATTTGCGTAATGACTCCCATTACATGCATTGTAGTATGAATATATACGTATATCCTGGGATATGGGCAGACTTCAGACTTTTTCAGTGTTTTTTTTTTAAATAACACGTTTTTTTCTCGCATAATGCATGGATAGACGGAGGGAACATGGCGATCTGGTATTGAAATACTTATGTTCCCCACTTTAACTATCTCGAAAATTGATGGGGAAACTGAGGTCCCCAGTTAATCTTAGTGTCAAGACACCGATGTCTTAATACTAAGTCCCTGTCTCTACATTACAATTTATTACGTACGAGATACAGCATAAAGCTATAAAATTAAAGACACTTAATAAAAGTAAAAGTTTTAATTGCATGAAAAAAACTTAGCAGACGACCAGCTCTTGATATGTAAATCTGTTTTACACATTAAAATAGTGCGTGTGCGCAACTACATTCCTTTAGAGCTCAATTAAGGATGATTGCTTAACTAAGATCTATCGAGATAGTGTTATATGTGGCAAGATGAGATTCTATGTTTACTTTTACATTTTTATCGAATATACAAAAAACATAGTGATAAGTTACTCAACAGAGTAATTTATCACTATGTGTCCACATAGCTCCATAAAATTTTATTTATTGATATTTCGTCTAAGCGAAGAGTCATCGCACTTGTTTCTTTATAGCTTCAACTATATTCTGCACAAGCAAGGCAGAATGCACCTAGTGTCACTCCGTTCCATAAAATATTGCGTGATGAATGACGTGAAAATATATATTAATTGATATTATCCGAATTAAATATTCTACAGTAAATATTTTTAAACTAGTCTCCAAAGTACTTCGAGGCGATTATGTCATAGCTTGAATTGTTTCAGATATATTCCAGGTACCCATTAAATAATAACATTTTTAGTTACACGTTATTAAATATCCTTTTTTTTTCATACATCCAGCAGAATATAGAGCTGATAATACAATCGCTTCTGTGAGTTGTCCTGTTAATTACATCAAGATTTATAGTGTTGATTGTTAAACGCTATTTAAGTTATTACAACCATCGTGGCGATGAGGCAATGTGGGGAGTAGAGTGTCATAAGAGTAGGCTTCCCCTGTCTACCCTGCTACGACGCAGGATGCAGCGGAGAAAAAAATTTTACATTATGATAAAGAAGTAAGTAACAACAAGATTATAACTTGCAAGAACGAGCGATACTAGTGATAAAGGAGGTAGAAGACCTTTGAGAAGACAGCATAGGTGAAGTATCTCCAGTAGATGATCACGACAATCATGAAGACGTCCTGGAGGACATTTATGAAGAGGTTCATGACGGTGGGCGAAGCGAAAGAAATATGCAAAGACGATAGCGTTTAGAATTCAGTTCTCTGGATAAAGGAATAAAGCTTTTAGATACTAAAAAGTAATTACTAATTAATTAAGAGACCATGTCGCAAGTCTACAACAAAAGTGATACATACATACATTCGTATAGAAGTACGAGTACACCAGCGTGCGTTGACATTCGCTTTGTGTAGAGGCAGAATGTTACCGAGTTACGGGCAAGAGGCCGTTTTCAATCGACAAAGGAGGTAAAGATTTCATTAACAATGAATACCGGTCATATATATATAGGTACAGAGTTAAGAATTAAATTTTCTTTTGTTTTATGTGACAATGTAAATTCAAGACGCCAAAGCTGCGCAGTAGAGTAATATGTTGCTTGAAGTGCGATGGCTGTGGGCTTAATATTTTTGGATTACTTTGTTTAAATTATTTTCATTCTCACACCAGAATATCTCAGTATGATTTTTAGTTTCCGAGAAATTTGTATACATATACGCATATATTTTCTTAAAATTTACACCCTTGTTACATCGTACTTAAATATTATCCAATACTAATAAAAATTACATACATGTCAAACTGATAATTTCCTTTTTCGCAGTTACATTCTTATATCATAAAACTGAGTGGTTTGTTTGATTGAACGCGCTAATCGCAGCAACTACCAGTAGTCTAGAAATAATACTACTCTTACTTCTCCAATTGAATACACAAAATATTTTGTGTCATATAAAACTCTTCTTTATTTCCATTTAAAAAGCAAATAAAGCCTCAAATAAAGGTAGTCGCTAAATAAAGTCTTGGTGTATATGCCAAATGACAACAATCAATTTACCTAAAAAGCACAAAAAAAATCTGAATTTCCCCGAAACAAAACCTGCTAAACAAATAAGTAATTTACTTATAGACCAGGCAAAAACTTGACGACACATGTAGCCAACCAGATACAGAGGATGCCAGACAAATTGCAATATTCATACCAATGTAATTGTACCAATAACCGTGGGCTCGCTGTAATAGGATAATTATTACAGTACAGAACGTATGTGGCTGTCGCAAAAACTGGCGTTCGACTCGCTAATGGTGCTATTATCCCTGTATGGCTCGTCACAGAGTAGATGAGATGGTGAGATAACGAGATATAAATATTTAGGAGGTGTCGTCTGTAGGTATATACTTTTTGTACGCTTCACGCAGTATCCCGCGATTAGCTGGAAAGGTAAGGGGATCTAAGGAAATAAGGAAAAAATGGGCTGATAGTGGAGGAGAGTCTTACTTAACACTAGGTTAAGTACCTGTTATATGTGGAAAAAAGCTTTTTTTTACCTTTCTACACACAGGTTTAGAATCTCTCAATAAATAAAGAATAAAGTGATTTGTCACAAAGTCATCTCAACGCCTTATAAGGTGATAAAAAAATATCTATGTTAGGATTCCACTTGAATTAATTTAAAAATTTTAAAGACTAAAAAAAACAGAGACATTTCTCATTTTATAATATTAATTAATAGTTGAGGCCTGTCGTAGAACAGGGACAAGTAGGTGACTGTAAACTCTGCAGTTGTGGGTTCGATTCTAACTCGGGACAGTTTTTTTAATAGAAAAAGATAAGGCAAACGAGAGTACGGGTCACTTGATGGTAAGTAATCACCGCCGCTAACGACCCCGTGTAACACCAGAGGAGCTGCAGGTGCGTTGCCGGCCTTTAAGATGGAGATAGATGCGTTTTTGAAGGTAAGCAGTTCGTATCGACCTGGAAACACTGCCGCAGGTAGGCCATTCCACCTGCTGTATACGGGATACAGCGTGAACCAAAATAAAAGCCCAGGACAAATATATTTTTTCACAGCTTACTCTGTGTAGTCGCACAAATAACGTCGGTATATAAGGCGTTGAGTCGATAACGACAAAAACGTCAGAGTCGGGTCCGTTTAAACAACAATTACTCACCGACGCGACGCCGTCTCCTTCTATAGCTTTCAACTATTGACTACTGTAATTTCTTTACTATAGCTATTTAACTCTACTATTGTAGTTAAAATTTTATATTTATTATTATAGTAATTATAAAATTTTAATAGTTATTTATTTCTTGGGACGTTTTATTTCTTTTACCATCTGATACTGTTTTGCAAAAAGAGTGCACGCATGTGAATTGATCACATCACATTCTTTATATAATAAACTTAACCATTTAAAGTCATTATTTAAAAGAAATAATCTCTCGAATATACATCCGTTAATGAGTTTCATTTAAAATATTCCAAATTTACAAAAATTTGTCACTACTGTGGAGCAGTCAAATTGAATTATACATCTACTTTGTCAAGCTATATCCATTAATCGTTGTTAATTTAAATCTGGCGCTGGACTATATTTTTAAATTAGATATTTAAATATTCTATATAGGCAGCGAATTTAAAGTTTCTTCAGACAGTCTTCTTATTTAATTTAAATAAAGATAATTCAGTTATTTTTAATCAATCCTTAATTGATAATCCAGCCAATAAATAACCAAAATGTGTACAATCCACCGCTGCAAGGCTCCACCGCGTTCCACCGCACCTAGATGGCGTCAAAAATGTATGTTCTACATTCCACTTATAGAATTGACATTAACATTAATAAGTATCGAGAATTTTCATAGTAGAGAATACCATAACATTCTAAGTCTGAAATTGGAAATGAAAATCTAGTCCAGAAGAATCTGAGAAAAAGTTTTATGGTGTATTTATTTATTTTATGGTATATGTATATATATATATATATGTTTGTGTGATATAGGTTAAAGTATCACACCTTGAGCGGTTACTATATATTTATCTCTAAACTAATATTTGTAAATCTGTTTGGTTGAGCGCGCTAATCTAAGAAACTATATTTTCAGATTGAAAACATCTTTTCGTTTTGGTTTCGTTTTCGTCACGTTAATAGTTTTGAAGTAATTTATTTATTTTTACTTAAAGTCACTGGGACGAAAAAGGTAAAAGCTAGTTTGAATATAACAGAAATATAATATTAGCGATCTCAAATAGCGATAGCAGGCTTAGTCAAATCCTACAATATAAAATCCTACTGAATTATAAATAATTAATAATCAACAAAAGATGTCAAAAAAATTGGGTTTCCATATTAATAAAAACTGAGGATCCATATAGACAAAAAGTTAACAATTTAAAGTAATTTCTCTTGGATTTTTTTTTACTTGTAACATGCCTATATATATATATATATATATATATATATATATATATAAATCCTTATATATAGTGTCGTTGCGTTCCACGGATCAAGTAACATCTATTGAATGCTGTTCTTGCCTTTCTGTATGCCGCCTGCTTCCAAAGAAATGAAGGTATCAACCGGCTCTCCTTATAAATATTTTATTGACATACATTATAACCTGACTTTACGTGCTTCAAATTTATAATTATATAAATTTTATGATGGAAAACTATGCAAATATTAATTTACTAATTCAAATGATTATAAGTTTTATTATAAATATAAGTGTTTGAATATATTTTTCTTTCATTTATTATTTAACGCATATACGCATAATTTTGGATTCAGATCAATTCAGAACGGAAGTGTCTCAATGAGAACGAACAATCTTAGTATTCCCAACTTCCCTCTGCCTACCCTGCTATATACGGAATACAAAGTAGAGCTAGAGAAAGAAGGTAGACACTAAAAAAATAAAAAAAGAGAATATCTTTTTCTATTAAATTTGTAGGTAGGATGCATACTGAGTGGCTAGCTGATTGTTGGAATCGAAAAAACAAAATTATTTTAGACGTTATTTAACATTTTCCCGACTTATTTATAATGAAAATTTAAATTATCCCAATGCAACTCAGCCATGATAATACGTTGAAACTTTAGATAACTATAATACCGAGAAATTTTCAGTTTTTTCTGGGATGTTTGAATATATTTTAGGTGGCAACACATAACTTACCTTACTTAAGAATGACATTAAAACTGCTGTAATAAAATGAAACACATTTCCTATATAAATTTCAAACTGACTACCATTAATAATGCCGATTTAGTGTAAATCCCAATTAGGTAACAAAACCATCGAGTTAATAAATTTTCCAGAAAATTGTAATAAATCACAAACTCATGTAGTCATTGAAATTTTCAGTTTTTCTCAAGATTAAAAACGCACTTGTGAGGTATAAATAAAATATAGAGGTAAGCTTTGACGCCTTAGGTCCCATATATGTTGTGTGAATGCTAAAAAAAGCAATAATTTTATGCAATTTTTGTTATAAACACCTACGAGTATATTGAAAGCTCACGTGAGCTTACATTTCTTTTTCTATGAATATAAATGATCTAACTTGATTTATTATTTGAGCTTTTGCAGCGAAGGTGATATTTAAAAAAAGCTGTAGCTACATATATTCTATTTACTAAAAACAGTAAAAAATTATACTATTGAATTAATATGAACGTACTTTTATTCTATTTTATTATTAAAGTTTATTTGAGAAAAAAAAACAAATGTTATATTTTTAACAATTACTAGTAAATTATCGTTAATGTAATCTTTTGTAATTAAATTTGATAATACCAGAGCTTAGACTCTGCAAAGGGTTGTGAGTTTGAATTCACAACATCTTGAACTTAAGTTGAACACAGTTTTTTTTTTAAAGATAGATTTTTATTTGACCTAACCTTACCTAAATGAAATATTTCTTTTGATACAAAAAGGTGATAGATATACACTAGTTATTTTAGCTGTAAAGCCACACAATCGAAAAATGTATTTTTCCAAATAAATAATAATTAGTGAATATGAGAGTCCGTATAAGCAGTTAAATAGAAAATTACGTCATCGTTTAGTTTGGATGTGTCATTTTTGAACGCAATGTGCACCAAAATACAAAGATTTGTTTAAATTATCTAACAGTAGTAACACAGTGATGGGAAAACAGGAAAAACATAATATAACTGCTAAAAAGAACTAAAAAAAAAACAATAAATTCATTTGTCAATCAGCTAAAACTATTAATTATAACGGTGTTTTGTAATGTTATCGCTGAACGTATAAATTATCTATAAAGAAATATATCTCGCAATCTAAAGAGGCTGTATCATTGCAGTCACTAGTTTTTGTGATAATGCTCATGGGATCGATTCCTGGTTGGAATCTTGAAACGTCACACTCCACATTTGGTTTGTATGTACTCCAATGTTCTCTTGGAGCTTTACAAAAAAGTCATGTTAGAAGAAAAAATAGAAATGGCATGTTAAAATATGCCATATAATTATTTTAGTTGCTTTGAATTGATCTGCTTCACGGTTTTAATATAGTAGGGTAAGCAGAGAGTACTTAATCTTACAAATCTCCGCTTTCCACTCGAAATTGAACCATTGAGTGGCATATAGAGTTAAACATTTATGGAGTGAGAAAACAAAAATAATTAATTTCCGAAACCGAAGCCAGTGACGCAGGGACACGAGCATGAGATGGTAAATGCGACAACTCGTGGAGTCGATTTTCACTCGGGGACTTTCGTCATTTACTGAGTTTCTTCTCTGGTATCGATGCAAAGTGCTACGTTGTGTTACGCCTCTCAACACGGAACGATGCAGTATTCGGCGGAAAGTGGGAAATGAAAGTGTTTTAAAAGGAACTAAGTATCTTAACACTAGGTTTCCAGATTCCCTCTGCCTACACTGCTGATTAAAGCTTCCTTTTTTTTTACAAAAAAAAAGAAGCGGGAATCTAACTATATCCGTGCGTTGACGCCAGACACTGGAGTCAATCCTAGTGCACATATATACTGTACAAAGTAAGTACAAAGATATTCCAGTGTTAAAACTCTCTGCCTTTAACTTCCTGTCCACTCTGTCTATGGCTACAGCAGGTATTTGTATTTACACACACAAAACAACTTAAAAATGTATATAATGTATAGGTACGAGTACATATGTACTACGTGTATTCTGATATTTTTTGTTCTGTGATCCAAGATGCATTTAGCATAATAATTAAGGCTTCACAGAATATTAAAATTTTTATATTTTTTATCAAAATAAATCTGCTTCCTATACTGATCTTGAAGTCTCTGAAGATATGGAAAAAATATTATTTGCTTTCTATAATTTATTCTTTTCACATATCGCAGATAAATAAAAATTTGTCGAAACGGTCGCAGTCAACTCGGGCACTTAAAATGTAACATAATTATTATGCAACCTTAACTTGCAGTGGTCGAATTTTTTATCTAAAAGCTACATTTTTAAAATATTATTCTACACTTAGCTTAACTTAGATTAAGTTAAATTAGAATGTAGCGGGATTTGAACATCTTGGGATCTGTCTAAATTATATAGTTTGGTATTAATAATTTTCTCCTTATTTTAATAAAATTTTATAGTTATGATTAATATTTATATTATCCTATGTAAACATATCCTATGCAAACTATAGTTTTAGTTTATTGTTACATTATATTAATTCTAAAGTAAGAATTTGATCACACCTGTTGAGCAAAGACTACAAATCGCTATTTGCTATACAGGTATTATGCAGGCTTGTTGGTATTACTGAGATAGGTACAGGTTATGAACCGGAGTGTTCTTAAACTTTGTATCACGCAAAATGCAGGATAAGCAGTGGGAACCTAGTGTTATAACACTTCGTTCCCAGTTTCCTGCCGATTTACATGATATTGCATGAATTTGTCTTCGAACTAGATCGAGGAAATAAAAATATTCCATTCCACGAGTGGGCATCAAACCTACAACCGTCGGGCTTACAGTCAGACTCTGTGCCGCTGCGCCACCACGACCTCATATAGGTAACGCCGACGCTGAGATAGCACTTTTAAAAATTTTGATTATTCTATCTCATGAAAAAAAAAACATTAAAATTGAACTAATTAGTACAAACACTCGAGTTTATACATTAACAATGATATACGCTTCGAATTGTGAACCTCTTTCGGTTTTTCCCTCGGTCGAAAATACCTCAAAAAGCTATATATATTTCCTATTTAACTAATTCTAAGCCGAATTTGCCTAAAATCAAAAGCTCTCAAACAAATGTCATAACACGGCAATACATGCATATATACATATGTCAGACAAACGATAATTATGAAGTTGACCGTCCGTCCGTCGTCTACTCCTAGTACATAATGAACAAAGCACTGCTCTAACGAGATCGAGGCACGTAAACGGTCATAGAACAAGATGAGCTTAACAGAATTACTTTGTTTCATGTGACATATTTGAGTGTACGTAACAGATGTAGGGTATCCTTTTAAAAAAAATTATGCTTCATCCAACAAGCAATATCTCAAAACATTGGGATAATGGAGGGTCAAATACCTTATCACACATTTGACTTAGTTTTCTAATTTAGACGATAATAGACGATAAACACGCTGTTTTAAGTACCACTCAAACGCAGTGTCGTGTTCATTTCGCGGGTAAGGGTGAACAGAGTGTCTTACCACAAGGTTTCCTATGCCTATCCTACTCAACACTGAAGAAGTGTGAAGCTCTTATTATCTATTTGAATATCCATAATAATTATAGCACAGTTATAACACAGTTATAACAAAGTTTTAATTTGTTCTTAAATCAGACGAATTTTCATATAATTGAAATTGTCATATACCATCGGTAATGTTGCAATAGGTGGAAGTTTTAAACTAAATTCAAATTCAATTCAAATTTCAATAAAAAAAGGAAGATTTTTTTTTTTTTTTAGCTGAAGTAGATAATCCCAATCCCATCCCAAGTGCCACTTCTATGACCAACGTAAGCTGCAAAAGCCGAGCGTTCGTTACAACTGGCGATGGCGACGGCGGCTTAATGCCTCCGAGCACGGCACTGTTGACACGCTGACGCTCCGATGACACGATAGCTGTTACAATCATCACAATCGTTTGTTTAGCAATTGACATATGAATAGATACTGTTTGGAAATACTTGCTATGAGATTGATTAGAGAGTTTTAAATAAAAGGGAATGAAGAACTTATGGGGTTCTAAAGGGAAATAGAAATCTTTCCATTCTGTCCACCCACATAGGTTGGGGGAACATAGAGTTAAAACACTTCGTTACCCATTTCCACTTTTCGATATATTTTTGTTGATTTGACCAGGGCGAGGAAGGGAAAATGATCATTCCTTTGAGTGGGAATCGAGCATACAACCGTCGTGTTTACAGTCATATTCTACGCCACTGTGCCACAACAGCCTCTAAATGTCTTTTGAAAAATATAAGCATTTTCTTGATAATGTAATAATATAATTTAAACGTTATACGGCCGTATCAATAAAAACTAATAAAAAAAAAAAGTTTAATAGAAACGCCAACGCCATAACATATAATAAAAGATAGCTGAACAACACGTACAGTATCACAATAAGCACCGACCTCACTTAACAGTAAACTAACAAAGCAGTGCTCTAAACAGAACCATCAACAGCTGTATTTAACCGACAATAATTGGCTATTAGTCCGCTGTACGCTGTGCGCTGTACGGCGGCTGGCGACGCGCCAGACCAAAGGTGTGACCGAAATATACCAAAAACAAACCTTTGGAAACATCGAAACTTCTTAGACTTTCTTGTTGAATGGCTGAACAAGCGTTCTTTGGTGGATTTCGTTGAAGTATCAATTATTTTCTGTTTTTTTTTTCTATTTTTATTGTGCGTAATAAGGCCGTGTGTTGGCACGCAATGTCTTACTGTTAATGCAACGGTCATGGGTTCGATTTTCACTTGAGGAAATGAATCGTAAAATTGTATTTTTGCAAGCGACAGTTGTGAAAACGAAAATGATTCCTCAAAGAGTGATGTAACATGTAGATGATTTAGATGGAGATTAAAAAATACGAGTATACATATATGTTTTTACCTTCACCGCTATGTCCCTCGTATAGCCACAGAAACTAGTGTTAAGACACGGAGTGTCCTCCACGCTCTGCTCAATTTTAGAGTCATTTCAATATTGGCACGTACACGAATAAACGATAATTAATAAATTAGAAAAACGTTTTCATTCTAATTTCCGCTTGCCGCCATTTTAAAAACCAAATAATCTTGGATTTTTTCAATATTACAGAAACATCTGTGTAAAAGCACGTACATAAGTAGGACACAGTTCAAAGTAATCAGTCGATCGGTGTGTAAACATTTAAAAACATAAGGACGAATCTAAGATTTCTTTTGATGTAAATTAAAAGAACGTGTCAATTTATATTTGTATGTCGATGAATTTGTTTGTTAATCCGGAAACGAGAGTTATTTATATATTTAAAATAATTACTGTTGTTGGTTCTGTTCCCACTCGAGAAAATGAAATATTTAATATTTTCATATCCTCGCTTTGGAGTCGAGGCAAAACGCGACCTTGAGTTCCGTCACTCAATATCACATGACATGCCTTCAGAACTAAGCGGATAGTGGGAGCGGGGTTATTTATTATATTATTATTTATCTCTTATAATCTTTATTTATTATATTGTTATTTATTATTCAGCTTCAGGCTGTATCCCTCTGTGCAGAAGGCTTACATAGGAAACTTAATCATAAAACACTCCCTTCCCCGATTTCGGCCGAATTATGGAGGCATTGCGTATTGAGTTGCGAATATCAACGTCGCGTTTTGCCTCGACACTACAGCGAAAAAATGGAAATAAAAATTTAAATAAATATTTAATTTCTTCCATTTTCATTAATTTATTATAATAATATACTTTAGGTTGCGCTAGGCACCGTCACCCAAAATCTTTAAAGCAAGGCTCTATAAAATTTTAAAACAAATAAATATATAAGGCCAATCGTGGTGCAGGGTCGCAATAATGCAATTGTAAGCGCGATAGATTGTAGGTTCGATTCCCGAAATGAAATATTTATATTTTCATTTCTTTAGTAACGAGATAAAGCGCACTTTGAGTTGCGACACTTAATACGCACCTCTAGAAATCTGGAGATATCTTAACGGGAAAAGGCTGTTTTAACACTTAATTCCCTATTTCTAATCTGCCATGTGCGAAATACAGCGTAAAACAAAAAAAAATCCTTTTCCCCGTTTTCAAGATCGCAGGAACTAAAAATATTAGTAAAATTCCACTTTTTGTGAACACCCTACCTTCAAGATGAGCAGTACAAGTTACAACCACACATCCATCGTATATTAAATTAATACATTCTCGTACCTGCAAAGGTAACGAGATCTGAGTATCCGACAAGTTAATTCATCAAAGGCGTTCTAAGTGCCGAACGTCTATATCAAAATATAAAGGTACCGGCGGCAAACTTAAGTTTGTCATAAAAAAATCCAAAATAAGCTCTAAAATTAGGGACTAAGGTTCAAATTTAGTTTATCGGGTTGAATTAAAATATTTGTACGGCATAAAGCAAGGGGCTGTCAAATCAATGATCACTCCAAGTCGTACAAGCGATGACCTGGCGCAGATTTATTCCCATTCCATAATACATTGTAGGATTGAAGATGCGAATGCGTGTAATAAATTCTGTTTCCTTTTCGATTTTGAAATTCGATTTCAAAAGTAAGACGCTTGGCCGCGAATTTGCTTGCTGTTTTTTTATATTAATTTTATTTGTTTTTTGTCGGATAAGTGGACTGTAGACTTTGCGTGTTGAGTGGCGGAGCTCAACGCCGTGCTTTGACACGAACCCAGAACGAAGAACTAAGAATATAAAATATTTCTTTGATAAGTGGAGTGAACGATTTTTTGTTAAGTTGAAGTAACCCATGATGAATTTGCACCAATTATCTCAAAAAGACATTGTGCATTGAAGTCCAAAAATAAATATAAGTAAATTCACATCTCCTAACTGGGAATTCAGTCTGCAACTGTCGCTTGTAGAGCACTCCTTTACCATCCAATCTCAATCCATCACCATATCCACCGATAAATGAACTATCTTTTACAAAACGATACTTACAATTTGTAATTGTAATTCTTGAGATAAGCGCGATAAAGCATACGAACACAGTAAAATAGATTCCGGAATTTATTCACGATAATCCATTTCAATTTCATATACCTGTCATAGAAATAACTCGCAATGTCTGAGGTGGATTTCCTTACAAAGAAGAATCTCCTTAAACAAAAGTAAAAATATAAATCGTTTTGTTCCACAATGTGAATAAATGTGTACAAGTCTGGGATATTAACCCTGCGTATAATAAATCTGGTTACCGTTAGAATAACAAAAACCAAATTTAGGAAATGAAGTAGTAAAATAAATAAATTGGACGTCGTAGGAGGACAGTGGAATAATGTCTAAGTAAACACGCAAAGGTTGTGGGTTCGAAACCATTTGAGGAAATAAATTTAAATATAGTCATAATATAATAGATGACTATCTCAAAACTTATGAAAAAAGCTTGAGGCTTTTAGGTTCGATTCCCGATTCGATTTAAGTTCTCTAGTATTAAATCGGAAATCTTAATGGGAACGTAGTGTTTTAACACTAGGTATGTACGTTTCCTCTGAATACCCTACTACTACCTACTTCTCATGATAAATGCAATAGAGAACTCACAGCGAGAAGACGTCTCTACACAGAGCCAAAGTGTCCACCCTTTCATAGATCAATTAACGCCACGCTTTGTCTTGCCAAACCAAATGGGAATAATTCAATCCTCCTAGTGAGAATCGAATCCGCAAACAACGCATTTATAGATAGATATTGTGATATTTTTCTTCAATTTTGTAGGTAAAAGGTAAATTTTAGTAAATTTTTGCACCTTGAAAGTTCTACATTATATAAAACTTAATAATTCACGTTACGATTCAAGAAATGAAAGGAAATTGTGCCTCCAGCTACTTCGCGGAAATCAATCACTTTAATACTAATGAACATACAATTTGATACAATATTTGAAATTTGTACGTAGTTTTGTTCTATTTTCTGGGAGAGAACAAGGCAAACGAGCGTTCGGGTCACCTGATGTTAAGTGATCATCGCCGCCCACGACCCCATGCAACACCAGAGGAGTCACAGGTGCGTTGCCAGCCTTTTAAGGTGGAGTGGCAAGGGCCACTACTTCACGCCGGTTTTAAATGTCGGGGGTGGTATTAAATCCGGTCGAGTCTGCCCATGCGTGTTGCCATTACTGGCGACGTGACTCTACCACACGTACTTTAGTCGCCTCTTACGACACCGACAGTACCAGGGTGATCCTATTCTAAGCCGGGACCACACGGCTGATACAACTTAAAGTTCTAAACAACTTAAAGTAACAATTATAAAAGTTTTACAATATTAAGGATATTGGAAATTGAATACAAATGAATAAGATAAGGCCGTGCAAATAAGAAGTCCTTTTGATTATAAAACCGCGTTAAACGCAAATAAATCGGAACCGCGGAAGTACCTACAATACTTAGAGAGCACTTTCGCGGACAGTTAGTCTCATGGCTTCGTCACCAAACTTTTGACTGACTCTGAATGAAATAGGTGAAGACAATTTTTTAGCGTACAGTGACATAAAATGACTGGCGACCTATATTCACTCGAATGCACTACAGCACTTTTGGCGATTTGAATACACCGAATTCCGGAATTGCGTGTTGTCTGTTGACTTGACTGGCGGACCGCGCTTGTCACCAGAGTTAAGAAATAAATAATAAATAATTTAATATTTAATTGCCTCGAGTAGGAATCGAATCCACACGCGGTGCCCTTTGCAACGTATGACCTTAATATGTAAAATAAATTCAAACGTGTTAAGTCCAGATTTATTTTAATTCGCCTAAAATATAAGTCAATGACATACGAAATCAGCAGGAAAGCGGGGATTAACTGCGGCATGCGCGTGCGCCGTGCGTCGGTAGTCGAGTCAGGACCATCGTTTTGTCATCACACGCCTTATTTCACGGACTATTTATACTGTGCCGTCTGCAGTCTTTCGAAAGCGATGTATTGAATTAAATTTTTGACATTTTTTTTTAGATGCGAATGGATTGATTGATAATGATGAATTTAGATAAGGCATCTACGATTTTGAAACTAAGCTTTTGTGATACCACATGTTCATGGGTACAAATTCATTATCTATATTTTTCATACTTAAATTACAAAGCTATCATCTCCAGTTATTTTTAAGCTTCAGATGTATCATAGGAGATTAGGCAGAGGTAACCTGGGAACATAAAATTAAGATATTTCCTAATTTCCATGCAGAATAACATAATTCATTCCCACTCGTGGGAATTGAACACATAGCAGTCGCATTTTTGAACCGGTACTGCGAGGTCTTTATAGTTAGACCTCGCCGTACCGTTGCCCTACGACAACGCCCAGAAGGACGCACGGACAAATAAACATTTTTGAGTGTTATTAAATCTATTACTAAAATTTATAAGCTTTCCAACTTGTAGCATATTGCATATCCAATAACTAAAACGCTTCGACCAACTCACAAAGTCAGCATAACTTGCTGAAACTAATTAAATGAGGGAACTCCGGAGCTCCATGTGAAACAATTTGCCAGATAATAGCCTTATATTAGTTACGGTGCTCTGAGCGACGTCCGGATATTACCCACCGAGCACTTCCGTGAGTGAGTGGCGGGTTGCTTCCCGTTTGTTCCGTTTGTGTAGCATCTTAAAAATGTATATAAATTAATAGTTATATGTATGTGGATATAGAAAAGGCGGCCACATTAGAACAGTGCAAGTTAAGTATACATTAATACTTTTCAACGGACTTTCAAAAAAAGGAAGTTCCCATTTCATCGGAATCTTTTTTCTTTTTTTTATGTTCAGCCATTATTCGAAGACGCCTGAACCGATCTGGTTAATTATTTTTTTGTTATATAATAAGGCTATACCTCCCAGGTGGTCGCATGGTGAACATGTCAAGATCTGATGATGGGATCCTGGAGAAATCGAGAGAACTCTTTAAATAAAGGCACACCTACAAGGATTTGAGTATTTTTGTAAAGACTCGTGTGTTTGCTTTTGGAAATCACAATTTGATGACGTGGAACTGATGACGAAGACTATAGATGACCTAAGCAGTTGTACTACTTTTACTGTAACAAGGAAAATATTCTTAAATGTTTTAATTCTAATCAATTTAATCGTTGCATTTGCTTTAACCAACTTCAAAAAACAGGATGTTCTCATTTTCAACCAACTTTTGCTTGTCAGCTTCACGCTGTATCCCGCACCCACTAGGCTAGAAAAAGGGAACCTAGTGTAAAGACACTCTGTTCCCCAATTTCTGCCGAATTATATAACTAACCCTGTTTGTTTTAATTGGCACTAACTTTAAAATTATAAAATCTTTCTTTAATTAATATACTTTTTTTTAACAAAATCAAAGTACTATTGCTTTATGTTAAGTTAATTTATTTTACACTTTTTTATTTATTTGCACATATATAAATTATGCCGTTCTTATGACGCTACAAACAACTACTAAACTTAAGTTTGTCTACATTTATAAGTTGCACTCCGACTGGCACTTAACCGATTTTTTTATGTTGTTAAAATTTTATTCGCTATAATAAATAAATCACATTCATATTATCTAGTGTAAGTTTATTTAGGGTGTCATGAAGTTTACAGCCGCGATAAGACAAGGCACCCCCACGACGGTCGACTGGCAAGTGGCAAGTGTAGTTAACGGGGTGTCTTAACACTACGTCCTTAGATTCCCTTTGTCTACCTTGCTATGTGCGGAATATAGCGATCCTGATTCTAAGGAATGATCATAATCATTCGATCAGGACCGAGGCCACCACTATAGATCTCACAATCAATTGTCCTGCTTGGACTGCGTGGTCTTTTAAAACATTTAGAAAAGGCGGCTTCACGATTCATTCATATTCAATTTCAAAATGTCGCTTCTTATCTATACTAATATAATTATACGGTCTGTTTACGGCCGCAAGCCTAGGCTCGAGACCCGCGGGGGGCGCCCTAGCCATCTTAGAATTATGAAAACAAATTGTTCATGATTGAATATCTCTATCTCTTGAATGTCTCTATCTCTATCTAATCTCTAAATCTCTCTAATCTATTGGCCAAAACAGCATAATAAAAGTATGGAATATACAAATACGAAAGGTCAGTCAACCATTCCGTAATCTCAGAAACTACAAAAGTTAGGACTTAAGAGTCTCAAATTTTGAACCTACGTAATTTATAGGACGTAGGGGTTCACTAAAACGGAAATTTTCAAATTAGAATTAGAAGTCGTTATTATAAACTAAAAACTAAAAAAAAATATTAAAACACAAAGTAATTCAGTGTATTGAATAAATAATCCTGTAACTAAAGCGGATGAAGCCGCGGGCGGGTTACTACCTAGTTATGTGTAGAGGTACTTATATGATATAGGTACATTGCAATTGCAATAAGTACGGTCATCCTTTATACGCAGCCAGGGTAGAAAGGTCTGAGCCTAGGCGTGTCGTAATTAGTCGCTAAATTCTTTGAATAACTTGAATACTCGTAACAAAGGGGTTGATGTTAATTAAATGTTTTGAATAGTGTCTGAGGGTGAGATTTCTTTCACGCCACGCTACAAGGTTAATTTGACACTTTTGTTTGTTTTTGTTAATGTCATCTGAACTACCGTGGCGCAGTGGCACAGCGACTGCAAATGCGATGGTTGTGGCTTCGATACCCATTCGGGGGTTTGATTTATTTATTCATTTCCCACTCGGGTAAAGTAAAGTACATTGATGTGATTGGCAATTATAGTAAGCAGTCTTTATGTGGTTGGACAAATCCTAAAGTTGGTAGGCCTAAGCCCTACGGTCTAGGGTGACTGACTGATCCAGTCCTCATTATGAATTTAAATGATCAAAATACAACATTTAATATATGTTTTCTATCTTCACGCTTTATTCCGCATATAGCCGGTTGGGCAGAGGGAATTTAATCTAGACACTACGTTTTACGCTTCAGACCCCAAGGCTAGACACGGTGAGTGGCAGAACTCAACGCCGTTCTTTGGAGAAAATAAACATTCAAAAGTCAAATATTCTGGAACTTGAAACTGCGTATATATTAATTATATGTAGGTATTCAAATGTTAATAAAATTAACATTTTCATTAATTATTATAATATAATAAAATAACCTTGAATGATAAACAAAGAAATATTACAAACAATTTCCATTAGAAATGCACAAAAGAACAGATAAAGCAAATCTTCCTGTAAGAGTGAACTTTTTAAGTAGTAAATTAATTAATGATCAAATTAAAAAGCGCAAAGAATAACTAACTAGCTATATTTCAAATCCGGAATTTAATTAAGTTTTTACATTTTGTAGTAAACTTCGCCCCTTCAGATTTTTAATAGCCGGAGTCTGAAATTCTGAATTTTGTTTTAGACATGTACTTGTGGAAATGTTACTCTTAAACGAAAATACCTATCTGTATTTCTAAATGACATAAAGGCGGATCGATAGTTGTAAACCATAGCGCGGCATTCACTGTATAAATTCAAATAATAGACAACGACGTACATTAATAACAAACATACATATCTCATAGAAAACCGACTCCTCACGAGACGAGATGCTTAGATACTATGACACACTCGTTATTGAGCCACGCTTTACGTGTAAATTTTATCATATTCTTTTACTTACAAAAAGTTACCATTGAGACGCAGAGACACACCTCTCTACAAGTTTGAGGCTGTAAACTAGGCAATTGTGAATTCTAGTCCCACTTGGGGAAATTAAATATCGAATATTTTAATTTCATCGCTCTGGTGTCGACGAAAAGCACTGCGTTAAGTTACGCGACTCAACATCCAATGTCTCCAGAATTCTAAAGAAAGTGAGGAACGGAAATGTCTCAACGGAAAAGGAGTGGTTCTCAGGTTCCTGCTATGTTCGGGATACAGCGTGAAGTGTAAAAAAATGTATATATAATGACGCTATCATATTGAAATTTGGAAATATCTCTTTCTAATCTATATTATTTTTATGAATTATTTATCATTGTAATTTTATTATTGTCGGCGTAATCTGGCAAGTGATAGAGAAAGAAATCGAAAACATTAAACACAATTCATTTTCATTCATTTTCATTTCATTTCAGACATGTCTATTGAGAGGCGAGACTAAATGCCACATTTTATCTACAAGAGCAGTGAAATGGAAATAACAATTTAAATGTAATCGTTAAATACATTCCTCTTTATCGAACCCACAACCATCGCGTTAACAGCCAGACGCCATCCCACCCCCTATTTCATACTTAATCCAATATTAAAATTAAATATAACAAACAAAAATAATAACAAAACTATTTTTAAAAAATAGTATAAAAGTTATACACAGCATCTCCTTATAATAGAAGAAATACGGTGTGATGACAGGCCGGCGATATCGTGGCATGAATTATTCATACATGTTCTATACTTTAAACAAGCACGTTTCGCCATACTGTAGTGTAGTTTGGATATTTGCTTCATAGAAATGTATAACAAGTTGTCTAACATCTAAGAGTTTCTTTCTAGATAAGAATATTGTAAGCATTTGTTTTTTTTTTCAGAAAACGTATTAAAATATCGAGGAACGCATGGATGAATTATTTTAATTTATTTGCTCGGAAAAAAACTAGAGTACTGAACTCGAATTTTGGACAGTGCGTGAACTATTTCCATTTTACTTTGAATATCTGCATGAAAGCAGAGATTCAAAAAGGTATAGCGCGGCGTTGTGCTCCGTTACTCAACACGAGTTCTAAAAAAAAATAAAGAGTGTCTGAGGAGCGATGTCTCCAGACGATAGGTCCCTCTGCCAACCCTATAATAAGCAACACAGAGTGTGAGGCTAAATTAAATAATAACAAATCACTTATTATCTATACATTTATTTAATTAATATAGCCCATATTAGTTAAATAAATGTAATGTATATAATTTGCAGTATTTAATATCAACTATCGAAAAAGGTCGTATCGAACCTCAAACTAATTTAATATACATAGTTATAAAATAATACTCCTAAGGGTGTTTTCTTTGAATGGGGTACGTATAAAGCCGAAACTATATTGAAATGCTTTCAGCCAGACCGACATTTATGAACATTATTTTTACATCAAAGTGGAAAATACCATTGAGCTTTATATAAAAATTATGGTTGAAGAGATACAAGTTAAAATTTTCTTTTGAAAAATATGCATTTTTAAGTTTCTTTATAAATATATTTTATCTTATTTCTCAGTGTCTTACTTTCTAGGTTCCCAAATTACCTCTGTCTATGCCCTACGTTCCTGCTATGTGTGCGAGATACAGTGGGAAGCTGAAAAAAAGCTCATCTCTCACATTCACTGTTGAATCGTCAAGCGAGAGTAGCTGTCTGTTGTAAAGTCTGTTGTGTCCGAAAGGTCTGACAGGAATTTACCATCGTCATCTCCTGCACCCTCAGGGTAACGAAAAAGGTTTTTAATCAATTTATAAGGACATAATTTTATGTTGCTTTTTTTTGCTTCACTCTAAATGCCGACTGCAGCCGCCGACTGCAATGCAAGCAAGCAGTGTGGGTAGATGAAATCTAGGAATGCAGTGTTAAGACTCTCCGTTTTCCATTAAGAACTTTAAGCTTGTTTTGATTTTTACTTCCAACCAATAATTATAATATATTTAATATTATCAAAAATTACTAATTAATTAACTCACAATTCTCGCGTTTATAGTCAGATACTGCGCCGCTGCGCCACAACGGCCTCATATTCTCATATTATTTATTATCAAAGATATTTTATTTATTATACGACTAAAATCTGAACTCAACCAAAATGTAAATCCCTTAAACAAAGTTATATTAGATAGTTTCGAATTAATTCAATAACAAACAAACAGTGGCTCCCAGAGCGTCACGGGCGTGACCAGAATGGTGAACGTGTCCAGAATATCCATTTCAGTCTAGACTTAGCCTATGTTTCATATTATTTACCTAGCTACTCGAAAATCCGATAATATTGTAGAATAGTTGTAAAGCGCAGACTGAGTGAGTCGATATAGTTGTAGACTTTCTTTTATTTATATAGTTTTACACGGTAACCCTGCATTTAGCAGGATATGCCGAAGAACTATTGTGAAGAGATATCCCAGTTTCGCGGCGAACCTGTACCACGCTGTATCCCGCACACAGCAGGATAGGCAGAGGAAACCTCGGTGTAAAGACACTCCGTTCCCCACTTTCTGCCAAATTCTGGAGGCATTGCTTGTTGATTGGCAGAACTCAACGCCGCACTTTGCCTCGACACCAGAGCGAAGAAAAATGGAAATACAAACGTAAAGAAATATTTCATTTCCTCTAGTGGGAATCGAACCCACAGGCACAAGGGTGCCACTGGGCCACGGTATATATAATATTATTATATTATTTAAATAACGACATCTTATAATAATAATAATAACAATATATTGAACGTACATTAAATAACTTATTCTTCACAAAGTAGAGTGGAGAGAATAAAAAACCTTTAAATATCCGGTCGCGGTACGGCCTCCGTAAATTTATCAAATCCTTGAGCTATTCCCCCTTTGCCTAAATGTATTTAGGGCTGTCAATTATGCTGTTTGAGGATGATGAAATTAATTATTATGAATTCTTACAATATTTGGTTACTGTACCAATTTATATATTTTTTTTTTTATTTTCTCGCATTTCTCTCGGATTTGAATGATTTGAGATGCTCTCACAATATGACTAAAAGACACCTTGAATCAGAGGTATCTTCATCACCCTCTAGTAGCGCGCCACTGTGCTGGCCACATTTATTGCAGAATCGATATCTTTACTGACTTCATGAAATACAAGTTCATAAACAACTTCATAAACTTACGTAAAAAATGGAATTTCTTACAGAGACGAAATCTTACAGAGACGTTAACATCCTGTCAGTTGAGCGAGCGGCGTGAGGACGCCGATTAATAAAGAGGAGTTTGGTTTTTTTTTACTCGCGAGCTACGGGTAGGTTTAAAGATTTTATTTTTTTATTTTTATTTTTTTCTCGCTTTGTGATATTAAAATGTAATAGCGAATATTAAACATATGATTTATTATTTTCCATTTAAGAACCTTACAACCCTGGGTCCCCTGTCAGGGGGTGATAACGCTGCATCGAATCGACAGACCGGTGAATGAGCCAGTAGAAAGGGATTCAAATTTATTACTGTATACGAGTATACGCCTTTAATATTGAACTTTATGTTTTCATACAGTTTTATAGGCGCGGTCGGTAACGCTCTTTGGATAAGATCTTAATAAAATATGTATTACTATATGTGTGGCTTCGCCCTCTCAGTCTAATTCAAATAACTAAGAATAGATATTACTATCCTACACAGTAGGCAGTGACAGTAGTTATGCAAAATACAGTGTGAAACTGAAAAAAATCTCATCTCCCACATTAACTTTGAACCGTCAAGTTACATTAAAAGTGGTAATTACATTAAATTTTATTTGTTTTTATTATATATAATTTTTTATTTGTTTATATAATAAATCTGCATTATTAGATTAGATTAGATGTATTATAAATAAATCGAATACTTGCCTATTTACTTGCCTACTTACTTACCTATTTACTTGACTTAAAAAACACACATTATTTTAAAATATTTAATGGCAACGACAAGATAGGCTACACGTATATTATGTATTTACGTGGATAATGGCAGGTAGACGTATCTTGTGCAATAATAAGCGCAGCCACAGCATCCTTAGCTGGAACGTAATCAGTTTATTAAAGGAAATTGATTTTCTTAGAGACTCGAGGCGTCGTCTTGAAATATTCATAGTAAATTTATAATGTTTTCGCTTTTTAATTTAAAATAAACTATATTTTTTATCTATTATGCACAATAATGATTTACTATCTAATGTTACTTACATATGAACAACCAGTTTAAATTGTTTTTCTTTCAGAATTTTTTTCACAAATTTTAATTAACATAGCGGAATTTCATTTCAATTTCTCTTGGAAACCATTAGTTTCTTATCAAGCTACATCGAAATTTTTATAAGCTTATTAAAACTTATTTATGGTGTTAGCATCACTGTAGAGAGATTTTTTTTAATGAAAAAACGAGCGTACGGTTCACCTGATAGTAAGTGATCTCCACCGCCCACTAGTCACGACCCTGTGTAAAACAGAGGAGCTATGCTGCCGGCCTTTAAGGTGAAGAAAGACGCGCTTTTTGAAGGTACCAAAGTCGTATTGACCTGGAAACTGCAGCGGGTGGGACATTCCACAGTCGCGTAGCGCGGAGAAGAATGTTCCTAATAAACCGCACAGTAGTGGATTGCCACGTATCGAGATAAAGCAATTTTAACTCTTATTTGTTTGTGTTTTAAATAGTCATAGGTTCCATTTATTCTTAGGCAATTCACCCTGCTATAAAATGCGACGTAGACCAATACCCAGTAAGTAGAGGAAGTTGTGTATGTATTTTCACGAAATATAAAATTTTAATCATATTTTTATTAGCATATTTGATTTCTTACAAATATATTATAATTCACAATAATAATTTTTCAAGCCTCGTTAAAATTAAAGAAAAGCAGCTTCACGCTTTTTCCACATTGCAGAATATACAGAGAGAACGTATTAAAAGACTTTGTGCCCCCACTTTTCGACTCTTTTGATTAACGATGCTCAACACCTGCTTCGTCTACTAGAGAGAGAGAGTATGAAAACATCATCGCGAGTGGAGATTAAGCCCAAAACCGTCATGTTTAAAGTAAAACCCTGTCCCACCATGACACAAAGACCACACCATCCACCTGATTATTCTAATAAATTATATTTGAATATCTCTTCTCACTAAATCAATATCTTAAATTAATTTCGGCACGTCTACAGTTAAGTGCATTAAAGAGCATTAGAGCTGAGTCACCAGGTGTCGAATATTTTGAACCAAGACTTTGACAAGAAGTTGTGTTGTGTAGAACGAAACCCATTTCAATTCCTCGCTATCGCCGTAAATAGACAAAGCTTGAGCTTAACAAGTTGTTTTGTAACTTCTTTTTTGTATTTTTACAAAAAAAAACCATTAAAAGCCATTCATAATTAATGAATAACTGAAAAACGCGTAATAAACATACATAACCAACATACAGTCATTAATTTAATATCACCCTTTTAAAATCGGTAAAAATTTAAATAAAATTGTGCTCAAAAAAAATATTTAGAGAATACAAAAATGTCGGATTTTATCACTAAAATGAAGATGGAGACGGATCTCTTGTTTAAACAGACCCTCGGATTGTTAAATACACTATTTAGCTCAAGATAAGTCTTTATTATGACGCTGAGGGTTTTTTCTGGGTTTATATGACCGTCAATATAGTAGTTCTAAGATCTATCGGGTCGTTTCTAAGCTTCACCAACTTAAATAAATATATTATATGCGTTAATTATTTCTGGAAATGTCTATAAGTAATCTACATTCGTGATTTAACCCGTAATCTATGTTAGTTGTGTTACATTCCTTTTACAGTAACGTTTTGTAATAACAATGGTTAACGCCTGCAACTCTGTTTGGACGGATTTTACTACGTTAAGTAAAATTCTTGGTGTTCCCCTACACTCCACCTACATACCAAATTTTTACTTTCTTTAAGTCCAATCTTTTCCTCTGAGCTGAGCTGAGCTTCACGCTGATCACGCACGCAGCCGTGACGTCTTACCACTAGGTTCCCTCTGCCTACCCTAATCAGTGGGAACCTCGTGTATATACTCTATTAATATACTCCGTTTTATATTTTCCCCCCAATTCTATAAACATTGCGTGTTGAGTTGTTTATCTCAACGCCGCGCTGTGCCTGGACACCAGAACGTATAAATGAAAATATAAAAAAAAACAGTTTCACGCCGTATCTCGCGCACAGCAGGATAGGCAGAGGGAACCTGGTTATTAAGACCCTTCAGTCCCCACTTTCTGCAAAATTCTAAAGGCCAGAATTCAACGCCTCGCTTTGCCTCGACACCAGAACGAAAGATTTGAAATATGAACGTAAATAAATATTTCACTTCCTCGATGTCGATCAAATCCACAATCGTCGCGTTACAGTCACATCTTGTGCCGCTGCACCACGACGACCAGAAAATATAAATTTAAATAAATATTTTATTTCCTCGAGTGGGAATCGAACCCACACCCTGTCACGTTTGCAATACATGCTCCTGCTCCACGAATGGACAATATTTTTTTGGAATAATCTGTTAATAAATCGTGTGAACGCTACTGTAACAAGATTCTAAATACTCAACCGTCGTGAACGGTTATCAGAAGCGAACACAATTGGCAAAGCTTCTGCTATTCCAGGAATTGCATTCGATAGAAACACTTTTAGAAGTCAGCTCGAGTCGATACGGTGACCGTCACTTAATTACTCCTTTGATAATCTGCTTGGTTTTTTATTTACTAATATATATGAAACAAACATAAATACAATAGCTTTATAGTATGTCGAAAGAGAATTTAAAAGTGTTCTTATTATCCGTCGCATTTACGCCCGACACCCTTGTGCCACTGTACCACGACGGCCTCAACTTTAATGTATACATTAAAAAAGGACATAGGACACGGCGACATGATTTGTAAGCGCGATGGTTTTAAGCCAAAGCGCGGCGTTGAGTACCACTCAACGCGAGATTCTTCCTATTTACCCTATTATATGTACTGTAAAAAAATCTTACAGCTGATAGAAAATTTAAAAAAAAAAAAATTATAGACTAATTTGCTACATCGTCGTCCTTATATATTATATGTAGGTTATGGCACGAGTAGTTGTAATAGAGACATATTCCATCCCATATCAAAATCACATCAAATCCACTCTGCCAAAGCCTACCATTTGGCCACTGTTGTAACCGTATATGTAGATTTATGTCTGAAATAATATTTTATCACCGTATCACGTAACATTGTTATATGTGGATCATATAGATGTGAGGGATATTGCAAAATCGCTGTGACAAATACGCAAATTTCTTTGGTGTTTCGGAAAAGATAAAGAAAACTTAAGCCCGTATTTACTAACTACACTCAACTCTAAGATAGTTCTTAAGATGCCGTTTAAATAGTAATAACAAAAAAGTATTAACTTTTCTGATACTAATATTAACATTAGTATTACTTTATTAATGTTTGAGCCATTTCATACTTAATCAAACGAAATTAGAAAATTTTTAATACTGTTACTAAAGAAATCAAGACGAAGATGTTTTTCAAATCAATGTTTATTGTACATTATAATATAATGAACATTACATTCACGCGTGAGCACATTACCTTAGAAAAAAAAAATATTTTGTAGCTAAAAGCTTCATATCCAATCTTATGCCCTATACTATAAAGCACAACATAATCAAAATCGGTTTAGTCAGAAGCGAGACGAAAGAATTGGCAACGCGTGCACAGATGACCAGACAATTTAGACCACCAGCACCGGCCACGACAAAAAATGGTCCAGTTTTTGTAAGGAAAGAAATATGTTAATTTAAAAATTATTATTCAATTTATCGCTGTTATAGCGCAGTAGATGTGAATGTCAATATGTGATGCGAAGGTTACGAATTCAATAGACATTAGGTATGTAAATATAGATTATTTGCATTATTCTTAATGGAACAGAGTGTTCTAACAATAGGTTCCCTCTGTCTACATTGCTATGTGCGGGATACAGCGTGAAGCTATTTGAATTATTATTAGAGAGTCAGTGGAGGTGAGTGTTACTACGTATTTAAAGGACGCTACTCTGAGCTTCACTCCCTTCTTCTAATCACCGTAAACATAGAGAATTAAATTTTGGTGATTTAAGGAGAATTCCTCTTAAGGGCCATGAAAATAAAACTGAAAATAAAAGTAGCTTTATTTATATATATGTATATGTATATATAAATATATTCGCATATAACAGGGCAGGTAGGTGCCTATTACCTACAGTTAAAATTTTCTAAATTAATTAATATTAATTAATTTTATGAGACGTCACAAAATCGACATAAATTTAAATATTTTGCAATTATAAAACAAAATATATGTGTTTTTTACTTGCTTTATTCAGATTTTCACTTCAATAAATTACAGTACAAGAAACAAATAGAAGCAAATACAATATTATAAAAATGTTACAGGCGATTTAATAAAGATATACAACGGGAGAAATACAATGGAATGAAGACTAACATTGAAAAATTTCATATTTATAAGATCCGCTGTGGCACGGTAGAACTGCGTCTTATTGTAAATGCGATGATTTTGGGTTTGAATCTGAATCGAGGAATCTCGGTGGAATATTACACGTTAAATTAAGAGCTATTTCTTGTTTTCCCGCTGAATCCCGCATATAGCAGGATAGGCAGACGAAACCTAATGATAAGGCTCCTTATCACACTGTCAGCCAAAGTGCGACACATTGCGTATTGAGTAGCGGAAATAAACGATGACCTTTGTCTTGTTACCAGAGCGTCAAAATTAAAATCATTCATTACCCCGAGCGAGAATCGAACTCACAGCCGTCTTACAATCAACCGTCCGTGCCGTTGCACCACAATATAATTATTCAGACAAATTATCCACATTAGTAGTGAACTGAAGTAAAATAGCAAGCTGCATTACGTACAGCTGCAATATATCGCATCGCATTAGTGTCTAAAGATATTAATTTACCCGACCCATAACACCACCCCACCCCACCCCACCCCACCCCACCCCTAGCTAGGGAGGGGTGAAATGGACGTTTTAATACAAACTCGTATTAGTATGAGCTTTAAGTTATAATACTTGCTGTAATAACAAGTTGATTTAGATATTAGTGTTTTAAGGTTTTTCTTTTAATTTTAATGAATATAAACTGAGTAGCAGATTCAAGCGGCAGATTTATTTTCAGCTTAGACAGAAAGTTCTAATAAACTGTGAAACACGTATTCAATTAAATATTTTTATGAGTCTGAATTCAAATTTTATAAAAATCGGTACTGATTTAAAGATTTTTCCATACAAACTTTCACCCCTTCAGGGTAGACATTAGGTTGGTATGTGTTTTCTTTGTTTGAAAGAGTCAGTCACTGCTACAGCGGTCAGAATTTTCTCTTCTTCTGATAATTACTTGAAATACATTTGGAAAAATGTATCATGCGTCACATATATTACAAATCATAGTTATGTTCTTTTCACCATGCGATCGAAGCCGCATGTAACTACTAGTGTGATCATAAATAAATATGTTTTTTTTTTACGTAAATCTCGACAACAAAAACGAAAGCCCTTTGCAAAATTCATTTATTTGTATTGATATTAATAAATAGACTGCCGCCATTTACAATACAATCCCTTGCGGGGGTGAACTGGATAATATGCAACATATTTCAAATAATAATATAAGCCCATTTGCAAATATTGCATAATAGAACAAACTATAATATACCGTTTTTGTTGATATCAAATGTATTTTATATTTTATTTTACCATTAGTACATGTATTATCTTCTCGGTATTATATGGAGAAAAGTATTACCTCAATTCGACTAGTAATAGTATATTGAGGCCAGTCGTGGCTCAATGGCGCAAGCAAGCGTTTGTGCACACGACAGGTTGTGGATTTGATTCCCACTCGAGAAAAGTAATAATAAAGAGACAAACGCGATGTTGAATTCCGCCACTCAACATGGAATGCCACGAGAATTTGGCGGAATATGGGGATCGGAAACGTCTTAATAGGAACAAAGGATCTTAACGCTAGGTTCCCAGATTTCCTCTGCCTACCTTCCCCTGTACGGAACACAGCGTGAAGGTAAAAATATATATATATACTAGCTTTTACTGGGGGCATCGCCCTCGTGGTCAAATGGAAATAACTGTAAGTATAACACCCTGAATACCATAAAAAATACAATAATAATAGTATTCTCCCCCACGTTCCTTACAAGTATAAAGTTTCGCGCAAGATTTTGATATGGAGGAGCCGCGTGCCGCTGACTAAATCCAATTTTTAATAAACTTGCTGTACTCTGTTATACGAGTTTGTAGGGTGACTTCCCTGAGACCTTTATATTGGGGTAGTTGTATTTTTTTTAATATAAAAAATTGACACGAATCTGAAAGTCCAATTAAATGGATTTATTTTTAAGGATATTTTTAAACAGATATATTTTTAGGGTTCCGTACTTCAAAATAAAAAATTGACCTCATAGTGATCCTAATCACTCTGTTGTCCATTCAACTGTCTGTCTATCCGTCAAGGCCATTTTTGAAGATCACATGGAAGTATCTTAATGAAACTAATATCAAATATCCAGGTTTACAGTCCCTTGAGCTTAAAATTTGCCGATCTAAAATTCTGAAGTTTTGGCAAGAGAGTGAGAACTTAGAAAAAAAAGGAAAAATCCGAAAATTAAAATAGATATATTATAATATAGATTGATTGCATTAGTATTAAAAATAGTATTTAGTTAAATTGTCAATACACGTATTTCAGGTATACGAGTATATTTTACCAGTTTACTTTCGTTTACGATTTGCAACTTTTGTATTTTCTTGTCACCCTCCAACGACCCGGACAAAATACTATTATTGTTTACTTTACTACGAGATTATACGCGACGGATACACTGCATACTTTACACAAGCCCCTCAATTCTCATAGAAACAAATAACCTAATAATATAACCAGATATGTCCCTTAGAACTTTATTGGATGACATTTCTTCAAAATATGTGGTGATAAGAGGAAAATGTGATTTCTTTCAGCCCTTCATGTCATTTTTGTGTTGAAAAAGATGTTTAGTTACACATTTCTTACTACATGGATAATTTTAATGCGACCTGAGTAAGCACTTAGGTTATGGATTCAATCCTAATCGGAGGAACTAATTATTTTTATTTCCATATTGATGATTTTTATTAAGTTAGATTGAGTGTGACTGGCCCAATAAGATCTCCAACGAGACCTTCACAACCTTGGTATCTCTGCTCCAAGACACCGATCTGTCTGAAAATAAGGCGCCGTAAGTGGACTTGGATAGCGCACATCCTAAGAAAAGGCCCCAATCACTTTCCAAGACAGGTTCTGGCAGGTAGAAAGAATTGTAAATACGATTAGGCTAATGTGACCTGAGGCGAAACTAATTGTCCAGAACAGGACAGTAAGTCAAGTCAAGAGTGAGTGTAATTTACCTTGACCGTGATACAATAGAGTTTCATATAACGTTGTATTGTATCTGCATGGGCAGAGAGTGGAGAACACGATGATATTTCAATAGTCTCTGGTTTTCTAATATATGAAATTGCAATAGGTATACCAGTATATCAGAACGTGGGGAACGGAGTGTCTGAACATTCGGTTCCCTCTGTCAACCCTACTGTGTATGGAATACAGTGAAAAAAATAGAGAATACATAATAAATAAGAGTAGATGACGAAATAATAAATAAATTACATTGTGAACATTTAAACGTGTCGAGGTAATAGATAAGCGCGCAACGCAATAGCACGCAGCGCGCTAATTACTGTATTGTGTATGGAGCGACGAATTATGCTTTACCACACTACCGTTTAAAAATATTTAGAAAATTAATTGTACTAAAGTAATATTCTAAATGAATATAACAATTTTAAGCAAATTTATGAGTTTTTTTTTTTTGACTAAAGACAACGTTCATTGTTTTCATATTTATTTAGCAATACGCTGCATTCGGCACGTAACGGGATAGACAGAGGAAATCTAGTTTTACTCTTAAGACTCTCCGTTTCCCACAATCTGCACAATTTTATGACATCTTTATATGTCAACTTTTTTAAAAACTCGTTACATTACACTACGCTCTCCGCTTTCAAGTAGTTTTTTTTAGGACTGTCTCAAAAAGAAAACACGGAAAAATTGTGATCAGTTTAGTTTAGTTAAGACCATTTCCCTTTAAAGCACAGACAAGATCGAGCTCCTAAATAAACGCAAACAAAAGATATGAGCGTTTATGTATTCTTATGAAATTTTACTTAAGGTGAGATTATATAAAAATGATTATTTATAGGTATTTCAAATATCATTACAAACTTATATTTGTGCTTCATTGCATGCGAAAAAAATGCATACGCCCGCAAACTTTACTTTGTCAAGTTCCATAAGTACCTATTATACCTACAATTCTGAAAATGTGACGGAACCATTGGTGGACAAATGCGACTCGCACTTGACTGTTTTTTTTTTTACATTTAACAATTTAAATATAAAGTCGGTGATCAGCATCAGTAGGCAGTTTTAATACAGTAAGGATACTTTTAGAATAAAAAAAGAGCAAGCGATAGTGTGCACGCCACTATAAAAGCTAAATTTGGTGCTGAAACAAGGTCTAATTGCCCGCCATTACAGGTCGGCTTTAACCTAAATTTGCATAGATTAACGTAAACCGAGCCCGCACAACAGCCCCGCTCCGGCCGGTAAGCCCGGAGTACCGCGCTCTCCTAATTATTATTATGAATGATATTTTTAATTACATATCCAATAGCCGATAAGCTTTCAAACTGATGCCTTCATTTCACAGCGGCACTATGTCAGGCTGTAGACGCGACGTCGAGTTCGAGTTGGTGAAATGAAACAATTTCATTTTCATAGTCTGAAAATAAAGGGTGACATTGAGCCTAGTTGGCGGCCGCCACTGGACACGCAATATTTTGAAAATTAGGCTGTGCATGGAAAACGGAGCGTTGTATTAGATTCCGGTAAAACCAACCAAGTTACAAAGAAAATACAAAACTTCTCTTTCAAAAATCGACCAAATATCATACATATGTAGCAACCTCATATATAGATTAGAAAAGAAAAGTACAACTCATAGCAATCCAATTTGAAACTGGTCACACAAACTGCCAGCCCGCCACCATCTTTACTGGTATCTACACGTAACACTGCCTTTTAAGCCACGATTGGACTTTGTCCAAAACAAGGATGTAGAATATAAAAAATCTGCGTCAGCAGTTTTATAAGCTTTATTTATCTAGTGTCTTAATAATAAATCTTTGAATGTAACAAAACTGCACGAAGCTCATTTGGTAGGCACTTTGAATATAAAAAAATACCTATCTACTTTAGTATTACATATTTTATTTTAGTATTATAATATTCTTAACAACACTATAATAATAACAATAATACGACAAACGTATAGTTTTAAGATACTGTCACGCGCAAAACAGCCAGGTGGTACTAATAAAAACGGTAGAACTTAATAATAGAATAAAACAATAAATCAGCTTCACGCTGTATCCCACACATAGAAGAATAGACAGAGGGAATCTAGTATTAAGACACTGTTCACCCGTTTCCGCCAAATTCTAAAGGCTTTGCGGGTTGAGTCACGGACCTCAACGACGGGCTTTTGCCTTGTTATCAGAGCGACAAAATTAAAAGATTAATAAATAATAATTCATTCCGTCGAATTGGAATCAAACCCCTGCTCCGCGACGGCCTTAGACTTGCACATATCAATATTTTCACACCACATCTAGAAACACAGGATCCTTGGTAGCAATTTGGCAGAACACAAAATAGGCCAGTAGTAAAGTCGCCAGATGAACTTATCTTAACACGAGTTGGCTCGCTTCTGCCTTCATTCATGATACACGGATACACGGCGATATATTGTAGTGTACGAATGTTGGAAGGTTTCGAGCTGGATACACGGGAGCACATAGGCAACGTAGTACCGTTACCCAGAAACCAATTTTTTGAGATAATGTTTGTTGAACGGTGGAACATGAACGCTTTTTTTTCATTCTATATTTTTAATATATTATTACTTTATTCTATATTTTTCAGCTTCGCGCTGTATATCGCACACAGGGTAAGAAGAGGGAATCTAGTGTTAAGACACTCCGTTCCCCACTTGAGACGTTAAGTGGTGGAACTTACTGCCGCGCTTTGCCACGACACCCGAGCGAAGAAATAAGAGTACACATTGAAATTCATCAAAAAATACATGTTTTGTTTCTAAAATTTCCAAACTATAAATCAAATTTCAGTTTTTAATTAGTAATTTTATTTTTACGGTTAAACACCGTTCCACTTCATTATTAAGTCTCGTAAATTACTCATAGGTCGACTCATTTGCCACCGAAGCAAGAATATCTCAATATGTGTACATATTATCAAAAATTAAAAAAAAAAACAAAATAACAAATAAATAAAATATTTAATCGTTATGATTATAAGATACAATAATATATAATTTAAAAAATACAAGGCACGTAATATGATTTTAGACACGTTTAAGTCACGTAGAGATGTCAATTTATTTTATTAAAAATAATAATAAGATAAAGATAAAAAAAATAACACAAAATCAAGTTTGTCATATATATTTAATAAAAAAAATCACATCCCTATTCATTAGAACATAACCACAATGACAGCGGCTCCACATTAAAGCGTGTTAAATAATACATTTCGTGTTATTTTTAGTATTTATTTTAAAATTCTTATTTTGTAGTTAATACTTAAATTATAAAGATAATGAGATAAACGAAAATAAAAGATTAGAGATACAAGGATATGTTAAAATCTTATAAAACGCTTTCGCTAACCAGCCGTAGTCATGCTAGATATTTGTTTTTTGCACAATCTTATAAATGCGGGATGGAGTGGACTGCAATAAACTATTTGAAAAAAATATGTTTGCAAAATGCAAGAGTACGAACAAAGAAAAAATACACTTTTCTAAGTAGAAAAGTAAAATCTATCTTGTGTACAAATGCACCTATTAACCGAGCTATGACAAACTATAACGTCATTTTTAACAAGGCAAATATGTATTTATATTTTTAGAGACTCCGGCGTATCTCTTAAAAATTTTATTAAAAAGTATTTGTTACAATGTGATTAGAGAACTGTTTTTGTTATTATTACTTGGTTTTTGTTTACTTTATTATTTTAACTAATGTCATATCTATATACGTATTTTTTTTATTTTGGTAGTATAGTTGTTAAATATTCTTTTATTATTAATTTAGGTTTACGTTAATATTAGGTTTAAGAGCACCTGTTTTTATTTATAATCCTGTTGAGCCTGTAACTGTGATGTGCAATGTAAAACATTTAAAAACTTTTGTACTTTTCAGTTTTTAAGTTTATTTTTTTGTGTATGTTACGTTGGCTTGCCTAATAAATAAAAATACATATATCAAATATAAATTCATGTTTGTAATAAAAAAAATTAAAAATTACTATACCCATTTGAAAAAAATACAAACAAAAAGCATGGTATTATTAATATTTATTAAAATATACAAAAAAAATACCAACTTTGGGCTTTATTTAGAAAGAACAAAATACATATTAAAAATCAATACTCTTTCTCGGTCTTCTACGGGTTTCCACATCTACATTCACTTCTTGCAACTTCTTTCTAATTCTTTTATCTTCTTCATTTGGCACTTGAATACTTTTACGTCTACTCTTATCTTCTTTATGCGATTCTTGGATATTTTTATCTACTTCTTGGATAGTTTTACGTCTACTTCTTGTCATAATAACACAACCTTCGAAAGCATCTTGTCTTGTCGACTTAGATTTCCTTCTTGGTTTGTTCTCTTTTTCTTTTGAGTCCATAGAAGATAGCTCACTATCTATATTATGATCTTTGATTTCTTCTTTTTCGAAGTTTTGTATATCTTTTATAGTTTTTTGTATATCTTGATCGGATTCATTAAAGAGGACTACATTAATTGATTTTTTTAATGATTTTTTTTTTGATTTTAGTATGCTTCGGGATGGTGTAGCAGTTAAGTTGATAGGCGTTAGAGGTGTGGGATCCTATAAATAGAAAGAACATATGCTATAGTTTATTTTTTTTAAAATATACAAAAAAGTGGAACTTATGGTTTATCAGGTCATTTATATCTTAACAAAAAAATCTATAAAATAGTATTAGCATGACAACATGACAATAGCATGACAAGCATGTTTGTAAAGTTCACAGATAATGAATGATAATGAAATTGAAATATGCGATTGATTAAATTGTATATTTTTTAGCTCCACGCTGTATACCGTACATGCGTAGGGTAGGAAGAACCCTACCCTAGTTACTAATCTAATTCTAATACATTATCACTAAAATATTATACCTATTTTTAACAATTTAAAGTGATATTCCACATTTAGGAGAATAATACTTTTAAGAAAACGTATGACCTAGCTGTCAGAGCGATATATAACTTATGATCCAATTGAAATAAAACAATCTAAACACTAAATTTTAATGAAAAAATACAGTATTGAAAAGCATTTAAATCGATTTAGCTATTTCTGAAATAAGCGTGCACAATAGCACAAACGCACAAAAAAAAATTAAAATATCATTTTTGTTTCTATTACATTGAGAATTTGCCTCTGAAAATAGATTTGTTTATATATCTTCCATGTACAGACAGTGATTAGCTTTTATACATATTTATAGATTATTATTTACTTTTATATAAATTTTTAGATAATTATTATTACTTACATTAAAAACTTCGTTCTCTACATTCTTCCCAATGAGTGACGCGCGAAGCATGGCGTATGATGCAGCACTCTGACATATGTACATATTAGCTTTGGTTAATTATTATACGATTATAAATATGATTCCAATGAAATAGTGGTGCGGGTTGAAATCCAACTTGGGGGAAAGATTTCGTACAAGCGTTTCTGTCATTTAGTTATGTAAAGCGATACAAACCATGAAAATTAATGGATAGTAGAAAATCGCGTGTTAATTGTGTTAGTGTCAAAGCATTTTTTTTGGTTTGGACGCAATTATATATGTTTATATTAGCATCACACTGTATGTTAATACACTTCTATCTTCCACTTTCAGTACAATTCTTGAAGCACCGCGTGTTATGTGGCGGAACTCAACGCTGATTTGCTTCGTTACCAAAGCGAGAAAATGAAAATATTAAATATCATCATTTCCCGAAATAGGAATCGAACCCCTAGCCATCGTATTTATAGCCACACGCTTACGCCACTGCGCCATAACGGCCTCAAATATGAAACATTGTTAAAAATTAATATGGCGGAATTCAACGCGGCACTCTATCAACAGAACCAACGCGTTAAGAGTCAGATGCTGTCTAATACACCACAATGGCTTTTCATCTTATCTTTCATATTATCATTAGTATATTTTTAAATTGTACAAAAAATATTAACATTATTTATATTCAAAAAATACTAATTACATTTGAATCCGATGCCTTCTTAGCTTCACTAGATAACACTGCTTTCAACAAACTCTGCTTTAACAAAGGAGTGGCCAGCCTAGGTGACTTCACCGGTGACTGTATAACGAAGAAACCAGCTTCAAATGTCTTTTGATCTTTTTGATCCTTTTGATTTATTTCTTCTTGCTGTTGTTCTTCGGTTGGTGTTTGGTTTGACTGCTCTTTCTTTGCTTTTTTTGCTGCTGTGAAAAATAGGTAAATGCTTTGTTATTATATATAAATACATATATACAGTATTAGGAGTTTTGAATGTTGTTCATTTATCTTCACTGAACTAAATAACTTTTTATTTCACTGAACTCTAAGAAATAAATCCTCATAAAAACATTAGATTAGGTAAACATCAATGTTGCACTTGCGGGTTAGTGTGGTTGATTATATGGTTATAATTACATTTCTTTT
>JBAIZZ010000099.1:125611-146438 GCA_037355905.1 Heliconius aoede | reverse complement strand
TGTCTTAATACTAGGTTCAATCTGCCTAACCCAACTTTATTATTATATATTTTGTATATAATCGGTTTTTTAAATTGTATTTAAATATTTTTAAAGGCAGTAATGTATATATATATATATATAAAGTGTAAAATCACAGACGGTACTGCAAAATGTCTACAGCTTCATCATATCTTATAAAGCTTACCATATCTTATGGGCAACAATCAACACGTAATTTGTAACATCATTTTTCTCTATTTTTACGCATATTTTTATACAACAACGGAATAAATGTATTTTATTTTGTTAGCATTAAAACGAAAAGACATACAATCTCCATATTTGTTTTTTTTTTTAATTTAAAGAAATATTTTGGTCTTTTTTAATATTTGTCAATGAGTTTAAAAAATAAATTTTATATTGCTCTTCTGAAATGTCTTGTTTATTGTGTTGCCTCTTTAGACAATTTAGTTTCTTACCTCCTTAATTATAAAGAAACTACATAGAATGAAATAAAACCCGAAAATATTTTATGTGTAAGGTTCGGGATCGTAAATAAACACTTGAATGATTGAATTTATTATAATAATTACATTGCTATTTAAAGGCTAGCATCAATATATACCACTACACATGTTTTATAATAAAAATATATTTTCACATTCGTTTATGTTAAAACTTTCAGGTGTCTTATTGTTAATTTTGTTTATACACAATTAGTGTTAATACACTGCAAATACAACTAAAATGTAAAACAATTTAAATAAAGCGATCTCGAACCCGCGCCTCTTAGCCTCTTAGTAAGAAATTTGTAAATATCTTCCAATACAACTGTCAAAAAAAAAGCTTTACCCAGCATAGGGGTATACAAGATTTTATACTTAAATAAGAACGTATATCTTAAAGACTAATAAAAAAACGGAGATTTAGGTCCTCCGCATATATTTACATTTTTAAATATTATTTTGGACGGTTTCCAAGAGATGCGGGTTCAAATCTCGCTACGCTCAATTTTTTGTTTTCTAAAAAGTATTTTAAAATTATTATTATTTACGAATATCGCGTTTACGTCTAAAATGCAAAGTACTTATCCCAAAAATTCATGGAAAATAACTAAAAAAATTTATCACAAATTACGCTTTGTAAAAAAGTTTGGGCGAAAATTTAAGCTAGATTTAATTTTTATTCTAAGCGTGTAATATTTTTTATTATAGATGGAAATCCGATGATGCTAACTCCCTCCCCTCTTCGGCTACTCTACGATAGACTCTTTCGGTTTACCACCAAAAGTACACCGTGGTGGATGATGGGAGAATGTTTATAATTTAATTATTTTCCGCTCTAATAGACACAACGCGGCGATGATTTCCGTCATTCAACACACAATGTCTCTTAAATTAGACGGTACGTGGGGAACGCAGTGTCTTGACACTAGGTTTCCTCGGCCTATCCTTTTTAAACTTTTCTTATTATATTCTAGTAATACTGGCTAGAAACACCCAAATGCTTATAACATTATTAGGATATGAATAGGCTTCCACTCCTAATGCAAATTCAACGGTAGGATCGTCATTTCTATGTATAGCTGTAGATTTTACACTTGAAACTATTAATTTGCTGTTTACATACGGCATGTTCAGTGGAAAACCAAAAATCTGGAATTTGTACAAAAAAAAAACAATTATTATAATTTTAAGATTTTATAAATAAATAATTGTGTTGTGATTCATCTTTACAAAATGTGCAGGGATACCTGTAGTAAAATGGTGAACAGAGTGATTGATCAATATATTTCCTTTGGCTATCTAGAAACATATGTATGCGACCACACACTGAAGTAGAAGTTGGCTCGAAAACAAAATATGTAAACTTTACTATAAATATTCCCCTGAATATGTTTGAACCCACAATCGTCGGGTTCAAATAAGTCGACTTATTGTATTTATATTTTAATTCCAACAACACACCTTATAAGTGGCCATCAATTGTTTCAATCTGTGTCCAAGATGCGGACGAGGTTCTGTACGATTGAACGCGCAATATTCGTAGTGCGGCAGCATTTCTTTCAGTAGACTGCTACAATACCTAGGTGTATTGTAAACATTCATATAACTACATACGTCAGTACATACTTAAATAAATATTATACACAACAAATCAACGAATCGGAGTTGTAAGATCAAAGTCGAATTTGAAACGACTACAATCATTTTGTTTCAGCTTCACGCTGTATCCCGTGTACAGTAGGGTAGGCAGAAATAACCTAATATTAAGATACTCCGTTGCCCGCTTTCCGCCGAATTTTTCGATACATTACGTGTTGAGTGGCGGAACTCGACGCCGGGCTTTTACTTTTGTGCCGGAGCGAAGAAATGAAAATATTCATAAAATAATTCAAAAATAAAAAAATTATAATTTATTCCCTCGAGTGGTGATAGAACCCACAACTGTCGTACGAAGCACTTGCGCCACGACGGCCTCAAGACGGAAAACAAAAGTATTTAAAAAAAAAACATAATTTGCTGTATTATTACGGTAAAGTTTTTACCTGTTCCAAATAGTTTTCACATGAGAACGCCATTTCTGAACCTTATTCTTTATTTTCATCTCTAAATTTGAGCGTATCTTTTCCACGTCCCCTGGTTTACTGTATAAGCCTTCAGTAATGATTGACTTTGTCATAAAATGAGGTTTGTCGAAGACCTATAATGAAAATTTATTGTTTTTTTTTTAATATAGTTTTAGAGTATTATTTTTCATCAAGGTCTACTTACAGTTTTCCAATTTGAAGATTTAGTAAAGTCAAAAGAAACACTTTCACAGTCCTCTGTCGCTTGTATATTAACCCATATCTAAAAAATAATATTATCGTCAATAATAAGTTCCACACCATAATATGAAATATCTTTGAGATATTAAATGGCGGAATTCAGCGCCACACATTAATTATCAACTGCGGGCGGAAAGCACATAACGAAATGTCTTATACAGCTACCCCGCTATATGCGGGAAAAAACGTGAAGGTCGTTCTTCTTTTTCTCTAGCTTCACACTGCACTTAGCAGCAGGGGGAACCTGGGAATCTAGTGTTAAGACAATGCCGATCTCCATTTTCTGTCGGAATTAATGACGTATCAATTGCCACGCTTTGCATCTTTACCAGAGCGAGGAAACAACAATAGATATTCCGTTCCCTCGAATAGGAATCCCAAAAGTTGAAGCGTTTAATCACATATTTGTGCCCCTGGCCTCGTAAAGCTCATTCATAATAAATGATGGAGAAACTTACATTTTCACAATCAAATACATAACTAACAGTTTTCAAAGGACACCCGACGTCTCTCAATTCAAATCTTTCACCTGCCACCGCATCGTAAATGTACCAAATGACTTCATCGGTTCTATTAAATAATCCGCCTCGATTCTCTTCAGAATTAACCATGAAAATCTTATTATTTTTATATTTCATCAACACATAGCCGCTCAGACCACGAGGTAAGCCAAAACCGACAATAACCCAGCATTTTATGCCTAAATGTGTGAAGAAACTTGCCAGTAATATTGTATGGTCTAAGGGAGATCCAAACAACACTTTAAGCAGCTCCTGAAAAAATACGACATAAATGTAAAACTAGAAAAAAATAAAAAAATAATAATGAGTTCATTAAGAGCTTCTTGTTACAAGTTAATGACAATAAAATTTGGAGTGATAACAATAATTAGAGAAACGAATGGAAAGTGAAGATACATGTACTATTATATATATATATATAGTATGAGTATAACAAAAAAAATACATTACCATTCCCGTCAAAGTCACGATATGACTTTCCGTTACTTCATAAGTCGGTATCAAAGACACATATCGTAATGCCATTTCCATATTCTTAACTAACAAGCTGTCTTCGCCCTTTTGTGCCTCAAAACCACATAAAGATTCTTCTGAGATAGAATTCTTCTTTCTACTACTTCTTGATGACGAACTTCTTGAATGTCCTGAACTCTTTGAAATAGCCGATTCTGCCTTTTTTGGGTTCGTTGGAGCAAAGTCATAATCGGGTAAAGGGATAGGCTGTAAAAATTCTGGAGCACATTTATTTTTTCCAGAACTATTTATAAAAGTTAGAGAAATATTTCTTGTAGGGAAATCATTTACGTATTCAGTTACAAAATCATTAAGTTGGCGGATTTGGCTGTCATTAGTATCAATAGGTATCGGTTGGTTAAAATTTTTAAAACCTCCAAATTGCGACAAGCTTGTGAATATTTGGAGAACAATAAAAGAAGTATCTTTTTTGAATAGTTGAGATACTTCTGGTATAAATGACTGAGATTCTTTCGTTGTTGTATTTTCATAACCAAATGTAAAGGGAGGCGAAGTGATTTTAAATGCACCTCGGACCTGAAATAAAATGAAATAAGCTTAGATAAACCATAAATAATTAAATCTTAATCATAAATTTCTGTGATATTTTGTTTTATATTTAAATCATACGCCATATTAAGACTTAAATTTTGAAATATCGCCCCCGTGAAAAAAATATAATTGGTATAGATCCCTGGTCAACTAAGGACCAATACCAATGAAGTTTCTTACATTATTCATTATTTAATTTTATTTGATTTATAAAATATCTATAACATTATATATTTATTAATATTATAATTAAGTAAAAAAATCATACGTTTCCCACAGTCAATACAGTGTGTAGCGGTATTTTAACAGTTCCTAGCCATTTATTACTTTTCCTATAGAAAACAGTACCCTGTGCAGAATGCTCGTCGTTATCCTTGCATTCGTCGTATATATTTATATGAATGGACGAAAGGGGTTCAAATCTGAAAATTATTACAGTTTTTTTTATTTTACATAATATATATAGATTATAATCTACTAACCAGACCGAGGCTACCAAAGTAATACAGTTTTTAATTTTCATTTTTAAGCGTGATTTTTAACTTTTAATATTAACTTTTTCAACGACATTTTTCTTTATCTATGTAATATAATTTCTATGGGTGTTCGTAAATTCTATCTCTACGTTTCACAATTCAGCACGTAACAATAAAACTATATGCGATAAATTAGTGAAACTATAAAAATGAAATAACTTTAAAATATTTAAAATACTTCATTTTTATTTTCATAGTGTGATTCCAAGTAGGATGGCATCCTATAGCCGTCGCTGTTTGTACATATACTCCGTGATAACTCGCGCGAACAAATGGCCGCAACGGATGTACTTTAAAACCTAAAAAGTATTGAAATTTGTAGAACAACAATTGTAACAAACGTATGGAATACTTAAAGTTATTTCATAGTGTTATTAAGATTTTACTTTACCACCGTTAACCGTTAAACTCACCAGCTATATTTTCATCGTCGTCGTTTTCCTCCTCCAATAAAGCGGTACTTCTGTTGGATAAATTGAATGCTCTGAACACTGTTATATATATTTCCTGTTCCTTTGAAGATTCTTGTTTTAGAAGAACTTGTTGATTTGGTATTATATCTAATGGCACATCAGATCTACATAGTAATTTTGTAAATAAGTAAAATAGTTTAAATAATATTTTGCAGTTTTAATAATATGCATAATAATATGCTTAAAAGAATTCAATTTCAACATAAACATATCAATACACAAACAAGATAAAAAATAATTACCGTCATTTCAATTTGTCTAATTTCACATTAAAAATTATAAAAGAGTACTTCTTACTCACTTATAACTTACCTCAAATTCAAAACATTGATCTCCTTTACGACATCTTTATATGTTTTCTTTAGAAGGTACTCATTTATATTCATATTTAAATTTTTATTTAATCTCTCAACATATTTTATTCCGATATATCTTTGCAAATCTATTGCATTCATGTCCGTGTTACTTTCAAATTTTATATAATCTATATCTTTTTGTTCACTTTTCTGTATACAATTCAACTGCTCTGTAGAAATCTGTGTTGGAAATAGGGGAATAACCTTATTTTTTATATCAACAAAACCACCGTTATGCCGTTGATACAATAATTTAAATCTAGTAATATCAATATCAACGTCATTAAAATCTAACGATTCTTTCTTTTTAAGTGATCGTTTACAAATGTCTTCAAGTTTATTTATAATATTTTCATTGTCGTCTATTTTACGTTCATATAACTCACTTATTATGTCTGTTAAAACTTTAACGTTCGGTTTGTCTTTCGAGCTTATTAACCTTTTCAGTCGAATACCGAGATCTGCACTTGATTTTATGGATTCTGATGTATTGTTATTAAGTTTCTCATTCCATCCTATTTTAACATTTACCTCACATTTTGTACATATTTTACCTTTGAACATATTGCTTGACTTCAATCTAACTTTGTTCTCTGAACAAATACGCTTTATATCATATCCGCTCCCTATTGTTTTTGAAGTAGGTTCTACTATTTTATTATAATCAAATACTTTATTGAAAAAGTTTGTTTCATTTGTATTTTTCTTTATATCTGATAAATTTACTCTCAGTGTGGACACGTCATCGTCATTTTCATATAAAACTATCCTTAAATCACTGTTTCGGGGTAAAATTTCAATAGACAAACACTCTTCGAAATCTAAATTCCATTGATCGCATTTACTTTCATATACCTCTGATTCACACACAAAAACATTATCAACATAAACTTTGAAATAACTACTTTTAGAAAAACTTTTAGTATAATCATACAAATTACTTAAAATACTTTTATCTTGTTTCAATTGTATTTCTATTTTCTCTACTGATAGTATTTCAGTTACTATGTTTTCGACTTCCGTTTGTAATTCATCAAAATCAATCTTCAGTATAGGTTTAGATATTTTTTTATTTCCTTCTTTATCTTTATTGAATTTGCTTTGTTTGTAGTCTTTATACTTCATAATAAATTCGTACTCAATTTTTATTATTAAATCGGAATATTCTCTCTCGAAAATTTTATTCCATTCGTGTTTAAATTCTTTATCAGTTGTGCTTACTTCATTTACATCCAAAATATAATCTGTCTTATATTCAGATTTTTCTCGAATAATTTGAATATCAGACCACAATGATTTTGTCTCATGTAACAATTGCTTTTCCCTTCTTACCATTTTAAAATATCTTTCCTTATAATCAAGCATTAGCTTGGTGTATTTTAAAACATTGCTGTCGAATCTAGCATCATCTTTTGAATTCTGACCAATTTTAAGCAACTTTTCTTTTAAGTTAGTTCTAGTTAATCTATTTATATCTATATTTTTTAGTAAATCTATCAGAGTTGTCTTTACAAATATGTATTCCTCATACACTTCAGTTATCTTTACACAAAGTAATTTTTCTAATGAGAAATCGTGATGATGCTTAAATTTCATATTTCGCAAGATGACGTCTAAAAATTTAGGTGACTTATTCATATCGCTCTCTACATTTTCAGTGATAATATCGCTGAATAATGCTGGTTCCATGTACTGAACTTGTATGTTTTCAACTGCTTTTATGATAGTATTTTCCAGAACACAAGGAAATATTGGACTAATATTTGCGATACTCTTAATATCATAACTGTAAAGTGAATAAATCTGAATTTTATAATAATGCACTGAGATTTGATCCACAATCGTAAATTGTGTTATATATGTGCAGTAAAATAATATATAATATTTGCTTTTACATTGAAGTAATGTTATGTATATAAATGGCTAGTTATATAAAATTACTAATATAAAGCATAACTCACCCACACTCAGCGTCTCTATAGTTTGACCTCGCTTGAGAAATTTTTGGAATATTAGGGACCTTTAAATATTTACCGACTCCGTCAGTGTAATCTAAAGTAACAATATTATTTTTTATAAGAAACGGTTGTGTTGCGATTTCTGCATGTATAACATCCATAACATCTTTTACTTTCTCTTTTTTTTTTGTTTTTTTCGACTTCGGCTTAGTTCTGGTATTTTTATTTTCATATTGTATAAAAAAATTGTTTTCACATAAAGGTGTAATTTTACTCGCGTGTGGCACTTCTTCAATGGCATCTAAACTTATCTCATGATATTCTTCAGAGTCACTCCCTCTAGCATAATTTGTGCTAAAGCTCTTTAATTCTATACTTTCGTTCATATTTATTTATTTTGTATTTGCATTAATGATTCAAGGACCCCGTTATTGTATTACCGCTCGTCACTATGGTAACGTTGGTTAATTACTTTAAAATATCTTCGTAAAAAAAAATAAAAAAACTAAATAGATGCTTTGTAAAACAAAAAAATATATGATTATAAATGTATTTATATAAAAGTATGTATATAAAAATATATTTATATATTTCTTACAGTTTGATAATTTTTAAAAGTATAAAATACTCGGAGTCTCTTTGAATGATAAAATTAAAAATTAGGTTATCTGGAAAAGAACCCGAGTTACCGACATCGCTCGCAGAATTAGTACGTTGAAGTGGCAATGGCTGGATGTCGAAGAACCGATGGCCGTTAGAGCAGATGAGTTCTTGACTGGAGACCGCAAACCAGATGGCGTAGCGCGCCCTCCAGAAGCATGGACCGATGACCTGAAGAAGGTTGCTACCTTCGACTGGATACGACAGTCAGCGGATCGGAAGCTCTAGGGCACCCTGGGGGGAGGCCAGCAATGGCTGATTTGATTGATTGCTTGAAATTGGTTTTAGTTCATACCAAATAACTGTCAGCTGTCAAACTGTCACATTCAGATTGAAAGTAAACGTCACAAAATCATAATAAAAATAAAGTGCGTGTTTACTTTGCTGTGTAATTTTAATTAAATAATCATGGCAAAATTTTCATTAAAAGATACTGATAAATACTATCTATGTCTTTCGGAACAACCTAAAAGATTTGATGCAGATAGTCCTGTCACTAACGTATTTTTCGATGATACAAATGGAGAGGTAATTAATTATTATTAATTAGTATTATAGGTATGTTGTAAAATTTTAAAGGAAACATTAAAAATAGAATTTATTTTATCAAAGTTAAATAGAAATTATCTTATTATAGCTAAATTTGTTACTTAACCATCACATATTGATTTTCTTATAAAATTCAAGTTATAAATTGCTAAACACAGGTATTTACTGTACGTTCTGGGGGAGTAACTGGCGTGACGGTTACTGGGATGGATTCAAAAAGCACTTCATTTCGAATGGAAGATAAAGGACCTATCATATCTATAAAATTTTCACCAGATCACCAAATACTTGCTATTCAAAGAAACTTAGAAGGTCAAAATGCAACTGTTGAATTTGCTAATTTTAAAGACCTGGCTCCAACTAATGTAGAATATTCTCACACTTGTAAGTGGAAAAATGCTAAGATTTTAGGCTTTGTGTGGCCTAGGGGTAATGAGATTGCCTTTATAACTGACCATGGAATAGAATTGTTGCAAGTGGTTGCCGAAAAAAGGCAGTTGAAAACATTGAAGAGTACTTCTTTCAGGTATCATTTTTATAATATAATATGTAATAGAAATATCTTATTATATGAAAGAAATATTAATATTGTATATGTTATAGATAAATAGGTTACTAAATTTGACTGTAAGTATTATTATATAATAATATGAATATCAATTTACTAATGGCTTAAAATAATTCTATATGTTTTGTCAAAGTATTCTATTTGAAAGTTAATACCAGATTAATAAATTAACATAGTATAAATCTTTACATCTTAATTTATTGTTCAATTATGAATAATTTTATATCACTGTTCTCATGGTTTTGTTACTTTAAGCAAAAACTTATGTTTTCAGTGGTGCCTGGTTTTCATGGTGTGCCCAAAGCAATATAATATTGCTGGCTGGTAACAATGGAGTTCTTCTTCAACCATTCTCTTTAAATAACTCAACAATATCTAAACTACAGAAATTGGAAGGTGTGCTATTTAATAATATTAAATTATGTGTTTAAGTGGTGATCTTACCCCATAAAAAAAAATATTAAAACTAAATATTTAAAGAATGTTTAGTTTTTGTTTTAATGTTGTACTGCATTATGTAATTAAATGTCATAAATAGGAATAACTTATAATGATTTTACCTTTTATTTGAATATGCACTTACAATATTATATTTTTCCATGAATGTTATGCCCACTGAATTATCTTGCTGTAAATATTTGTGGATTAAATCATGAATTCTATTTATTTTACTGCTCTGGTCTGAAATTGCAATTGCAAAAGTGCTGAATAGAATGTCTTGATATCAAAATTGTCTCTGCATACCCTGCTATTTAGCATTAAGCTGAAAATAAAATTAATTTAGCTTCACACTTTGTCCCTAGTAGTCAGAGAGAATGGAGCGCAAGACGTGACAGTTGTTACATACCTCTTTCTCCTCATCCACCCTCTTGTCATCAACCTCTTTGTACATGCCCTTCGGCGATTCCTCATGCTTTTTGCAACGGAGTGAAGAATATGCTCAGTTAGTGCCCAAACTAGCTGAGCATATTGTTCACTCATTAATTTTACATAGTTTCATTTACTTTTCAGTGGAATGGTCAAAACCTGTGGTGGAACGAGATGTTTTTGTTCTACGTCTGTGTAGTGCAGTGTGGTGCGCTTTGTTTAAACATAGCACTTCGCCTATCAGCGGGCCTACTGAGGTATATATAGAGATATTACTACTTAATAACGTTAGTTATTATTGGTTGATGTGCTAAATAAACAGAAATATCATCAGAATCACATAGTTTATTAAATGTACTTGAATGTGAAAAATGCATTTTTTACTAATTAATTGTCCATACAGAATTAACTAAATCATGTGAATTGAGTTAAACATATTATTTTTCTTGTTTCTGTATTGTCCACACATTGTGGCGCAGTGACACAGTGTCTGTCTGTAAAGGGGATGGTTGTAGGATCGGTCCCCAGTCGAGGGAAAGATATATTTAGCTAATTTAATTTTATCGCTTTGATAGATAAAGCCCGACGTTGCTTCTATTCACTCCTTCATTCGCAATGTCCCAATAATTGGGAATGCGTAGAAAGCCGACTGTCAGTGGTCCCTGTGCCGTGAAAAGTCGTGAACCCTTATCTTATTTTACACTTAGACCACTGTTTTATCAATAAGTAACGTCGAATGAAAAATAAAAAATTAAAGTATTAGTAAAATTCCAGGTTTGGCTAATGCCTATCTCAGGCGGTGGATCTACCCAGCACGTTCTTAAAACAGGTCTTGTGGGTCGTTTCGCGGTCAGCGTTATAGACGATCTGCTTGTTATTCACCATCAAGTGAGTTAAATAAATTAATAGTAAAATAAAAGTTAATAAAAATTATATTAGCTAATGAGGATAACAAAAAAAAATCTTTTAATATAATTATTCAACAAGGCTGTCGTGTCCTAGTGGCACAGTGGTGTGACTGTAAATGCAATGCTTTGGAGTTCTATTCCCACTCTAGAGGAATAATTATTTAATATATTTATTTTTCTGCTCTAACAACAACACGCAATGCCTATGACGAAAATTCGGCAAAAAATGAAATACGGAAATCTGTTAAAGGGAGAGGAGTGCCGTAATACTGGGTTCTCGGGTTCCCTCTATATGTGTATATGCCTATATGTGTTTCAAATTATTAATTTAACGTATAGTTAATTATTTTTAATATTTTTTTATTCAGTCAAGTCAAACATCCCAACTATTCGACATAATGGAAGAATCAAAAGTTGAGAATAACATTGCAATACACATACCAATAGTGCAAGGCATATCTATGAAGCCGGCGTTTGTTGATGAACAATTATGTCCTATGTGTATCCTTTTTGAAAAATATGAAAAATAAGCACCACAATGGAGATCGTATTCGATTACCTCACGGGAGAATGGAATATTCTCCCTGGTAACTAAACATAGCGCGGCGTTGAATTCCGCCAAACAAGACGAAATATCTTAATGGTAACGTAGTGTCTTAACATTAAATTCCCTTGACAGTAAACGCGATGGTTGTGTATTCGATTTCTCCTCCAGATATTTAATTTAACCACTCAACACGCAATGTTTCGAACACTAGATATTTCCGCCTAAAACAAATTCTACATTCAATTTAGAATTATTTTGTATAATATTCCTGAATAAACTCTAGATTCAGGGAACTGGGTGGTTTTCCAACCGGACTACATAATAGATGCGCGTCTTGGCTGCTTGTGGAGGGTCAATCTCATTCTGCCTGGCTTAGCGTATTCCGTGAGTACAATGCTAGCTTATATGAGGGTGTTTTAGGTTTAGGGTTCCGTACATCATAGGAAACTTACGATGGACAACAGATTATGCGTTACCTAACGCATACACCTTCCCTCTGTCGGTTAAGACACTTTCTCAGTAGTAGCAGTAGTAACAAACTGACACTAATATTAAATATTCAGGTATACAGTGTAAGCTGTAGTAGAGCACAGAAAAATTGTAATCAACGAAACCGAGTTGAACTCTTGTTTTACTTTAGTTTTGCAGCATTAGTTATAAAAATCCCCTATTTAATTATGTTGTTCAATAACCACTTTACAGGTGTCTAAAGACGAAGTGTCTAAAATAATAGCAGTATTACTGAGGCGGAAAGACAGTAAGGGAACTATATATAGCATCCTTAACCAATTAGTAGGTGACGCTGGAAACTATTTGGTAGAACTGAGCAAGTCATTTGATGAAATTAATTCTGTATACAGGTGCGTATAAATATTATTATTATTTTCAGTCGTGTTGAAAATATTAAGAAACTTTAATTTATATCATCTGTACGCTGTACCCAATGTAGTTGTGAACTAAACCCACTTATTCTCCATGGACATAACGCGGCGTTGAGTGCCGCTATTCAAAGGACTATTCAAGTTGAAATTTGTGAATGAAACGTTAACATTAGGTATTTAAAAATATTTTGTCTAAGCATCATTTATATACAAGTATTTACTTAGTTTCCAAATAATTTAAATATTGAAATTGTAATTAGCATATTGTTCAACAGAAAAGGGGCAGTTTGAGGTCAGTCGTGGCGCAGTGGCACAAAGTGTCACTCTAAAAGCGACTGGTTGTGGATTAGATCCTCACTCAAGGAGATGAAATATTTATTTAAATTTATATTCCCATTTCTTTGCTCTAGGCTCAATTCCCCCAGAATTCGGGGGAAATGAGGAATGGAGTGTCTTAACACTATTTTCTGTTCTTTATGCTGTCCCTGCTGTGTACGGGATACAGCTTGGAGCTGATTTGATTTGATTTTAGAAAATGGGCAGACATAGAGGTGGCGCGCAACACGGCGGGGGTCACAGGTTCAGCTCCGGGAACTTCGGGACATTTTCCCGTTATAGTGTCTCAGACGGATATATGCGAGCATGTTTTACAGGCGCAGGATATTGAATATTTAGTACAGGTATGATCTATAATAGTGTTTTTTTTGTATTTTTTTTTTGGATTCTATATTGTGTTTTTTTTTACATTTTTTAAAGCGTTATTCCACACTTAGGATTCTTATACTATTTCTTATTACTATGTCAATATAGTAATTTACTTTTACTAGATGATCGAAATTTTGTTAAAAATAGTGAAATTAATTGTTGAAAGGATTGACGGAAAGTAAATTATGTTTGATAAATATACTGAGCACAAATATTTCAATGAATGCGTAAAGAATAATATAAAGGATTTTTTCCAAATTACTGCGTTAAAATAAAAAAAAATCATTACTTCATATACTTAATACATAATACCTTATGTTTGTTAATTTGTCCTGTGCTTCAAGTGTATCACATGTCATATACTGCTCTTAATTATTTTCCCGTATTTTAAAAAGAGTTCATATTTAATAAATTGGAAATTAAAAACACAATCTTCCATTTTAGGTAGTAACAGCCTATCTGGCGTCACTATCGCGCCACGACATTCTAGTACAACACACCACAGCGGAACTTTGCGTACGATCGCTGGTAACTCGTGGTTCTGGGGGACGCCTACGTTCTTTAATACGTAGGGGCGCTTTGGCCGACGCGAGACCTTTAGCTTGCCAACTACTAAGCCTGGGCTACTTACAATTGGCCCTAGACATGATGTGGAGGCTATCAGCTTGTGGACATGTCGTAGAAGTGCTATTGGGCTGGGATGAACCTTCAGTGGCCACGGGAGTTGCTAAACAGGCGGTCATCTTGAATGGTTTGCAGCCAAGGAAGTTGTTGGCGGCAGCCAAGTTGAATAGTGACCCGAGAGCGTTCTTGGCTGTCTATCATGCTCTATTGGCGAGGAATGAAAGGTTGAGGGGGAGTCCGCATTTTCTTAAGAGTAAGTGCTTTAGTTTTATTTTGTGTTTGTGTCTCTGTGAAAATATTTGTTTATTTATCTGTGTGTGTATGTAAGAGAAAGAGAAAAATACATGAAATAGAGCGTGTGTCGTATTTGTTTTGATGATATGGCTGTATTTTACAAAATAAAATACAGGGGCACATGCGTGCGTAAACGCCACAGATTGTGAGTTCGATTAACACTCGAGGATGTGAAATGTTTAATAATGTCATTTCTTCACTCTGACAATGCGGCAATGCGCAGCGTTGAGTTCCGCCACTCAACACGCAGTGCCTCCGCTACGTGCGTGATAATAAAAAAGGCAGCGTGATACTAAAAAAAAATCAATTATCATACACCTATTAAACAAACATACACACAAAATAAAAATATTTACTATAGGTTATCACTAAGATTACGTGGCACTCGCGTTGCCAAGTTTAAGATAAACATTATATTATTAATCAAAAATATTTTTACATTATTACATTACAGTATTACATGATCCGAATTTTATATCAATATTTATTCATAGGTTATCTTATCTATGTTACTTTTATTTTTATAAAGTATGTTGAATTGCTGAATTGTATATCTACTTATGTATTTACCTAACATAATTATTTTGCATGGTTATGTAGTTTTATTCTGTCATTTTGTTTAATCCCTGCGTCAAAATAAGTTGTTATAAACTATTTTAAGTATTATTAATATAATTATAGAAGCCTTTGCTTAGAAATCATAGGCATAAATAATATTATAAATGACTTGTGTACACTTTTTTTAGTCCGCCATATTATAAGAATAATATCGCCATAAATTATAAACTTTTGAATTTATTTTCGTGTTGCTTTAAGCTATTTACATAAATAAATTTATTTAGAAGACTTTTACAGATTATTTTTAAAAACTATACATCTTTACTTATATACATAATTCTTGCACGTGTATTTTTTGTTTTTAATAGACAATACGATGGAGCTAGAATTTAAATTTAGTTATTATTTCAAAGTATTAAAATTAATTAATTAATAATAAAGTTATTGAAATACCAAAGTAAACTAGGATCCGCCACCGTGCGTTGCCGTGGCGACATAAAATTCATTCCCAAACGGTTAAGAGCTTCGCTTACTAACAAACAAACTGATGGTAAATCTTAAGTCCTTTATATAATAATTCTGATTATTGTTGATATAACCCATACAATTTATGTTGTGTGTCGTCATATCTTAATAGATAACATTTGATTACAAAAGCAAAAGATCAACATTATCGCCATAAAAAGGAAGTTATCCAAAAAAAAAATAACTGAAGCTATTTTATTATATATTTTCGATTTCCCAGTTCTATTTTACAAATGCGGAGTTAAGTTGTGCTATTTAATAGCTGAATGTGTATTCAATTAAAATTAATCAAAAGATTTTCAATAGATATTCAATTAAAATTCAATTAAAATTAAAAAAAATATATTTTAAAAATAGCATATTTGTGTATTGAAGTACCTTATGTAGCAAAAGAGTAATTTGTGAACGTAAAATATGTAAAATACGTATGTACATTATATAATATACATAATAACTTATATAACGTGAACGAATTATTATCATCTTTGATTAGAATATATTTTTATACTTAGGTATATGTTATAATAAAAAAATCATATTTGGTCATGGATATATTTAAATTATAAAAATAAACATTCGTTTATTCTAAAACCGTCATGTAGTATTTTTATGTAGCTTCACGCTGTATCTCAAGCGGGGAACCCAGAGAGATTGGGAGTTCCTCACGCTACAATCTCTGCATATCTCTTTCGCCTCGTCCACTGTCATCAACCTCTTCATACATGTCCTCGGGGGCTCCTTAAGCTCTGACAAGCGTGAACTTCCTCCAATAATATCAACGGAGGCTCTTGTATCGTCTACCACTCACTCATCGGTTCATAAATATTTTTGCCAATTCTTTTATCACGCATTCACTCAATGTGACAAAACCACTTGAGCAAGTTCTTCATTCTAGCTGTGATACCCTCGCTACTCTTGTCTTAATGATTTAAATGTTTTAATAATAATATATCTCGTGGTAGTTTAATAGAATTTTTAAATCGCAGGTGAACAATGCGACATCTACGTAGAATATTACAAGCAACTGACAGCTGACTCTTAACCCAAGGTTCAAGGTTCCGTTCCCGACTGAAGACTGATGTTTGTAGGTATAAATGTTTCATGATAGTACTTGAAGCTATATTATGATATTATTATGTTTAATGTTAATATAATTATATACAAATGTACGCACCTGTAACACAGTTGCGCAGTAACAGAGTAGTATATTTTACGTTCCACAACATAAGTTATTAAATAAAGAGTAAAGTATACTTTTTCTTTCATATTTAGAAGGTTTGCCTCATTGACAACATAATACACCTAAAACTATTAAAAAAATATTAATTTAACAGAGGACATGCATAATAAAATTATGCAGGTGTCAGTCGACCACAACTCATTTGAATAGGTCAAAGCCTTTGGGTCGTCTGACACCGCAAGATAAAACTATTAACCACGATCAAACAAAGTCTAAACAGCACCATCTCTATTATTTTATTGTGATTTACTCAGTACACATAGTACACGGGACAAAGTTTGAAAGAAAATATTACATGAAACAAAGTTATCATGTTGTAATAACATACTTTAGATATTACTTCATTAATAGATTGTTCTTTGTATTATAATAATCTTGTTTTTTTTACATTTTTAAAGTGTTTTATTCCACACTGAGGAAAGAAATATATTTATTTAGAAAACATATAAAATCTTGTTTTTGTTTCATCATAAACTCATACGTTCTAATTTTGTATAAAGAATTATTTCCATCTGTTTGATTGTTATGTAATTATGATTTATAAAATTAATATTGACATAGGTACGTTTGATTGTGAAAATTATATTATATTCAAGTTTATTTGTAGTTTTATTCGCCATTTTCTCTGCCTTGCCCAAAATTATGTATTTTAACATTAACTAACAAAACTAACGAAAAAAAAAACGAATGTGAATCTGTTTTGTTTCATGCGTAAAATATTCAACTGACCAACTGGTGCGGGTACGGTATAATGCGGTCAACAAGTCGTGGCCACACTGAAGTTGACTGCTGAAAGTGGCTGCGCAAATTTTATTTTAGGATTTTTCTTACTTGTGAATGTTTTCTTTCCGAGTGCAATAGTTCAGAAAACATAACTTCAGGGTTGCCACGACTAAAACACTAGATTCTCAAGTTCCCTCTGTCTACTCAGCTATGTGCTGGATAGGAACAGCATGAACCTAAAATAAGTAAGCAACTATAGTCTATCAAAAGTACCGTACTGTAAGTCACATACCGTTCTTAACATTTTAAACGTGTTTTTCTACACATAGAAATTCATATAGGTACCTATCTATTTAGAATTGTTGAATAACAATCAGCCAAAATACATGCACATTAAATAAGCATATAATCAATTGTAGCGCATGTTTCCAATAACGCTTTTGGCAAAATAATAAATAAGTGTAAAATACCTGATAATTAATATTCTTAAAATATGTAATTATTTTAATTTTATAACCAATGTTAATGTAATTTTAATTTAGTTATATTATGAAGATTTCTATTGTATAAGATCTCAACTTAAGGACTCATTTGTTTTGCGAAAATGTGTACTTAGAAAGTATTCTTTGGAAAGGTTTTATTAAACTAAGTTGTCGTTTAGTTACTTTAGTTTCATTATTGTGTAGTCTGTAAAAATCTGTTTTATTTAACTATAATACAGGTTATTATATTTAAATAAATGTTTAAATATTTTATTTTCTTCCGAATTAAAATATTTGATAATTAAAATAATAAATTATATTTTAGTTGGAATAAAAATTAAAACATGTTTAGATTATATACAAAATTATTTTAATTTTCCAGTTATATAACAATCACTTGCAATAGACTGTTGAATGGTTAAATAAATATTAATTACAAAAATATTTCAGTATTCATTCAGTTGTTTTTCAGTTTTCAAAATGTAATTACTGCACGGATGGATTTGCCAATGTGCATTAAATGGAATGCTTCATTGATTTCTGATAAAGGAACTTTATGGGTTACAAATTCATCCAATGGTAATTTCTTGCTTAAATAATCATCTACCAACTTAGGTACACTATCTCTGCTCTTGTACCCTCCGAAGGCAGTTCCCCTCCATACCCTGCCTGTCACTAGCTGGAATGGCCGAGTGCTGATCTCTTCTCCGGCACCAGCAACCCCAATGATGACAGATTCACCCCAACCCTTATGACAAGCTTCTAACGCAGCCCTCATAGTATTAACATTGCCGATACATTCAAATGTATAATCTAAACCACCATCAGTCATGTCCACTAATACTTGTTGAATAGGCTTGTCATAATCCTTAGGATTGACAAACTCATTGACACCAAATTTCTTTGCAACTTCGAACTTGTCTGGGTTTATGTCTACTCCGATGATACGCTTAGCACCAGCTACTTTGCATCCTAAAGCGACAGCCAGACCTACAGCACCTAAGCCAAATATAGCGCAGTTGGATCCAGCTTCAACCTTAGCAGTGTTTAACGCAGCTCCATATCCGGTAGTCACACCGCAGCCAAGCAAGCAGACTTTGTCGATAGGTGCAGTCTCATTAATTTTGCAAAGCGAAATTTCTAGAACAACAGTGTATTCGCTGAATGTCGAACAACCCATGAAGTGGTATAATTCTTTTCCCTTGCATCTGAATCGTCTGGTGCCGTCAGGCATCACACCTTGGCCTTGCGTCACGCGCACTTTCTGACAAAGGTTAGTTTTTGGGTTTAAGCAAAATTTGCATTCTCTGCACTGAGGAACGTATAGCGGTAGAACAACGTCACCTGGTTTTACGGAAGTGACTCCTTCTCCCACACTCTCGACTACACCGCCGCCCTCGTGGCCTAATACGACTGGGAACACACCCTCAGGGTCTTTTCCTGATAAAGTATAGGCATCAGTATGACAGACACCAGTAGCAAATATCTTTACACGTACTTCTCCAGCTTTTGGAGGGTCCACTTCGATATCCTCGATGGAGAGAGGCTTGCCGGCTTCCCATGCCACCGCTGCTTTACACTTAATCACTTTACCGGCTGTAGCCATTTCACTGTTTGTCACGCGCCCTTACCAAACGAGTGGACGAAAGCGAATGGATGAATAGTTTAATTAAATAAGCAAATCAAAGTTCTCAATGTTAAATGAAGATAGAGTTTTTGCAATAATTTAAGCGATAAGGCATAAAGCTACATCACACGTTTTCAATTTCATACGAGAGAAAAGGATGAAGCGAATTTGTCGATTCACTATTGAACTTGACCTTGAATATAAATGACTAACTCCAAACTTTTAACTGAGAGGCTTGTATGGGGGTCTTTAGGTTAAGCACTTAAATATATTCATTTTAAAAACAAAAGTTATATACGTATTCTTATGTCTTTATTCTATTTATACTATGAATGAAATATTGTAAATTGTTTTTGTAGCTTAATAATACATGATAGTGAAAATATAACGTTTTGTAATATTCATTTTTTGTCTATGCTTGTCAATGTCAAATTAATTGACATATGACAAAGTCAAAGACACGCTGAGCTTGGAATAGGTTATGAGCTTAATTTTACTATTGCATTGATTATTTTATTGTAAAAATAATGGCCAAACTACATAACTACTATGTACTGTGCCCGCTTATTGATCAAAATAGTTTCTTAGGTGTGTCTCAAGATCGAGAAAACGAAAACATTATTGTTACATTAGGCCGAAATGTAGTTAATAAATACAGGGTAATGACTATATTCGTTATTTTGATGTTGTGATTTTTATTAGAAAATGGATCCTAAATAAATTTGCTTTTATACTTTAGCTTTCAGATCAAAAACAGATTGGAGGCTGGACTTCGAAAGATCATGTCACATCGACAGTTATATATGATAAAGAACAAAATGCTTACATTGGTGTATTCAATAAAAATACTATCAAAATATGGAAAAAAGAAGATGATAATTTAGATAAAATAAAAAAATACAAGGTAAAATTGAGCACTCCTATTTAATCATATAAATTAAGTTTAAAGATGTAGAATAAAAACAATATCATGTTGTTATTTCCAGTTTCCAGTAAATATCTTAAAACTGCTCCCTCGACATGAACAGCCATCCTTAATAATATTCAATAATGGTAATTGTGCCTCTCTAACATATGCATTAGATAATAGAAAATCATATGAAAGCAAAATTCTTGTTAAAGAATCTGAAACAATTATTGACTCAGCCATATATACTATACAAAATACAGATTATATTTGCTATGTGATAAAAAATAGTAAAGATAGCTATGATATTTTAAAATGCCCTATAAGAGAGGAGCTAGGCGACATGGATAAGTCTAAACTGATTAGAATAAAAGTTGAGAGGAATGAAGATGCATACATTGTGGGGCAACTTGTAAGCAGCTGTAATCTTTCAGTTTATTT
>JBAIZZ010000099.1:90658-125511 GCA_037355905.1 Heliconius aoede | reverse complement strand
TTTTCTTGTATTCTAGGGAATGATGGAAAACTTACTGTATACCACTTAGAGAAAAAAACATGGAGAACTGTAGGAACTGTACCATGGATTTCTACTTTATCAAGTGTCTCCATAGCTTGGATGGGCACTGACCATTTAATTTTATTTGGTAGCAGCAATGATCAAGATGGTGCTATAATTGTAGCTTACAACATCATCCTAGGAGTTGGCACATGTAGATATCCTATGAAAATGTATTCTGAACATGCAAAATTATATTGTTTTGATGGCCGCATTATACTTGAAGCTTCAAATCATATAGGCATGCTACCTTATGTACTAGAAACTAATAGAAATTTATCAAGTTTGTTAGGCTCTCACGATATAATTGAAGATAGTAATACAGAAATAGCTGATTGGGACACCCCAACTGATCCTACATTTAAAGTGGCAGCAGAAATTAAAGACTTATTAAAACTTGGTTTGACAGAGAGGTCAATGTGTGCGCAACTGCTACCATTATTACTGGAAAAAGAAGATTGGTACCCTGTATATAAACTAGTAAAAGAATTTCAAGATGTACCAGAATCAATGTTAGTGTTATTACTTAATTATTCCATTAAACTAGTTAAACCTGATGATATAGATATAACTGATCAAGAGGCATTGACAAATTTTGTACTAGGATGTGGTAAATCAAATCTAGAAATAATGACACATGGAGGGAAGTTGAAATTATTAAACCATATATTCAAAATTAGTTTTAGTGATGCCTTATTAATACCTTTTCTGAGAAATGGATTATTGTTAGACAATGCCTTATTTTTAATGTCATATATATCATGTTTACTTACGGACCCAACGAAAAATTTAAAAATGGAGTATGAGAGTAAGTTATACGATTGGTGTATATTACTCATGGACGCCTTTTATCAACAGTACTTACTGACAAAAGACGAAAAAGTTTCTAAAGTACTACAAAAAATGCAGGAAGTGGTAGAAAATCTGATTGATCAATTGATGTCAATTGATAGCACTATGGCTTTGTTACAAAAAATATTGTCTGGTAAAAAAATGGTGGAGCAGGAAGAATCATTGTCGTATGCAATTGAATTGATTGAAATATAAGTAAACATTGTAATTTCTGTTTTTTTTTTTTTGCTTATACTAAACGAGGCAAGTAAAAATATCTCATAGAATATATATAATTTGTATTTCCTTTCTCATAATTCGTAAAAAAGTACAGGGTATAATAATAGTATACAGCTATTATTACTATATTTACAAAATGAAACAAAATTGTTCCGACAAAACAAAAGGTACCATGATCAGTCAGAACAAACGTGAAATTTATAATCACATGTATATATTTACTAATACCTAAGTTTTATTTTACATTTTTTTACATTCTTTAAACTATACTTTATAATTATACTTCTTATATTTTAGGCAGTTTAACTTTATAACTATTAATTATGTACACATGAAGTGAAAAGATAAATTTCTTTTAATTTCACACATTGTATATAAAAAGAATATATAGATTTACAAAATAGAACATTGAAATACTAGAAAGGGAATAATTTTTGTCCTTCCTCAAATGATAATATATAAAAGAAATTCTTGTCCACTAATATCGAGTGAAATATGTTCCACATGCTTCAATATTTCTTATTTTTTAATTGTACAGTATATTGAATAATAGAGCATCATTGTATATCTCATAATTAGATTAAGAAATTTACCAAACAAGTATTTTACTTATATTGAAATGTTGTTATATTAACTTTGGTTCAACCCCATCTTTGATGTTATTATTATGGAAACTTTCCAACTTACATCAGATGATAATTTTAGTAATATACTTTATCATAAATATTAATATCTTTTTTATTTTATACTTTATATAGGATGAAATAATAAACTATTTATTATGGTTAGTTAAAATTATGCTATATACAGGCGTAACGCGATGGACGGATCAACGGCTGTCTCGGATTTTTTCCAAAAACTCACAAATTGTCAAATATCTGCAGAATAACTGAAAATAGGCTACCATACATGGAGGTGAAATGGATAGATACTGACTTCTTCAATCCATACACAACCGTTGATCCTCCGATTGACTTACACCTGTATATTTGTAATAAAAGTAATAAAAATTATTGCAAGGTCTGCTACAGTACAAGTTTGCCATTTATCATGGTTTTTGATCAAATTTTTAAATAAGTACTATTATGTATAATGCTAAAAAAGTATCATTCCACAGGTTTACTTGTAGCAACCCGAGCAAATTGCACAACCATGGGCTTTTCTTTCAATAAATAACCATTAGTTTCATTTAATGCAGTCTCGGCTATAGCTACTGATGGGAATGTAACAAATGCTTGCCCTTTCATCCTGCCCTCTTGCATGACCCTCACATCAAAACCAACTTGGTCTTCCTCCACATATCTCTTATATATTTTATTCAAATCCTCTACTGTTACAGACTTGGCTAAATTCTTTACATACAATCTCATAGATGGTTGTCCAGGATGATAGTTTTTGTATACTGGCAACATTTTCATGTCCTCATAAGATATTCTATTTTTCATAAGTTCCTGCTTGCTAATTGTTTGTAGTTTACACTGTTTCATTATTTCCTTGTTAACCACTGGTAATTGTTCTTTTTCAAATTTCCCAATTTCTCCAATGACTTCTGGTTCTATGGATGGTTTTTGTAAAGCATTTTGTGATACTACCAGGGAAATATTTTTAGTTTTTTTAGGTGTGACTGCTTCAAAAACTTCATTCTGATCTACATTCTCTTTTGTTTTATAGGTTAGTGGCAAATTAGCTGTTGATAAAACAGCTGCAGGTCTTTTTCTTGTTTTAGGAAGAGAATAATTTCGTTTAATCAAAGCAGTTGTTGAAGTTATTGTATTCTGTGGTTGTTCCTCATCCTCACTAGAAATTTCTGATTCTGGTTCTTCAGGAGGCACTATTGCTATTTCATCAATGAAAAACTCTCTAAATGTTTCTTTAAAAAAACTTAATGCAGCTTCATTTTCTTTAAATGGCAAATCTAGAGACATCTTATTCATGAGATGTAAAGTTTGAATATAAAATGGTTTGTGCTTAAACAAGGCTGAGATTATGTTTACAGCTACAGAAGTATTTATAGTGGGATATTTATAACGTAAATGTGGTGGGGGTGGCTGGTAAAAGTCTACCGAGGGGTTGAAAGCGTTCAGTGATTCCAAAAACTCTTTAATGTAATTTGTTGTTTCCGAGTTTGTATTATTAAATTGCTTAAAATGTGTGATTGGTTCTTTTTCATAGGAAAATTCCACCACCAGCCGTCTTCCATCCATTTCTAATTGATGCAATCGAAGCAGTGACTCCTTTGCCTTTTCAACATTTGAAAATGCAGCAAACAAATAGTTTTGTTTTTTTGCTGGTTGCCAAACTTTAGCAGCTCCAAAATGTTTCAACATTTTTTCTCTTTCTTCAAAAGGCAAATTAGAAGGTAGATGTTTAACTATTAGTGTTTTAGACATGGTTGTCTTGAATCAGTCTTTGTTTTCAATACATTGAAATTCTTAAGCGAAAAAGATACTTTTTACATACCACTAATTATAAAGAAGCTATAACAAATATAAAACTTGCAGTGATTTTGACTGAGTGAGCTGATTTTAAAAAAGTGCAATAAATTTGAGTATAAATGTTTATTTTACACGGACTAATAAAAATAATTAAAATTAAAAAGAGTAAATACTTTAAACGATATGATTGTATGAGCTGCTTTATTAATATACAACAGGACATGCGCTGAATTCGAATTAATTGTTTAAGACAAACTACTCGCAAATTGAAAATATTTACTTTTTTCTTCTAGTTGAAATTTGACAGTATTCAAAACACAGATTCATAATATTTAATTTTCTTGTACTTGACTTCTGAACGTAAAAACAAAATATTACATTTTTTTATATTGGTTAAATTACGTATGCAATTAAACTTTTAACCTAACATATTTCACTTTATGAAAAGTACAGTAAAAAAAAAATTGTTTTATGAGCTGTTCCCGTAAGTGTCAGCTGTGTCAACAGTGGACAGAATTAGATTTTTTTGTTTTGCAAAAGAATTTTTGAAATATGAAGAATTATTTCGCACATTAACAAATAAGCAGATTATTATTTAACGAATATGGCTGATGAAAGCTGTAGGAAAACAGTGAAAGTAGTGGTCTTAGGTGATATCGGAAGAAGTCCCCGTATGCAGTATCATGCACTATCGCTTGCCGGCTGTGGGTTCAATGTAAATATTATTGGTTACGTGGACTCAAAACCATTAATCGAAATCCAAGAAAACCCTTTAATCTCTGTTACAGAGCTACATTCACTTAAACTGGATAAAGTTCCAAAGATTATTCAATACTTTGCAAAAACTTTGTGGCAGGCTATTAGTTTATTGTTAACATTATTAATTACTGGAAAATGCAAATATTTACTATGTCAAAACCCCCCGGCCATACCCACATTGGTTGTATGTAGATTTTATTGTTTAGTGACTAGAACAAGATTTATTATTGATTGGCATAATTACGCTTATTCTATAATGGCACTGTCTCTAAGTCCTAAACACCCTCTTTTAAAATTAGCAGCTTATATTGAGAAATTTTTTGGGCAATCGTCTGATAACAATTTTTGTGTTACATATGCTATGAAAAGTGATTTGCTTGAAAACTGGAATGTGTTGTAAGTAATACATAAAAAAGAAATAAGGAGATGAATCTTTAAAGATTATTATTAATTTACAAACATCAATATTTTAGGGCCACTGTTCTTTATGATAGGCCACCAAAAATATTCCAGCCACTTAATCTTCCAGAAAAACATAATTGGTTCCTTAAAATTGGTCAGCAATATGAAGAATTCAGATGTACACCTATTTCTAGTATGGAAAAGACAGCATTTACTGAAGTGGTCGAAAATTCTATAAAATTAAGAGATGACAGGCCTGGCCTCTTGTTTAGTAGTACTAGTTGGACTCCTGATGAAGACTTTAGTGTGTTAATGGAGGCTTTACAAGGTACTTTACTTATGTTATTTACTGTTATGTTATGTTTATGTAGTGATATAGGCCTCTCCCAACGATCTTCCTAATGATTAGTTCTTTAATTGGCTACCACTTGCGCAAAGGTGTTTGAGACTTAAGTGAGAGGAAACAAATTATTTATAACAGACAAGGAAAGTAAAATCTTTTAATTATAGACATTTTTCAGAGTGGAAAATAAACCCATCACCATCACAAACTAAGAGACCGTCGTGGCGCAGTGGCATAAAGGTGTGACTGTAATGCGGTGGCTGTGGGTTCGATCCCCGCTCGAGGAAGTGAAATATTTATTTATATTCATATTTCCATGTTCTTTGCTCTGGTGTCGAGGCAAAGCGCGGCGTTGACTTCTGCCACTCAACACGCAATGCCTCCAGAATTCGGCAGAAAGTAGAGAATGGAGTGTCTTAACACTGAAGTTCCCTCTGCCTACCCTGCTTTCCGCGGGATACAGCATGACGCTGACTATCACAAACTATTCCACAATATTTTTAAAAACTGTGTTGTAGTATTTCATTAATCTTTAATATTTCTTTCTTGCGCTGGTTCTTCTCACATCTGAGGTGTTCACTTTAGTGAACTGGTGGTAAATTATTTGACGTTCAAAAACTTAAGCATGTAACTTCTTATTTTGAATAAAAGTATCTGACTATGAATTGATTATTATACAATATGATTCACTCAGTTTTGACAAATGCAGCATTTGACACTGTTTTATTTTTTTAATTCATTAAACTTCTTTAATACTCTACTTCTTTTTTAGTATATGATGTAACATACAAACTATCTAAAAAACTTCCCAAGTTGATATGTGTGATAACTGGGAAGGGTCCTATGAAAGATTATTATATGGAAAAAATTAGATTATGCCAATGGGAAAACGTAAAGGTTGTTACACCCTGGTTAGAGGCTGTTGATTATCCTAAAATGGTTGCAAGTGCAGATTTAGGTGTATGTCTGCATACTAGTTCATCTGGCTTGGATTTACCTATGAAAGTCGTTGATATGTTTGGAGCAGGATTGCCAGTGTGTGCTTATGATTTTAATTGGTAAGAATTTAAATTGATTTGTCAACCTGAGATTCACTACGCACACACAAAAAACACCCAAACAGCATTCATAGTTTCATAAAGGAAACACTTGAATATTAAATAGATTTTTTTTGTTCTACTATAAACTCAAACATATCAAATAAAATTTTGCAATTGTTATTATTTTTTCTTTACAAAAATTTGGTAATAATCAGTAGGTCCGGTAGGTCTCGTAGGCAGAGGGAACCTCAGTGTTAAGACACTCCATTCCCCACTTTCTGCCGAATTCTGGAGTCATTGCGTGTTGAGTAGCAGAACTCAACGCCGCGCTTTGCCGCGACACCTGAGCAATGAACATGGAAATATGAACGTAATAAATATTTCACTTCCTCGAGTGCGAATCGAACCCACAACCGTCGCGTTAACAGGCGGCACCCTTGGGCCCTGCGTCACGACGGCATCTCAAAAAAAAGATTTTATATTTTTACCTGTGGTTACTTTTTACACAGCAGTTAAAGAGAATGAATCACCAACCACTACTTGGTACATCAAGGATACATAAAGATAACACTAAAATATATAAAAGCATGCATGATTTTATTCTTAGTTAAAAGTAATGATATATTTCTTTTCCTAGTCTCGAAGAATTGGTTCAAAGTGGTGAAAATGGATATACATTCAAAAATTCAGATGAACTATCCAAACAAATAGTGAGCTGGTTTGAAAATTTCCCAAACAATGTGCAACAAAATAAAATTGCAGAAAAACTGAGGAGTAATCTATGTAAATTCCAAAAATCAAGGTGGGAAGACAATTGGAACCTTAGAGTAAAAAGTTTCTTTGAAAACTGATACTAGAAAATTTAAGTACTTATTGTGGACCAATTCACATAAAATATTCAATCAATTATAATTTTATTTTTGTAAAATCAATAAATAAAATGCAATATTTATGAAAATTTTATTCACAAAAATACATTTCCAGGTACTCTTAGTAACTTAGTAACTTATACTAATAGTCTTTCAATTTCTTGTTGTATGGTTTGGATCTGAGGCTTTAGTTGAGAGCCTTCATTAATAGTTATAGAGCATGCAACTATAGGTCTGGACACTCCACAAGCTCTCCCCAGAGCTTGCTTAGATCTCACAAAAACATAAGGCACATTCTTATCCTCACATAAAATAGGAATGTGAAGGACAATTTCTAATGGCTCTGCATCTGCGGCCATTATGACAAACTCTGATAGTCCTCTGTTAAGGGTTTTAGTGGCTTCATTAGCCCCTTTCCGAAGCTGCTTGTAGTTAGCTGCTTGCTGGACAAGATTCAATATTTTAGCAGTTAATGGAGTATCAGCCAGAGGATAGGCCTTTGGATTTACACTTGCTTCATTTTCAGCCTGTAATATCAAAACAGTAACAATATTAAATAAAATTTTAAAAGCTGTAAGATATTTATAATAAACTTTTTTTGAGTATAAATGCAAGGCTTAGCCTTGCATTTAGGCACCCGCCTTGCAAAACTAACAATATAACCTAGAAATCACACGTGATTTTTCTTTTTTTATAAGCAGTTTGATTTGGACAAATTGTTTGATTTGAAAAAATAGCTGTAGTAAGTTACATATTTAATAAAAAAAAGTAGTACAGCAAAACTTACCATGTTTCTTTAAGTTCAGCGTGTTCTGTAAGAATATACTTCAGACCTCTCAGCGATTTCTCGCTTCACTGAGGAAGTCTTATACAAGTATGTATGTAATTACAACTGAAAACAACTTTATAATTGCTATAATGGCAAATAGATAGTTTACTTAGTTAAAGATCACTCAAAACGATTAGAGATTAAAACGAACACAAGTAGTGTCCAGATGCTAACCTCAAAATAAGTAACGCACTAACGAGTAAAGCGTTGTTTTGATTGTTGACACTTGACACAAAAGTCGTATGGAATTAGAATGACATTTGTCGATATTGCCACAGATTCATAAAAGCTTTAATTTTAGGTTGAAATAAAATAATGTACTATTGGCACACCATATAGTACATACCAAATCAATATGTGCTCTTCTAGACTTATGAAATATATTGATAGATACAAGGAGTGATGAGTATTTTCAATTTATTAACCAACAAACCTAAAATATTGTGTTACAGTATTTTGAATATGACATATTACCAGTTTATATCTCTTTATACTTTATAAGTGAGCTGAAAAAAGTCGAAAAGGTAGAACAGTAATTAGGATAATTCTATAGTTAATGCTTTTTGGCAATGTCCTAAGGAATTAAATTTTAAAGATATCTTTGGATTGGCGTTCTTTCACTGTGAAATTAGAGCTTTATTGAGCAAATATATTAGATTGTAAGTTCAAATTCTCGATAACATTTACATAATAAAGGTTTGTCTCACCTGATTAGACAAAATGCAGCGTCAAAAATGTGGAAGAAAACTACATGTAAATATGCAATTATAATATAAACATTATTTGTTTTAATGGTTGGTTACAAATTTGAAAGCACAGTACAGCTACCAAGGCAATGACAATAATTTTATCATGTATTTTACTATTATATATTTTATCATGTTTTAAATATGCCAAATAATTTTATTATATTTGTAAATTTACATATGTTTTCATATAGTTAAAAAAGTGCATGTTTTTAATTGTATTTTATCAATTAAAAGATCATTAAGAACAAGTACATAATTGATCTGATATATTTTTTGTATTATTTCTTACAAAATTGGATTAATTTTTTTTAACATGGGCACAAACTTACCAAAATATTAAGATGTATAATATAATTATTTTAACTTAAGAGGGACTCATACTCCCACCTATAGTCATATATACAGTTAAGAACATGTTAACCTATATTAAAGTACTTATTTCTACTATCATCACATGAGTTATTCAAGAAGAAAACTAAAATTATTCTTATGTTTATTTATTTATTTACATAAACATTTTATGTACAACAATTTAATTCATTATTACTATTCCTATGTAATTTAGAACAAATAAACATTTTTAATTTTTTTTTATACACATTAAAAATGTCTTCAATCTACTCTTAGCTTAGTGGTGGATTAACACAATTGATTGAGCCTAGGATGATTAATTGTTATGGTGGCACACAACATTTATTGTATACTTCATCATATAAATAAAAATAAACATCATATAGCAAAATAATATGCCAAAAAAATTTGATGCTTGGTACAACTTATTTATCTTAGAATCCTAACAGGAGGATCTTTAGAAATATCTGCTAACCCACTACTATTATTAAGTATTATTATTTGGGAAGAATAAAAGTTTTAACTTTGATAATGATAGCTAAGGTTTATACAAATAATTGTAAATACACCACTGTCACAAGTTACATATTTCATACAAAATTAAATTAAACAAAAAAATTTTGTAACAATTCACAATATACTATTCACTTCACTCACTATAAATTTAAGTCAATGAAGCTCATCTTGGCTTCATAAGCTTATACTAGTTAGGTTTTTTGAATGTATTGTTTTGGCCTGTCTGATTAGATAAGAACGCTAGGTGACCTTTAGGACATTTATTTGCATAATGACCTTTGGTCCCACATTTGAAACAAGTAACTTCTTCTAAGGGTTTGTGTATCAGTCTTTGGAGGCGTTGAGCTTCATCATTGTCAGTGGTCTTTACATAACCTAGAGCTCTGTATCTAGCTTCTTCTTGTCTTTGAGCTACTTCTCTTTGCTGGAAAAATTTAGTTATAATTTAGTATATCAATGTTGATAATATTATCAAATAAATCTGATATATTTGAAACTTACATCAGGTGGAATCTTATTACATGTAGATGCTTTATGTCCAATTTCAGAACAGTAATGACAAACTGGAAGCCTCTTAGTATCTTTAGTTTGTTCTGGAGGTGCGGGCAATTCAAATCTTGGATGCATAAATTTACAAGTAGACCCATCTGGACAAAATCCTGCTAAATAATTCATACATAACACTCTCCTTACATGTCTATGTCTACAGTGCGGTCCATGTCGACAGAAACCTCTATCATACCTGTAAGGAAAGTTGTGTGTATTATATGACTGTACCTGGTCAAATATATATATGTGTATTATATACTGTGTATATTTTTATTTATATTATGTATATTTATTATATATTGTGTATTATCACCATATAGGACCTTATCCTGTATATTTCAAACAGCATATGCAGATATAACTTAGTATAGCACTAACCACTCTTTGCTATATTATTATGTCTGACACAGATAGACAGTCTGTACCAATAATTGTACAAAAAAAAATGCAATAAACTTGTAACAACAAGTCAAACTAACCATGGACAATCCTTTATTTTACTCTCAGGATCTATATGCAGAAAAGGGCATTCTTTATTGTGGCAAGCGTTAAATCTAGCATAGAAGTAGCATTCTGGCATTTTAGACATGTCATATTCATGGAGAAATTCACATTGGTCACCCTTTTTACATAAACCACGGAGCCAATGTTTGCATACAACTGTCCTGTCACCTCTTACATGTCTGTATGGGCATTGAGGGCCATTAGTACAGCCTCCTGGCTGGCTAAAGAACTCACACACTGCTGCTATGGATTCTGAAATAAGTCATTTATTTGAAGAAGTATTATAATTTCAGTGTTCTTCTTATTATCTTATATGATTCAAATTATTTGGTTGGGAAGGGAGCCTACCCGCGTACCCACACGTTACTTCTCTATATTTATATTAGTTCAATTACGACTAGTTATTATTAATGTACATAAAATTATTTTTTGTAACTATATTGTTATTATAAATATTATTAGAGTAATAGCTAAATAAGCTGCTTACTGTCCATCCCGGGAAAAGGTAGCGGTAAAGCTCCATATTGCTGTTCTAATGCATAATCTATATCGAATTTAATATGATCTACGTTGGCAACTATAACCTCCATTTTGAGTAATTATTTTAAACTTAAGTAACCGAAATATAATTGAAAAATTATGGGCTGCAATCTCCCAAGAATCAGCAACGCAAGCTGTCAAAATTTAAAAGTCGGCTTGTGACATTATTGTAGCTGTCAAATGTAATGAAACTAGTATAGGTATAAATTAAGCGCCGCAGATTAGGAATGAACTGAACTGAACTAGATACTAATTTTTTTTATCTTATAGGTGAAGGCAGTAATCTTATCTGGATCTCTTTTTAATGTGCATTCCCCTATTGTGTAAATTGTCTCTTTTTTACCGCACATTCTCTTTTCTGTGTTATCCATTCAACGTGACATTGGCGAAATGATTAGTGCTGGCACGCTCGAAACGCCGAATAAATAAAGAACAACAACTACTAACTCACCCAAAATAAATAAAAAAGTGTTAGATTTTATTTCAAATTATAATTAAAGCCAAAAATTGCACAGAAAGTGCTCCAATACCCACCGTAAATATTAGGCTTAATATGTTACCGTACGTATGTTAATATACTAATCACCATTTACTAAAATATTTCCAAATATCTTAACGGGGTAAGGCTCATTGTAATTTTTTTACAAATAATAGATTGATTTCTTGTTTTATGGTGATTCGAGCTAATAAAAAATATGAAAAGAAAAGGACTACGATTAAAAAAAAACTAAAAAAGTTAAATGTCAACTGTCAGTGTCATTGTATTGCTGTGTCAAACCAATATTTTATGAATATACAAAGGAATTGTAAATATTAACAATTTCAGAAAAGTGTTGCAAAGTAACAGACATAAAATGTCTTTTTCTGATTTAAAACATGCTTTAAGAAAACATGAATTTCCAGCCTGTGCAAAGGAAGCTCTTTTAAAAATAGGTACTAGTATCCATTTACTTGACTAACTCTGAAAACGTTACAAAATGAAATGTTTGCACTTTTCTTATGGTTTTTTCAGAACAATTGCTTGTAGGAAGATCAGCCCCTACTAATAAACAACTGGATAATGCAATGGAGCTTATATCAGAATTTATATTTTGTGAGACCGACCGCCGAGGGAATCGACGTGGATTAAATCCTCTGCAGGAATTACAGCTCATAGATATTATTTGTGATTATATATCAGCTTGTCCAAATGAGACTACAAAAAATACAGTATTTCTGTCTTTGTTTGGGGGAATGGAAAGTCAGAGAAAGCTGAAAATTTTAAGCATTCTTGCTAGCATGGCCGTTTCTGCCTCAAGTACTCCTGTAAGTATTAGGTTTCTTAATAATAATAATAAAATCTTTATTGTACACCACAAAAAAGAAATAAAAGAATATGTACAAAGTGTAGCCTGCTGTGTGTCCATGCCTTTCGGATATCATCAGTAACTTTTACTAACGCAGTTCTCATACTATGACTGGGATGGAAACCAGATTGCAGAGGATTCAAAAGGTTATGGCAATAGAGGAACTTTGTGAGCTGAAATTGAACAAGACACTGAAGGGCTTTGGACAAAAAAAAGAAAAGGAAGAATTGAGATTGGATGGAAAAGGATTATATTTTTTAGGTAATGGGACGATTTGAGCGTCTTTCCAGGCTGAAGGAAATTCATTGAATGTAATGGAATAATTAAATATGGAAGTAATTATCAGACAAATGATGTCGAGGATAGGGATGATCATTTTACGACTGATGCAGTCAGCACCCACTGAATCAGAGTTAATGGCTAGAAAGGTCTTCTTAACATCATTTTCTGCAAATTGACTAAAGAAAAAACATGGATGCCTAGAAAAGGATAAAGCATTGAGGTTGTTCATTGTACTTGACTTTGATGTGCCATCAATAACACTAGATGATAAGAAGTGCTTATTAAGTTCATTGAAATTCATATTATGAGGATTAATGTGTTGTTGTGCTTTACCTACTCCTATAGGTTTAAGGAAGTTCCATGCGAAACAAACGAAACTTGGGGTTATTGGCAGAGCGAGACGGTACTTCACGCTAATACACCGATTGGCCCTATATAGGGCCCAAGTTCGTCCTGATATGGAGTACTGTTTTCATCTCTGGGCTGGTGATCGCATACAACATAAAGCCTTTCGAATTATTGGGACCCAAAGATCTGTGAAAGGCTTGTCACTTTGGCTTTGCATAGAGACGTCTCCTTGCTGTGTGTTTTCTACTGCATTTATCTTGGGGAGTGTTCTGAAAAACTATTGACTTTTTACTTGCCGGCGAATTTTCTAATCGTACAATACGTCACAAGGTCAAATATCATCCACTCCACTTAGATGCGTGGCACTCTACTAATATGCGGTATCGTAGGAACTTCCTTCCACGTGCCACAGAACTGCCCACCCGCGGCGGGGTTTCCAGGTCGATACGACATGGTACCTTCAAAAAGCGCGTCTATCTCCACTTTAAAGACAACGCGCCTGTAGGTCACACCAGAGTGTTGCACGGGGTCGTGAGCGGCGGTGATCACTTACCATTAGGTGGCCCGAACGCTCGTTTGCCTTGTCCTTTTCCATAAAAACACAAAAAATATTGATATGGCTGGTCATGGAGACAGTTTCTGACTGTAAGCCTAAACAGCATAGTTGTGGGTTCTATTTCCACTTGCTATATTGAATTAATCAGACATTCCTTCTCTGGTAGTCAAACTGGTATTAACTTCCAACATTATATTTGTCAAGAGAGCATACCTAGTACCCACATGTTACTTCTTTATGTTTATAATAGAAGTTATATTATTAATATTTAAAATATTTATTAAATTAAAATTACAAAAATATTGTTATTGAAACCTATAATATTAATTACAGAATTAAGGTAACTGTATAATAATTTTAATAGACTACAATATTAACTATTTATTGTATTTTCAAGGTGCTATTAGCAGTAGGTGTGTGGCTCCAACAAATGGGCTGCTCCTCTCAACAATCATTACAGTTAGTTGAAAATGTTATCAGAGACCATTTCTATTTAAATACTTCCAACCAGAGTGGTTTAAAGACCTTGGCAACAACTGCTCCACAGTTTATATCAAATTTTATAACGGCTGTAACTGAATTGTACATGCATGATGGACAAAAAGCTAAGAAAATGCCCCCCAAAAATTTATTGGAGGTTATTACATCTTGGGTAAAGTATATAATTTTCTTATTTATGAGAAAAACTAAAATTTACTTTCTGTACTTGTAGTAATTTGTCTTAGTTAAACAGTTGTACAAATATACTTTTTTTATATCTAACTGTAACAGTCCTACTGCAGTATCATGATAAAGTGAGGCAGTTGACAGTAAATGGTTATGGATTCATGAGACATGAGAAAATAAGTCTAAAAGAAATTGCTGTTTTTATGAATAATAATTTTTATTACAAAATAATCTCTGTCATACTATTAATTACCTTTCCCCAGGTATATTCCAATCCAACGCTATGTATGTCAGCACAATTAAACCCAGCAGCACTACCCAGCGGATCAATTCCAATGGGTGCTGTGACTCCTTTAGCTGGATTAATACATTGGTGTGCTTTAGCGCCACTGTTTATTGATGAAGGTAATTTTAAATATGTTATTTATTTATATTAAATAAATAGTATATAATAATATATTTATTTATATGAAGTAAACATTTAAGTTCATTACTTGAGGCATTGCAAATTTGAATTAATAAGTAGAAACGATGTATGAACCCTAGCATTTAACTTGTTATTTTATTTATAATATTGCTTAAAATATATAAATGTTTTATACACTAATTTTCCATTTAAGACACGGAAATAGATGAAATACCAATAAAAAAAATTAAAATAGAAGATGAAAAGCCCACCATAGTGAAATCAGTTTCTAGTAAGCCCTTAACAGAATCTGAACTTTACATAAAGTTACATCTAGGAGTGCTACATAGTTTGAGAGTTGGGAGACGAACCCATGGACCTCCCACCGCAGTAAATGCTCAACATTTAGCTGCATTGACCCCTTTGGTACAAGCATATGGACACAAGTTGGTTAAGAGGGGAGATAGATTACAAAGTGATACAAAATTACAGGTAATTATAATTATTTTACTAGTGTTAACACACTCATTCAACATTAAAATATTTCTATTCCCCATTTTTGTGGAATTCTTGAGGCATTGCAGTTTGAGTGACAGGACTCAATACAGTGCTATAATAGAGATTATCAACGTAAGGACGATATCACAATAAATATTTTATATTGATATAACTTGTTTATTTATGAACAGACTGAGTTAAGGGAAATTTGCCAAAATATAATAGTGAAAACTGTATTTAAATTGGTTAAGCCATTTCTTAGATTAGCATGCACATAAAGAAATGACAAAAATTTAAAAAAATCATTGTTTTGCGTTTTAATCCCCTCAATAACAATTTTAGTTACGATTTTATTATAAGTATAGATTAATATAAAATAAATATACTATAAGACAAAGATTCTGGTTTATGAAAGAGATGAAGGAAGGCAGTCCTTCCTTGGAATTTGTAAATTGTAAGATATTAGAACAAGTGAATGAAGTGGTATATTTGGGAAGTATGTTCAACAGAGATGGAAGATACAAAATGGATGTGGAAAGACGTATGGCGGTCGGTAACAGGGTTAACGGTCCCTTAGATGCATTGATGATACGGCGAAACGTCAGCACAGTAGTAGTACACATTGGAGTTTCCGTACCGACGCTGTTATACGGCAGCGAAAGGCGGGTATTACTGAAGAAGAATGAAAGAACGATGAATGCCGTGGAGATGCGCTCTCGCAGGATAAGTGGAGTCAGCTTAGCTGATTGAATCCACAATGAAGATATACACAGAATGGTAGGTACTAGCGAGGATGTCACGATGTGAATGAAGAAGAACGTGCTCAGCTGGTTTGGGCACGTTGAACGAATGAGTGATGAAAGAATGCCAAAAAATATTTATGATGGAAAAGTGAGTGGTAAGAGGTAGGGGGAGACCTCGTTTGACCTTCGAAAACACAGTATCAAATATACTGAAGGAAGGTCGAGTAAAAAGCACGAGGACCCCAGGAGGACATTGAATGAAGAGGTTGATGACAGTGGACAGGGCGGAATAGGTATGTAGAGACCGTAGCGGTTGTCGCTCAGTTCTCTCTAATTACCCCGCTAGGGATGAAGCATGAAGTTAAGTAAGTAAATATACTATGTTTTGTTACAGGACTGCCTTGACAGAATAGGTCAAGCAATACAAGTGTCACTAGCAAATGGTTGTGTCTACGGCAATATTAGCAATCTCCTAGCAGCATTAGACACTTTACCTGAGAATAGACTCTTAAGGATTATCATTAAAAGCCATCAACAAAGCATTTGACATATGCTTTAAACCTTTTGAGATGTGGAAAACGAGACTGAATATAATGGAAGTTATGTTAATACTTAAGTATTAAATTTGTCTATTATTTATCGACGATCCCTAGGTAGAGTATCGAAGGTGGAAAGTAATAAGTATCTTATAATGCTGTTTTGAACAATTACAAGGTAATTTCGATGACATATACGTTTAAATAAGGCATAAATAACTAATTTTTAGAACTTAACAAAAAAATATTAAGAGGGATAAAACAATTGCGATACTTTATCTTATATATTTCATGTAGGGACCATCATTATTGTTATATATTGTATTTGTATAATCAAGACCAAAAAGAAATATCAAAAGGTAAATAAAATCTATGAAATTGAAACTTAATTCTTTCTCTGCCTTCTTGCTTTGCAAGATAAAGTATGATGCTAAAATCATCTGTCCATATTAACATTGTTGTATGTGAAAGTTTAAAATATTATTTATTTTTTATACACGGTTGTGGTTAATGAAAATTTACAGCATAAATATTAATGCTCTATAGATTTACGTTTAATACTCTATAGATAACGTTTTACTTCACCGCCAAAAAATACGTCTCGATTTCGTCACTATCCCCAGTAAGTAAAATTTTAAATAGAGAAGAAAGTAATCGTGGTAAATTTTAAAGTATATATATGAATATTCAATATAATATATAATGGAAATGTGGAAAAAAAACTGTAAACAAATATAAATGTATTTATTATTAAAATGGCTTAAATCTACGACTTTGTTTTATTTGTGCAATCTTTTTCTTGTCCTCTTCAAATTTTTGCCTTAAAGCCACAATGTGTTTCATTTTGGATTCCCTGATTTGAAAAGTATAGAAGTTTTTAAGTTCTTTTCGTTTCTTGTTCCTGTCTTCTTTAGCCATTATTTTATTTTCAACTTTTTCTGTTCGAGCAAAACTTTGAACCTTGCCTCTTTTAGTAACGGTCACCCATCCTTCACTGTCCTCCTGCTCCAGTGCCTTTTCTTTCTTTTCTTCAATTGCAGTTTTCTTGTCATATTCTTTCATGAAAGTCTCAATTCTGTCTTTTAATGCTTTTGTTGATTTTATAGAATTATTATATTCTTCTACCCATTTTTTTATACCAATTTTCAACTCGTGGCCATGTGAATTCATAGGATTTAATTGTGTTAATTTTAATGCTTTATCTAGTTCTGAAACTTTTTTGAACACCAAATAGCAAACTTTAAATGACAGTTTTTGTGGTTTCTCTATGAATTTTTCTTCAATTACTTCTGAAGTAGGTTTTTCATAAAAAGCAACTGAGGTTATTGTACCAGCTTCACTAAATGCATTTCTAAGGCCCGTCTCATCAGCATATGGTGGGACATTAAGAATAAAGAGTGTTCTACCTGAAGGCTTGTCATTTGTGTGGTCTCTTACAGAATGTTCTTTAAAATAAACGATATGGGGAGAAGTAGAATTTTTATCAATTTTTAACTCCAACGCTGTAAAGAAGTAAAATAAAAATATGTTAAGCTATTTTTTTTAATACAGTCCCAAGCAATTTAGTATAGATTTTTTAAATTAATAACTACACACAATAAATGAATAACTTATCATTAAGTACCCTCTTACTACCTAGTCAAAAACAAAAGATCTGTGACTACAATTCATTTATTTTATTTTAAATGTTTTTATTTGCTTTTTTGACCGGAGTGATGGATAGCATCAAAAAAATAGATAAATTGTTGAAATTACCTTTAAAATCGTGATTTCTTTTAGTACTATTCATTATCATTTATCACATTAAAAATAAATGATTATTAATGAGTACTTGTTTAAATAGTTTTATTAATATTTAAATTCCACGTTTAAAAGAATAACCTTTGTTAACAAATTTGACATTGTATTTATTTTACCCTATAAACATAGAGTATAATTTTTTTGCCACAGATAAATAATAAATTTCAACGAATAGGTGTCCAAAAATACACACTAAGAAAATAAAAAGGATAAGCAAATATATTTTTTGTTTGATATTTTCCCGTCTATACAAAATAATCTAAGAAGAAAAAGAAGAAGTGAAGGCCAGTCGTGGGGCAGGGGCACTAAGTGTGCTGCAAAATCGACTCGTGGGTTCGATCCCCACTCGAGGGCGAATATTTCGAAATGAAATTTTTATTTAAATTTAATTTTTCTACATTTCAATTCAGGCCGCAGGACTTCAATTCATCATACATCCTCCTATGCTCTGTGGTTAGCGGCATGAACCTTGGCGAGACTTTATCCGCTTCGTAAAACAAGAAGGCAGATAGACAAGCAGACACTTTATTAACATTCTTGGATCTCATAGCCTCGGTCATATTTTTGGTGCCTTCAGAAAGATCTGATGTAGGTTCCACTGGACCTCGTACCTAAGGCTATGACTACGCCGTCTGTACCTTCGATGGCATTGGATACGGAGTCAGGCTCTAAAACATCTCCTTTAATTACTTCGACCTTGGATTTCAGCTCTTCGGGTAACTTGGCTGGGTCACAGAGGAAGACACGCACTGCTATGCCTCTATTGACAGCGGCTTCCACAGCGCAAAGACCGGTATTACCGGTGGAACCGAATACCACGACTTTCTTCATATCTGAGATTTAAACTTTAAGCGTTATTCGATGAAATTGATATAAATTAATTTTAATTCAAGGTTAATTTTGCCGCTCAATCAAGACCGCTGAATAAATTATCTCAGTATAATGATTATACTTTATAGATTTATAGTTTAACTGTTTTTTTCATGTGTGAATTGCATTCATTTATTTTAATAACAGATGTGAAATTGAGATTAACTTAGTGATAAGACAATTATTTTTGTTAAGTAATACAAAATATATTTTTAATAATATAAAAATTATTTTTATAGGTATATGTTGTTACATATACTGTATTAGCTTAACCGTATTAGCTTTGTTCAGAAACTACCAGAATGACAGCTGATAACTGATATGTATAACGTCTGTGTCTGTGACATCTCTGTTGGCGAACAATTTTCGACAAAAAGCGATTGTGTCTGAAGTTTTAACTGAATTTCGCTCTTAATATTACGGCAATGTGTTGTGACATCTATACTTCAAACACAAGTTCTAGTGATGCTATCCACCACCTCAAATAGTAAAGTAAAAGGTTCAAAATTATCGGATAATATAGATGCTTCTGATCGGGACGAAATTGGACATGAAAACACTGCGGATGATAATGTCAGAGGTTATGTTGGATCATACGATGGACCTTCCTCATTCGGAGGTCCTAGGGAGTCGCGATACCGGTCGCGAGGACGGGTTACCGAGTTCCGACACTCCAGAGGCGGGAGCAGGGGCGGGACCAGAGGCCGTGGAGGTTTCCCGCCAAGAGGTGACCGAGATGAAAACTCCTACAGACATCACGAATCGTTAGGCACTGCCAAGATTGACAATTGGTCACAAGGAAACAATAATAAATTTTATGAGAGATCTGACTTGGTAGTAAACCTACCTGAGGACCCGCGTATTTCTAAGCTTTTACGTCGTTTATGTGCGGAAGTCGATGTCGAAAAGTCTCTTACAATATGTAGCAAATTGCAAGATGCTGTAATGATGCCTGAGAATGCACGTTATATTAGAAGATCTTATGATATATTAGTGGAATCATTGTTAGATGTGTTTTATGATGCACCTAGCATTGAGACAAAGGAAGGTGCTGCTATGGTGTTGGGCAGAATTGGCTATGTTATGGGACCTGACTTTCGGAAACATCTTGATTGGATTATATCAACATATTCCGTGCATAACACATCTATTAAACATCTTTTAGTTCTTTCTTTCACAGAAACTTTTCAACTTGATTTTGAAACTCCCAACCTATCTGATTTTGCAGAAGATATATTAGAAAAGATACAAACTATCATTGAAGCTACAGATTCTGCCGAAGTGTTCATGGCTGCCATAAATGCTATGACATTAATGTCTAATTCATACCCAGAATATTTTGCTAATCATTTTGTGGATACAGTAGATATTTTAGTCGGATGGCATGTGGACAATGCCCAACCGAAGAAAATTAAAGATTTTGCCATAAAATCATTATTTAAATTGAGCCGTCATTGGCAAGCAGATGTGGGATTTTCAATAAATCTATTAAATCAGTTTGTAGAGGATATGGTTGCTTATTGTAATGACCTGGATTCCAATAAAAGTGATAAAGATGGAGATGCTAACTCATATGAAGACTGCATGCAAAAGATATCATCATTTTTAAATGTTTTCAATACAGTTGTTAAAAGTTTGGGTAACTTATTGAGCCCTACAGTCTCAAAGTCAGTTACTTGGTCATTTCTGACTGATGCATTGAGTAAAATTCTAAATGTAATAATTGAGGCTCTCAATGAAAATGCTGAATCGGACTTAATTTTAGCAGGTAATGAATGTATTACATTACTATTAAAGTATTTGCAAACTAAATCAACTTCCTGTCAACCTGCTTTGTTTTCACTTATAACTTTGGAAGTTAATAACTATTTGCAAATTGATGAAAACACTTGTTTAAGCATTATAAGCCTAATTTCAGTTACTATCAAGGAAATAGCTTCAAATCTTTCGCTAGATTTTATTTCTCAGATTATAGGTCCTGGATCTCTACTTCGACCCTTATGTTTCTCTGAAGATCCTAGAATACTGAATGGTATTATGTTCATATATAGTAATTTACTAAATTTGAAAAATATCCCACTTTTACAAGAAGCATACAAATTTGTTTTAAGTGATATACAAAATTCATACTCTATTTTAATACCAGATGTGCAAATATTACAAGTTGAATACACAGAAAAGTATACAAAAGATGATGCAGAAAAAAACATTATATTTTACTTACAATGTCTTTCTGATTTGGCAAATGCAAGTAATTCAATAATTGGAATGTGGGCATTGCAACCGAGCATTTTGGAGTTACTAGCTATCAAAATGTGTCCACATGATGAAACTTTAATGAAGAAACGACCAGCACTACAATACACTATTCTCTTTTTGCTTTATTCTCATTGTAAAAAGAATAACCATTTTATTGCTTCTAGTGACTTAGTAACAAAYTCCCAAGGAAGGGGTAATGATTTATTTGGTTTATCCAATTTATCTTTAGGAGATGTGTCCAGCTCAAGCCCAACTTCTGGACATCTTACTGTAATATTAAACACTTTAAGCATTGTCCTTGATGAACAAATGCCTAATGAAACTTTAATTCTTATTCTGACATGGATATCAGATATATTTTGCCAATTAGACAATTATTTACCTATTGTGAGCTTATCAAAAAGTTTTCTTTTGTTGACAACTAATATGCTAACATTGGCCCACAGTTTTAACAGTGAAATTGTTTTAAGGGTCATCAAAAATTTCCAATATTTACTTAAGAATAAAAGCATGGTGTGGAATATGATTTTGCTCAAAAGAATTGCAGTAGTGTGTATTTTACATATTGACAATGAACATAAAGTTTTGGCTGCTGTATGTAAGAAAGTTTTGTTTGAACTTCCATGGGACATTGTACAACAAGAATTTGATAAACAAACTGTAAAAACATTTACTAGTCGCAAAATGAACAATTTGGTCATAAACTGTGATACAAAACTAAATTCCTTCAAAGAGTATCTTATGAGAGGGTCATTTACAACATTACCCAATCATCATTTCTCAGCTATAATGAATTGTCTAACGAAAGTTAATTTAGAAAATAAGACCTTTTTACGGGACATCTTCATATCTTCTTGGCCTCTTCATTGTCAAGATTTAGATGAAAGCACCTTATTGTTCTTTCGAGAATGTGCAAGAAATTTTTCTTCAATAAGTGCCAGCTGGGCCCTGTCTGAAGTGGCTCAGACATGTATTTTATTAAAACTTCGTACAGCGTTAGGTAAACCTCAGGAGACATTTACAAAGATTGAAGGTACTTTAAAAGGTGTAGCGAGAGAAATATCATCACCAGAAACAAAATATGTAGCTTTAGAGAATGCAAAAATTTTAGATATAGCAACAGCTGAACAAGTTAGGGCACGATGGCTGGTAGAGTTTATGATGTTCTTAGAAAAGTACACTTACAATGCTGCGGAAGGTACGGCGACAGTGCTACCAGCAGTTGCTAAACCCGTCAAAACATTTTTCCACACTAATTGGACGACTTGCCGTGAGTGGAATAATAGAGTTCGTCCGGCAGCACTGGCAGTGAGTATTTACGGTGGACACTATGGGGCCGCGATATATCATGCTTCCTTGATATTGCAAAACGCTTCTACTAACTCGAACATAGATAAAGAAGCGATAACAATAAGCATTGCTCGAGCCCTCATAAATATAAAGGAACCTGAAGTTCTTCATGGTTTATATGTGTGGATAAAGCAAAAGTTTGAACTAAAATTTGCCTGGCTTATAGGTGCCGCTGAACAAGCTAACTTCAAATTTGAAATAGCCTCTGATTACTATAAAAAGACTTATCAACAGATGAATGAAAATAATGATGAGAATGAAAGTAAAGTTGGCTCTAAGGCAATCAAGTTCGTCAATGAGCAAGTGTTAGAGTGCTATAAAAATATACAAAGCTGGGCTGACATGGAGGAGTGGAAACAGAATACTGAAGGAAATATGCCTTATTCAATTTGGGAACCACTTACCGTCTTACAAGATTTTGAAGATGCTAACGAAATACCGGAACTTGACAATTGGAACATTTTGGAAATAGATTCATCTGAATCGCCTAAAATTGCTTATTCATGTCAAGGGCTAATAGACAAAATTGAGACTACGCTAATATATTCAGCGACTAATATTTATCACAATAAATATAGTGACAAATACGAATTACTATTGAAAGAATGTGAAAATTTATTAAATTTAAGTGCAGGAGAGTTTTCGCGGACGAATGCTGTCCATTTTCTCAAAGATATAGCTGTAATGCAGCTGGCAAATAACGGTCTACTGAATGTAATAAAGAATGGAAAAACAATAACCAATCCGTTCAAGCCGTCTGCTATTAAGGAGAATATTTATGGTACAGAAATGAAAAACTTGATTCGCGTTTTATGGTGGAATCAATATTTCACGAAGCTTAACATGACCGAAGAAAATGTGTTTTATAATGAATGTTTAAGACTCGATGTAATAAAAAGCGCTAGAAAGAACGTCAATTTGGAACTGGCAAAGAGAGAGCTTCTAAGGCATTTTAAAAACAATTGTGCTTTTCAGTTGTGCTTGAACGTAAACACTTTGGAAGATTTAAGCGATGTTTTATTTTTATCGACCAATATATATGATCTGGATATATGGACGCTCAATAACGCTACTGCATTGACAGAATTGTGCAAAGTTACCTATGCTAAAGATGAGTCGAAAGGTACTGCTATCAATTTATGTGCGAGTATATCCCTTGGATTTTCTCAAAGATTAGCTATGGGAGAGCAAAATTACGAACTACGAGAAAAGGGGACCAGATTATTATTGACACTTTCAAAGTGGGTCCAAAATGAAAACGAAAATATCTTAGAAAATGAATCACCTCTGTCAAAATTGGTACACGCCTTACCTGAAATTGGCTTAGTAGATAACAATATATCGGAGAATGTAATTCCTCTTACTGATTCGGCAGTTGGTAAATTATTGCAGTTCGGCGTAAACCAATGTCCAGGTTTGGCTAAAGCTTGGGCTAACTTTGCCGCTTGGTGTTTTAGATGGGGTCGCAAAATGGTTGAGTTTAGTTCTAAAACCCGAGAACAACTTACTGATAATGACAAGCTTCAAATAGAAAGTGTAATGATAGGTTGTTCACCTCAAGATTTTGAAGCTGTCTGTGAGATATTATCAAAAACAAAAGCGACGTGTGACGAAGAAGATATAGATTGGAATGAAATAAACACCTCAGAAATGATCGAAAACCAATTGCGTACCGTACCATCTTTAAATAACGCTTTTCCGGAACACCTTGCCCTGCTCGTAGACATATGGCGGCAAGCTCAAAAAAGAGTATTTTCATACTTCGAGTTATCAGCGGATGCCTATTTTAAATTTTTACAATTAATATGTGCATCAGATTACATTAATCATAGTGGCGAAAATGCTGTTGTTAATGCGACACTTAGACTTTTACGATTGATAGTGAAACACGCTATGGAATTACAAACTGTCCTTGAATCAGGTTTAGCAAATACGCCTACACAACCATGGAAAGTGATCATTCCTCAATTATTTTCTAGACTAAATCATCCAGAAACTTACGTAAGAAAGTGTGTTTCTGATTTACTGTGCAGATTAGCAGAAGATACACCGCATCTAATTACATTTCCAGCAGTCGTTGGTGCTGTAGAAAATGAACAAAATAGTTTGACAAATTTACACGTCCCTAGGTCATTTTTGTCTAATGATGATCCTGATAGTGAGGACGATTTGGATTTGGAAGACTCGACTAGTGATAAAGTGGTTAATAACGAATTAAATTCTTGTTTCTTGGACATGGTTGAAACTCTTGCTAAGCAGGCTCCAAAAACAATATCACAAGTGAAATTATTAGTGAATGAGTTGCAGAGAATAAACTTACTATGGGATGAGCTGTGCCTAGGAACTTTAGTGCAACATCACACAGAATTTAGTAAACGTTTAATTCAACTAGATACTGAAATCACAAAAGTAAAAAATAATGCCAACTTAAGTGCAGAAGAAAAAGAAAAACTGATTAAAGAAAAACATCGTATAATTTTTGAACCTATAGTGTTTGTTCTCGAAGGACTTAATCGGATAATATCTGCTGAGCCAGAGACACCTCATGAGATCGGGTTTCAAAATAAATTTCAAACTATCATCGTCGATGTTATTGATAAACTGAAAAATCCAACTAATCCTGAAAAACCTCAAGAATCCTGGGCGCCATTGAAACAGTTACAAATAAAATTACAACAAAAGGTAAACAAAAGATCATTTCATATATTAAAAATGTCTGATATCAGCCCTGTTTTAGCTGAAATGAAGGATACAGTGATTACAATGCCCGGTTTGCACACCAATACGAGAACTGTGAGAATAACAATAAAATCTATTGAAAATAATGTTGCCATACTTCCTACTAAGACGCGGCCAAAGAAATTAGTATTTTACGGCTCCGATGGTAAACCTTATACATATCTTTTCAAAGGTTTAGAAGATTTGCATTTAGATGAAAGAATAATGCAATTGCTGTCGATAACTAATACAATGTTGGCACGCGATTCTGAAAATAATGATAATCAAACGTACAGAGCTCGACACTACTCGGTTATTCCTCTTGGTCCTAGATCAGGCCTCATAAGTTGGGTAGATAACGTAACACCATTATTTGCGTTATACAAGCGCTGGCAAAATCGCGAAGCGGCTATTCAATCTGCGAAGACGAACAAAACTGTCAACGTGCTTCGTCCTTCTGAGCTATTTTACAGTAAACTAAATCCACTGTTAAAAGAAGCAGGAATTCTCACTGAGAATAGGAAAGAGTGGCCTGTATCCATCTTGAAACAAGTATTACAGCAGTTGTCAGATGAAACTCCACGAGATTTACTATGGAGGGAGTTGTGGTGTAGCAGCGTCAGTCCAGAACAGTGGTGGCAAATGACGCGTCGGTATAGTTACTCGGTTGCCGTAATGAGCACTATCGGTTACATAATCGGTTTGGGAGACCGACATTTGGACAATGTGTTAGTGGACTTGACGTCTGGTGAGGTGGTGCATATTGACTATAACGTGTGCTTCGAGAAGGGGAAGACCCTGCGCGTTCCCGAGAAGGTGCCTTTTAGGATGACACCCAACTTGGTCACAGCTCTTGGCGTTACTGGTGTCGAGGTAAGTGTTGCTATTTGGGATTAAACATTAATTAAGTTTCAGATTTAATATATTTTAGTTGCAGATATTATGAAAGGTATATTGCAAGCTTAATATCGCAATAAGCTCTCGATTTCTTTTAAATAGAGGAGAAAATAAAAAAAAAAATTTCTCATCTTTAAAATTACGACTTGGTGTACTGCAATATATTATGATCGAATATATTTATTCCACATATAGCAGGGTAGGCACAGAAATCATGCTTTCTGTCCAATTTAAGAGCCAGTGCGTGTTTTAGTGGAGGAATTCGCGTCGTCAACGTGTACGTCGCATTTTTGATTTGATTTATAAAATAATTGTTGTATATAATACATTTTTATTTATTTATCTTCACACCTGGTTTATTATCTAGGATACTTTGTAGGGTATCGTGACCCTCCTAATAAATTACTTTTTTGCTTTTTAATCACCGCCAATAATCTAAATATGACGAAATAGCCTTATTTTTATGTTTGTGTCTATACTAAACTAACTTTGGCAAACGATTTTCAATTAATATAGATGATAACGTTATAAGCTTAAAAGATTACACATATCGTCGTGGACTTTAATCAAGGCTTAGCCTAAAGGAAATACAATTATGTGTTGTTAGAATAATAATTTAATAAGATTTTTTAAATATTTCTTAAATCTCATCTAACGTAAGAATATCACGAGACTGCGGATCGAGTGGTGGAATTCGACACCGCCCTTTGTCTTATTGCAAAGAAAAAGAATTGATTAATTTCCCCGACTGTCAATCGAACCCACAACTGTCGTGTATTCAGTCAGTCACTGTGCTTGCACTATGCCACGATGGCCGAAAACAAAAGTAGCTGCAAAAACATATTGTTAAATATTTACTTTAGAAGTACTCAATTTTGTGTATAAGATAATGAATTTATTTGACCTTAAATATATTTTTTATATAATAATAATATATTAGACTTAATATTATCTTTCAAAATCAATGAAATCTATATAAAAGTCGGTTACATACATATGTCAAATAATGTGAATGGAGAAACAGAAATTATGATGACATACATATTGATTTTATTTTATTGTGTTAAAAGTCGTTTTAATATTGTATATATATTATATTTTTATCTTATATATTAATTAATATAATTTGAGTTACAATTTATCTTATTTAATTTATACAGGTGTTCATTTTCGTTTACGTTATTTAATGCACAATAAAAATTGTACATAAAACAAGAATCACATCACATCATCACTATATCACTTTGTCTTAAAGCGACCTCTGTAGCTACTATGCTGGTCAGAAATTCTGAAATAGTTGTACTTCTCAAGCGCTTTAGTAGATGGCGTTATGGTACGTAGAATACTGTCTGCTAAGTCTTAGATGAGCTTTGAATTTGAGTGAGGGTTCACATAATGTGGGTGTGAAGTCATATACTTGCCCCAAACCGGTTTATACTGTTTTTTGACAATCGCTCTTGTAGTGATAGCAGTTTCTCATCTATAATTCTTAATATGATTTATTTGAAAATGAAATATAAGGTTGACATATTTAATAATGTTGGTTTTTTTATTGATTTCTAATTATTTTGAAATGTTTTTTCTCTCTACTTTAATAATCATTCACAAATGCTAGCTCGGCTTAAACCTCGCGAACTGTGCCTACTTATAAAGTAACAACATAATATATTTTCTTAAATCTTTAATTCAATATGTGTATATCTACAATAAAATTAATAATAAAGAGATAAATGAAACTCTTAGAGTACATATTGTTAAATATGTTTTTATTTTACATCCAACATTTTAAGTATTATCGGTATTTAAACATCTGATAGCAGATGATAAAGAATATCTTCATATTAAAAATTTCCATATGGCAGGGAACTTATTAGAATTTTTCAATAAAAATATAACAATAAAGCTTTCATAAATTTGAGCGTAGACTTGAACAGGTAGGTACCTAATGCAAGTGGAGTACCTACACTCACTAACAACATTAAGAACTAGAAGCGTTTCACGTTTCCCACAAAACGTTTATTGTTATTGACACTACACTACGTCTGGCGACCGCGTGGCCCTGTGCACTGGCGTCGGGCCGTCGGGAGCGTAAGAGGGGTTCGTGTCACCCCTCTCTGAATCTACATACCCGGCGTTTTCTATAATCCTGCATCTGGCCGTGTCAGGCTCGCGTTCCACGTACAGTAGACGAGCGGGTCTTCCTCCCATTGCAGATAGGTTGTTAGGTGCAGTTCGTGTGATAGAACCTTCACGTAGGGCTACTGATCCTCGTTTTCTTTCCGGTGCGGGAGATCCTCGATATTCTGATGTATCGGGCCGTTTGCAACGTAATAATTTAGCAAATGCAGCGCGAAATCCTGCGTTTTTCCATGCATATATTAGAGGGTTTATGCCAGAATTGGACATGGCAAGAGACGATGTAAGACGGTATAAGATCGGGCTATGTAGCTTTGCAATTGGTAGCGTCTGAGCACATGCCACTACAACGAATGGCATCCAGCATATTGAGAATGATCCTAGAACTAACAGGACCACCTGGAATGTAAAAAAAGGAAAAAAAACGTTAAACTTATACGAGCTAAAAATATAAATATGTGTTGTAGAAGTCTAATCAAGTTATAAATTACAATTAGTTTTAAACAGTTTACCTGTATGCTTTTCCAATCGTTGGCTCCGGTAGGGCAGCACGTATTGGCCCGCATGCGGCGCGCGTGGCAAGTGGCCTCGCGCCATATCCTCCAGTACAAAATGAACATCACCATCCAGATAAGTGAGAACATTGGTGCTAGGATGCTAGTCGTATACGTTTTTGGTACCACCTGAAAATATAAAATGAATAATTAATATAAAATTATAACAGTTTGTAGTAAGTATACTTATTTGGTATTTATTTTAAATTAACTATAAGTAAGCTTTATCATTGGATGCAAAATATATAAAAGGCCTTATAGACGAAAATAATTGATTTTACGATCATCCATACATCATATTATCAAGAGTCGAATCCGGAAACCCCCACGTATTAGCAGATATAAAGCTATATGCTATATGCAATATGATATACGCCATAATATATTAAAAAAAAACCGGACGAGCACGAGTTGGGTAGCACCCACCGAGGGTTCCGTACAAGAGTTGGAGGTCTCGAGCTTTTTCTAAAACGCTTCTTATTCTGACAAAGGATCTTGACAGACAAACAGTCGGCTTACAGAGTGATCTTATAAGGGAACCTTAATAGTTATTTTTTTTTTTATAACTTACCATGTTCATTTCGCAACTAACACCATCGTGCCAGTCGTTCCAAAACATTGGTATGCAGCTTATGCACACCGCTATTGACCAGGTAGCGCTCATCAGTAGCCGCGTCGCCAGCTTCGTCAAATACCGACTGTAGTGTAATGGGTGCACGATGGCTATATACCTGTAATACACCGTAATTTACAGTATTTATCTTAATTTTATATACATTTTTTTGCGTGCACTTAAAATATAGCATCGCGTGCATCTTCATTGATTTTCGAAATTATTTTTTGTGTATATGTAACGACTGTATACCTATAACTACAGGATTTAATATTATGACTACAATATTTTTGTACCTGTCTACGGCGATGGCGATGATGTTGTAAATGGAGGCGAGACACGCTAGTATTATGAGTATGAACCTCATCAGACACGACCACTTGATTTTGCCGAAGTCATCGTCGAGGTAGAAGACCAGATGGTAGGGCAGAGTGAGTCCCACCATCAAGTCTGATATGGCTAGGTTCAGTACGAATTGGTTTGACACTAGGGAGGACAGGCGGCGGCTCATCGTGACGGCGAGGATGGTGAGGGTGTTGCCGCTGACGATGAGGAGCATGAGGGCGCCGTCGACAATGCTCCATGCCCAGAAGTTGTACAAGTCCGGCGTGACCGCCTCCGTCGCGTTCCACCACTCGTCAGTTTCATTGCCCAGTACAACGTCCATAACATCGTGGGTCGCGGCCGCCAGCGACCCCCACTCGGATTGATTCGACGTCGTGGTCGAACTTTACACGCACATTGTCTCGATTTTTAACACTACACGCGTTTTATACGCACTGCCAACTATAGTCTTTTTACACATTATACGTAAACACGAGCTGGTACTACTCATTTCCGTCGCAAATGGCACCTGTAACCAAAAAATATGTTTTAAATTTGTAAAATCCTGAAGTTAAATGTATTGAATGTTTCTTAAATGGTGGTAAAAAATTAAGGCCGCCATCTACCACTTAAAAATATTGAGTATTGAGTTACACATATCGCTAATTACATATATTAAAACAGATTGCTCCGCCATTGATAATATGATTTGAGAGTGTAAATCAATTTCTATCAAAAATAAATTTAATTAAATTACTGAAGAAACATTGCTTGTTATATAAATATACTTTATGGCTATTGTCTGCGGCTTTGCTCGCATCTTCAAATGACACGTCTACTAATAGTTTTGTATGACACAAGAAATTCAACGGACCTAGGTAATTCTGACCGCAGGTGCTGTGGGTGGCATGGAAACTACAAATAATGTAATAAGGAATATTATTTAAGATATATATTATACTTTTCTTGATTAATGGACTAGTAAATACAAAAAATATATTTCATTTTGGACCAGTGGTTACTGAGATTAGGGCATTGAGCCCAACTAACTCATACATAGTATATGCTTGTATATTTCTTAACCTTCGTAGATTAAAGCGATTGCTAGTAAGGAACCTACAGGGAAATCAATGTAATATTGTGACATTAGCTAAATGTCGACATAAAAACCTTATACACTTATAGAGGCTTATAACGTATTCTTCAAGGACAAATTACATGCAGTAAATCATTTAATTGGATTAACGGTTATTCGTGGTGTCAAACATTTTTATGTTGTATATTTTACTATCGTAATCCTGCTATATTATGTTTATGTCATTACATTTGAGTTAATAAATTAAATTAAATCAAAATTAAATCAGCTTCACGCTGTATCCTGCACACGCAGCAGGCAGGGGGAACCTTGTGTTAAGACCAAGAAGTTCTGCCAAATTCTGGAGGCATTGCGTGTTGAGTGGCAGAACTCAACGCTGCGTTATGCCTTGACAGCAGAGGCATTTCACTTCCTCGAGTGGCGATCGAACCAACAACCGTCGCGTTACAGGCACACCCTTGTGTCGCTGCGCCACGACGGCCGACGGACGGAAAAGGCAGTTATATCACCAAATTTACAATATTTATTATTAAAATATAAGTCATTTTAATAAAATAAAAATTATAAATTAATATGATATAAATTAATATATAATTAATAAAATATATACTGTGATTATCAACAAGTCTAAAGCAGATATTTAAAGCAAAGCTCAAATTCACAAACGCAAAACAGTTCATTAAAATAATCGGGATCGAACAGAATGTTGATTAATGGAATTCTACTGTGGCTTTTAGATGCCGTAACCGTAAATCACTCGTCATCGGGATGTACTGTACACAATATGGTTTGCCTTGCCGATGCCAAAGATAGAATAAAAAGATAGATATTTTACTGAAATTACATATATAAAATATAGGAGCTATTGTGATGCAGTGCGACAATGATTGACTGTAAACGTCATGTTGGGTCACCTTGTGGGTTTGATCACTCCAATTATATTCACTTCACCAGACAGATAGATAAGTGCAAGATGCAGCGTGAAGCTGATAAAACGACATATTGTATAATATTATATTACAGTTTATCATCGCAGGATTTGAACTTGCGTTAAACGCTTCATACTTTTAAACTTAGTTGCCCCGCCGTATACAATTGCTTGTTAACTAAAAAGATTTTATTTATCTGGGATCTGGGCGAGGCCCGTTAAATTATTTATAAGCTGTATTTCGTTCACAATAACGCTTAGGCTGTGAGTTATTCAGACGAATCTAATATTTTAAGACACTGTTGAATATTTACGTAGAGCTATCTGTAAACAACTCGTGTGTACAAGACTAAAACCTCTTTGTTAATAGATTTATCTAGAAATGTCCTTTCTAGGGTGCGTTCTAAGGAAAATTGTATGTATTCCGGTCGCATTTCGCTTATTAGGTTATTATATGCCCTTTCAAAGTGTCCACGGTGAGTGTCAATGAAACTCGTTTGTATGCAACAGCTTGTTCCAATCGCTTGTATTTTATTTGACAGATGCTACGTTCTGACCGAGTGCGTTTTATATGGACAATATTATAGAGAATATGAAATATTTATTTACATTTATATTTTCATTTCTCCGCTCTGGTGTCGAGGCAAAGAGCGGAGTCGAGTTCCGCCACTCAACACGCAATTCCTTCTGAATTTGGCGGAAAGTGGGGAACTGAATGTCTTAACACCGAGGTTCCCTCTGCCTACCCTACTGTGTGCGGGATACAGCGTGAAGCTAGAGAAATTCAAATTAAAAAAAGCTAAGATAAATGTCACTAATACATATCATAGATTCTGTTCAAATAATGAATTAACAATGTTGTTAGCGTCTAAACACGTAAATAATTGTACGATAGTGCTCGGTTCAAATATTGCCAACTTGTGCATACATAGCGTGCTGCACCGAATATTTCAATCCACTGCCAAGCTATACCATGAAGTAGTATTTATATCGATATTTAGTTTTAATTTTGGGCCAAAAAAATTGAAAGTATCTAAAAGCTATCGAAACTCAGATGGAAATGGAATGTCCTGAAAATGATAATTGATGGCAAAAACTGAAAACAAAAAAAAAAAGATTTTCAGAGTGTAATTTATAAATATGAGGAATATAACTACTCTGACATAAAATTTCAAAGGCTAGAAGGCTTTTTTTAGTTTTGGCGTTGAAATGTACTCGGGCTTTACGTATAGTCCGTCCAGTATAGTCAGTCCATCAGCATTCAGTCCTACGAAACGATATATATATATACATATATATAGAAGCCACATAATATTATTTTATTTAGTCCTTTGTCTAACTTCAATGGTTCGTCTACAATTGTCACGGATCGATTGGCACGAAGGGCGTTTTTGTATTGTGGATGACATTGACGAAATATATAGTTTTTCTTTAATTTCACCCATTACATACGTTTTGATTGACTATTAAGTGTATTATTTAGTTATATATTATCGCCATGAAAGGTTTATATAAGAAAAAGTAAAAATCGTTTCCCACGATCAATAATCCCACGATTTTCGAGGTACATAACTCTAAACGCTAAAATTAAAACTCAACTTTATTCTCAGTTTAAATGAAAAGCGAATACTATTATATAGATAAAGGTTTAAGATAATGTTCTGTACACTACATAGACTCTCACCGAGTCACTATTACCGAGTGACAGACGGGCAAAAATATAGGAATTCAAAGTTGAAATTTGGCATTAAGGACACTAAAAAGGTATGAAAAAGTCCACGTTCAAACAGAGTTGCGGCCAATGACTAGTATAATTTTATAGTATCCACTGATATCTTTAACAATTGTCAAGATTATTAGTATTTCCTATACAGTAATTGGTCCTCGCGTGTGTCACTACAGTCGACTATAGTGATGTCATCGCATTACACACTTCAAAGATTCGCGGCACCCTAAATGTTTAGACTCATCAGTTAAGCCAACTTATCTCAATTGGTTATCGTGATCTACTTCTTTAATCTCGTCAAATAATGTTGGTGGAAGTTCCTTGTGGTCAACGATATTGACCGCTGTTGGTAAATATACTTCACTAGAGATTTTGTTTGAAGAGTAAGTGTATTGGAAAATATGTCGTTTTAGTCTCAAGTATTTTGTTGGGTTTTTATCAAATAATAGGCGCGCGCAGGCTCTTAGGGCAGTGGCAGAACACAACGCGCTCGGCACCAGAGCGAAGAAATGGAAATGTAAACGTAAATAAATATTTCACATCCTCGGGTCGGGATCGAACCCACAAGCGTCGCGATACAGGCACACCCTTGTGCCGCTGCGCCGCGACGGACAAAATACCTTTTTAAGTATCCATAAAAGTTAATTGAGGTTAGTTACACTAATAATTGGATACACTTTTATACAACAGATGAATAAATAAGTGGGTTCTCGTATAGTATATTGTAAACTCAAATAACAGGGTCAATTGGGAAAATTGATTGTTTTTTCTGAATGGACGAGTACTCTCACTGTATAATGAAACACGAGTAGGTAGACACGTGGGTGGTAGTTGCGGTAATTAAAAATTGTTAAAAAATTGCATGTGTTTTTTTTATTGTTACGCGTCTTTTGTAGAGTCGAGGTACGGTGATTCTGGTGTCATTTTGATTTTCACTTATTCTGTGTAGATATCATCTAGCGTATATACATATATATATATATACATATATTGTTTATATAATAAATTTATGTATTGCTATAAGGAATCGGATTGGTCGATGGCAATGGTAGATTGGGGTGACGGCATTACAGATTCATGTGGCGGGCCGAAGGGCTTCCACGTCAATGTTCCGAAGGTTATATGGCGGAGGTCGTTGATTTACTAAGGTGATATTTATGAAACTAACGTTAGGCTTTTGTTAC
>JBAIZZ010000099.1:63996-90648 GCA_037355905.1 Heliconius aoede | reverse complement strand
ATTTAGCTCATAATAGGTAAAAATAAAAAAGAATTAAGTAAGTAATTTTACTTTACTGTTGAATGTTTTTTTTTTGCGTTCGTAAATAAAAAAATGTACACCTAACTATAGAAATTCTTTTACGCTAACAATCTCGCAAATACATACAATCGTAAACATTATATTCAAAGAAAAAGCCACAACGGGAAAAATATACGGGGGAAGCAATGCCCCTATAAAACCACCCCTAAAATACATTTTATTATACATGTAGATAATGCTTTCAAAGGGGTTTCGCTATGTCGGTTCCTTTGGCGAGTTGCCAGGTCGTGCCAATGTCAATGGCACGTGACGTAGCGCAGGTTAGACCGATATTTACGTTGATATTTTGGCAAGAAACTAAAAAACCTTTCGTAGCTTTTTCCGAAAGTAAGTAGATGAAAGTTTATTTGGCTTGTAGTAGTGCTATTTTAGTTTTGTTTATGGTATTAAATTTAGAAATTTCTAAGTATAATGATGACTACGTGTCAGTTAGTTGTATAACAGGCATTATGTGTTGAGTGGTGGAACTCAACGCCGTTCTTTTGTCGCTTAACCAGAGCGAACATATAAAAAAAAACTAAATATTTTTCATTACTTTTAGTTCATATCAAACCCACAACCTGTCGCGGTTACAGTGGCACCCCTGCGCTCCTGCACCGCGACTGACATCATTCTACGTGTAGTTTGTTTATGAGCGAAAAAGTTGTAAAACGTTATAATAATTTCTTATCTCATTCAAGGTGGCGCCGCGGTGACATACAAATATTTATTATACCAAATAGGTTTATTGCGTGTTCGACAGCCTGTCATAAAAGATGTTGTATAACGGCCGGTTGTATGGGCGGCGTGGTCGTCGATATTGGTGTAGGTTGGATTTGATATCGTTTTGATAAGCCTCTGTTAAGCTACTAAGAAACAATGTAAAGTTATGTTTATTTGTACTTTTTCATTTGTAGACATTTAACGTCATATATTAATAACGTACCCGATTTTTAACTGACTTCGCGGCAAATTATACATAAAATCTATTATATTATATTATATTATAATATTATATATAAAATAATAGAACCTTAAAATCTAAAATTACGTTCTCAAACAGCAAAGTAACGTAAATTGTCCACACAATTCAATTCCGTCGAACGGGTAACACCCGATGCAATTAGCCGGCCCGGGTAGCTTGTGCTTTTAACAGAATCGTTTTGTGATCATTTCCCCTTCTCACCGTCCACCGGTTTGGGTAATGGCGTCCTGGCCCCTTTGTTTTCTGATAAGGATACTAAATTAAATTGTTACTTGTCTTTCTTTAAATTTTATTATATATTTTGCTTTCGTGTAGTGTAAGTAAAATGTGTTTGTTATTTATAATAGCTTAATATGTGAGATGTGCGGAAGCTTCCCTGGCGCAGTGGATGGAAATCAAACCGTACATATGTTCTATCTACGTTAAACAATACGTTACTGTGCCGATCAATAATGGAAGTGCAAGTGCAATCTTTTGTATTGACGTTGTAGGGTTCGATGCCTAACCTTTGTTTGACGCTGACAATGGAAGCGGTACGGAACATTGTCAACGGAATGGTGGTGAAGTGGATATACATAGTTCTGTTAGTTCGCTTCCGCTTTGAACTCTTATTTTGCTTGTTGTGCTATAATTATAAATTGAACTTCAATTTCACTCCTTTATACCAACCAATTTTACTTAACATTAAGTGTGTTATATATATATATATATAGAGTAATAATTTACAGTGTTTGTTTGACAGTAAAATTGCTTACAAGTGACTTCAATAATTCCTTGAGAATGATGCAATTAGTAGGCACTGTATTGGGAACAAATCTAGATATACATTTAATTGAAAATGGACTCTTTATAAACAATACACAACGTGAAGAAATATACGTATCTAAGAAAACCATGAAGCTACGGCGACGCTCTTTTACACACAAATAAGGTTTTATAGTAATTTTAAGCAAAAACGTGAGCTTAATAACTATAAATCGTGGTAATGTCTACGTCTTTTAATATATTTTTATATTAAGTTTATACTACGGATCCATTTTAAGCTTTGCTGATAGGTTTTTTCCCTAAAAGGTTAATTATTTGTAGATCTCTAAGAAAACAAAATTGTATACAGAACCAAATACAGCTCCATTTTCTATAACTTGATCAAGCAACAATATGCTTAGTCAAAAATATTAAATAAATAGGTCTTACCTCAGATAAATATTTGAGATACAGTCTATTTGATTGACCTAGAAATTTATAGAATATAGAATGAATTAGAGGCTGATTAATTCATTGTTCTGTTAATTAATTATGTTCGTAGTAAATATTTGCACCCACATTAGCTTGTTAGCCACAGGCAAGCTGTAGACAGCTTTTCTAGTAGTAGATGATAATATTCTTTTTTTTATCTCATTATCACACTGTATCCCGCATTAAACAGAGGGACTCTAGTGTTAAGACACTTCGCTTTTCGTCGAAATTTGGACGCATGGTGAGTTGAATGGTGGAACTTAACGCGGCGACCCATAATCTGTCGCGTTTACAGTCACATGGTTGTGACCTCACGCCATGCTTTCCACAATATTTTCGATTCTCCAAAAAAAAAAAAACTGAAATTGTTATTTTATACGTAATAATTTTATCGGCATATTTCATTGCTTTATTAAAAATAATACATACGTGTGAAATGAAAAGTGTTACAGAGGCGTAAATTTATAAAAGGTCGTGTGCCATCTGTGGCGCAGTTCATTCATGTGCCGTCTTTTTGCAGAAATGAAATCCGAATCTAGAATTTGTAGGTCATCGATTTGTTTTCGCATATACAGTGGATCTGAGGGGATCGACGAGATCCGTTACAGAGAATATTCTCATTGTTAAAGGCAGGTCTTATTTTATGTGTACGTTACTAGCTTCTAGTTTCCACTATATGCATTGTTTTATTATGGTTTTATGGTTTTTGTAGTAATGGATAACATTGAAAAATATTGAAATTACTTGAATTATTACTTACAAAGAAAGGGAAGAATTTTATCAAAACAATATTGAGAATAAAGGCCTTTTCAAAACATTTGGTAGCTGTAAAAATTCAAATTACTGCTATTTCACGCTTGTCGAAAGCTCAACGTACGAGTTCAGTAACAGTTATGCCCATTTTTCAACAAAGAAAAAAACCCGTCAAAGCTCAGCTCTGTAAATAAAAGCTGCGTTTATGTTACACACGAGTACACTGTTTGTTATTTACACACATATTTGATCGGTTGGCTTTTGGAAGCTTATCTCGAATAAGTTTGAAAAAAAATTTCCTTAGTTAATACATTGTTTTGTAGCTTCACGCCCTATCAGGCATATAGCAGGGTAGGCATAGGGAACCTGGGAATGTAGTGTTAAAAACATTCTGTTGCCCACTTTCCGTCGAATTATTTAATTTTCTCGAGTGGGATTCGAATCCACAAGCTGCATGCATGCTCGCATGCTTATTATAACTTATACCACGACGGGCCTCCTGGTAAATACGTTATATCATAGAAGTTACTTAAAAAAAGTTACATAAAAACTTAAAAGTATAAATTTACTCTTTAAACTTTAATGAAAACGTAAGTGCCCTAGTTAGCCTAATGAAATAATAAATCGTAGAACACGAGCGTCTAACAAGTTGCTAAGTTAGCACGACGTCCCTTGTTATTATCACAAATTATTTTATAACCTTATAAAGTCATATATGACTTTCTTAAGTACCATTTTGTTAATATCGCTTTGTATTCATTGTGGATATTATTCAAGTGTGGATATTATCAAAATAGTATATTATTTTAATTTTTCATGGTTGGTAAATGAATAGGTTCTCGTTTATTTTTTTTGAAGAGAGAAAAAAAATTAAAAAAATATATTAAAGTCTCTCCTTTCTAAAATACTCCATGCGAAACACCGCCGTATAAGGCCTATATGACAAACTTAAATTACTTAATTTTTAAAGAATTTATATTTTTAGAATTTATTTAATATATTTGTTTGTTTAATGATATATCTCAAAAAATTCGTCGAGTAGATTCATTTTAATATTATTTTATGAGCAATAAAGCGTTCCAACGGCATGAAGTCACGTTTCACATTCGAATGTAAGCTCAGAAGGGGCACTAGACATAATCACCTTATTTCACAAATGGAATAAATTTTCTTATTTACTGTAACGTCCATATAAATCACTTTGAATATAATTTGTTGTTCAAGACGCCGCGCTCGTAATATGAAATTAATTAATTTAATTTTGAAATACCTGTTTGTATGATTTTTGTATACTTTTAAATATAAGAAATATTTAAATATTATTACGTCAAGTCGTTCTCTACTCCCAGTCCATTGTGAGGGCATCCACATTACATAATAAATATGTCCCGCATACATCATATTAAAATTCAAGGTTCGATTCTAACTCATGGAAATGAAATATCTGATATTTTTATTTCATGCTCTGATGTCGAGGCTAATGCATCCAGAATTCGTCGGAAAATGGGAAACAGTGTGTCTTAACCCTAGTTTCCTTCTGCCTAGACTGTTGTGTGCTGGATACAGCGTGGTGCTAAAAAAATTATGTTCAACAAAAAAAAAAATAGTTTTTAGTAAGATTGTGAAAATATATTAATAGGTCTAGACAATATTCAAAAATAGCTATGATCATAATAATGTTTACCATTACGTAAGGGCAATGAAATCTTCGTCTAGAAAGTAATCATTGAAATTTATTTATAGATCTAATAACAAGTTGTTCGTGCTTGCTTCAATTTAAAGAACAATGATAGCAACAAAATATCTTTTTCTATTAGTGTATTTTTAATTTATAATAATTTTAGAGCCCTTTTATACATTTTCTTACTATATATAGATGATTGGCTATCACATAGACGATGGATATTTTTTATTATTATTTATTTCAACACTACATACATTTGGTTCGTACCCTTTTTTATTTTATTTCGAAATATAATTGTTATTAATACATACATACTAGTAATATACATATATATTTAAATAAATGAAACAAAAGTATTCTTATTTGCGCTTTCGTCTCTGAAATGTCCTCTGAAGTGTCGCACTCGACGAGATGAAATATTTATTTAAATTTATATTTTCATTTCTTCGCTCTGGTGCCCAGGCTAAGCGCGGCGTTGAGTTCTGCCCTCTCAACACGCAATACCTCCAGAATTCGGCAGAAAAGCGGGACCGAAATGTCTTAACACTAGGTTCCCTAACTCTCTGCCTATTGATGTAGTACTGCCTGCTGTGTGCGGGATCCAGCGTGATACTAAAAAAAGTGTCTATTGACACTAGTATTTCCAGTTCTCTTTGCATATTCCTCTTTATGCACAATATAGCTTCAAGATAGAAAAGTTTATTTTTCAAATATATATGATATATTCAAGTAGAGGTTTCAGTTATGATACCACAGCACCGTAACTACGTCTGGTGGCGACATCACAAAACCCGTCCTGGCCTATTTCTCAGCGAGCCAAGCAGATGCTATGTCATTGTTATCTACTTTAGACCTGTTGTGAACATGCCTGACATTTTAAAATGATAATATAATGGAATTTTTAGGTTACTGAAAATGATATTTAATACTTTTAAATTACTTTTTTTTTAAGAAAATAATTTTTAAGAACATCGATAAATAACTTATAATATAATAATTTTGACTGATTTGTGTGAATTAGTGGTTAAAGCGCTTAGTGGTCAGAACGTTTCATTTTGTATTCACTGAATTGTAATTTTGTTTACAATAATACAAATTTAAATAACATTTTTTGCCTATCAAAGAAGTGCATATAAATAGATATGTAGTTTTCAAACCAGTACCTTATTTTTAAAAAATGTTAATTAAAAATTATTTTATTTCATATATTACTATATCAGTTAAAATCTACAACAAAATTTAATCTTGTAGTTGTCAACTTTATTCGTAATATGGCCTCCAAGTTTGATTGCAATACGACATCGACGACGACGAACGTCTACGAAGTTCATAGAGCTACGAGCGTTACGGACGCTACGACGCTACGGTTGCTTTATTGAATAGTTAGTTTGCATATTGAGCTGTACTATTATCATGTGCAGTTTAGGGTTTTTATAAATATATTATCGTATAATTTTCACGCCTAAATTAACAGAAATGTTCATGAAATAATAATTACTAGACCAAATTTAATATATTTTTCGGACTAATAAAAATGGAAATCTTGGCGTAATTGGTGAAACTAGTTGAGATCTACCTCCTTTTTGAAATCAGCAAAAATATGATAAAATGCTTGTTTAAGGTTAATGATTTTCTAGCTTAAACGAAAGACGCAAAATATAATTTAAAAAAGAAACTCTTTAAGTATTACATTGTGTACCGTTCTAAGAAATGTAATAAATTTACTCAAAGCAACGAACTAAAATCAACAATATATATATTTAATATTGTCTCAATATTATTTTTATTATTAATATAGAAAGAATAAATCTATCTAATATACTTTTTTGTTTTCATCATGCAATATGCATGCAGGGTTAACAACCTTGTAATAAATACCTCCTAAGATTTGTGATGCAAATGCACATTCAATGACGAGCTTTCTCTAGATAGAACACTGGCCTGACCGGATAATTATTGAATTCATTTCGTTGTGGTACTAGAATCTATAATTACTGCGTAGTCTAACTAGAATGTTAGAGAATTTTATGTGAAATTATTTGCTTATTTAATAAATCTTGTTAAGTAAATAATAAATCAAATAAGTTTATTTCTGTATCTCCCTGTCTGAACAAGAGATATTTTAACCTCGGTCAAGGTATTTTCTTCACTTTGCTCGATTTCCATGCAATTTTTGAAAAATTACGTGTTGGACGGTGCGACTTCTTCTATGACGGCCAATCGTCTTTATTTTTCTCGATTTAATTTCTTTATATCGAACTTTTAATTGCAGAGTAAATATACAATTCGTTTACATATTGAGTGGAGCATATTTACTAAGGTTACGTAACATTATATAGGGAGGCGACGCCAAAGCGCTCTTTAAAATTCATTGCGCAGGTTGCACGGCGGTAACGTATTTGTAACTAGTTTCTTACCGAGTTAGATCACTACTGACGTTACGTGCTATAAATTTTCAATTTGTTTTAAATATCTTTTCCGCTTTTCCTATTTCCGGTGGTTATATTTATATATTTATTGTTGTTTGTTGATAAGGTAAAGTTACGAGGTATTGTTGTGAATACAAAACGTTTGACTGTACGCGGTGATTGTTGATTCGAACATTGATTTTCATTTTCTGCTTAAATTAAGAGCTATAAAGCGAAGTACACCAATGTCTAGAAATAAATAAAAAAATATTAGCATTGTTCAAGATATGTATGTTCATTTTATTTTCGTTATTGTACTGCAATTGAAAAAATATATGATAATATAAATGTTAAATGAATTTGATAAGTAAAATAATTTCTCTTTCTATTTCATTAAAATACTATTGACGGTGAGGGAGGGAGGGAGGTAGGGAGGGCAAGTCCCTCGTGTATTTATAAAGTAAGCTATTTCTTGCTTCGTAAGTTGTAAAAGTTGCATAATTATAAAGTTGCTAACGTGAGTTACATTGAATTCACGCTTGCTTTACTATTTTGTTAACAAATTATATTTTAAAATGTAATATTACTTTACCGTGGCGCACCTGTCATGTGCATGTCTATGGCGTTATGTTATGGATTCTATTCTGAATGTATAAATTTGAAATAATTTTATTAATCTGTGTGATTAGATAAAAGGAAACCTTCGGCCTACCAACCCTAAAAAACCTGCGTTAAAAAATACAACTTTATTACACAAAAGCATAACCTGGCAGAGGTTAGAGGCACATTAGTTCGACGTTTAGTTCTGCCACTCAACATGCAACGACTCGAACACAGGGTGAAATGTGGATAAAGCAGCTAAAATATCTTGTCTATTTGCTTATATTGTCAATGTAAACGCGAAGTTCTGCCAGTCAGCATGCAATGTCTCCAGAATTCGGCGAAATATAGGGAAGAGAGTCTTAACACTAGGTTCTCGTTGCATCCACTGTTGTGCGCGAAATATAGCATGAAGTACTTATGTATTTAATATAGTGTTCAACAGATTTTCCTTTACCTATCTTTCTACCTAACAACGTTAGAATGAAGTAACGCTACAATGTAAATATCAAAGGTTCCTTTATGTATTATACGAAAAAGCCTTTATAAAAATTGACAAAAAACGATATTCACACCTGGTCGTATTGTACGCTGTGTAAAGAACTTTTTTTAAATTTAATAGTCTAGTATTTGTATATCTTACAACACATTTTTTCTATACATTAAAATGTTCGCTTTTCCCAATTATCCTAAATCTGTACCAATTATCTGAAAATCACAACATTGTCGCTATTACATCGGCTGTGAGATCATATTTCACTTGAATGAATTAAAATAAGGACTTTCATTTTTAACAAAAGTTGGCATTGACATCCGCCATTATAGGACCTACACATTATTATACCATTATTTATCTATATATTCATATCTGATACATAATTTATCAAGAAACTATTCTAGGGAATAACATGAACGTTTATAATAACATGTGTGTGTATTTACTTATTTCTTAGAGCAGTTCTTATATAAATACATTTACACACAAATAAGGAATAGGCAATGTTGGCAAAATATACTAAAAAAACAGTCTACGTCAAAAGACTTCTGTTTGAAATGGTGGCATTTCTCTTTAATTAATCTCTATTTTCCATATTACAGTTATTATCTAACTTAATGTAGAAGACATTTACCTTGTTTTCAGCATCGGACGCAAAAAGTAAGTAAATAGCTTATTAACGCGAAAACATGATATCCGAACCAGATTAGATAGCGCAGTACAAAATATACTAGCAGATACAACAGATTTAACGTTAATGACGCCAACTCAAAAGGCATAAAGCATAAACCATAAAGTACTAAAATACAGGTGTTAACACATCTGTTTTGACAGCCCCTTTACTTGTATACCACGTAGACAGTTAGAAAACTAGGTACAAATAGAATAAAATATCTAAAATATGATAATTAATATTAGACATATTTACTTTTTACAGACATAGTTCATTTATATTCGTTATATTTACATTTTATGTTACATTATTATTTCATTTTAATATAAGAGAAACAACCTATTTATACGCACGAGTGCCGTTTCTAAATGTAATTATTGTACCGAAAACATTCACAGAATGAAATTAATCTACAATAAAACAGACTCGAATAATTAGTATGGATCTAGAAAGAATTGCAAAAAAAACGTTATAAATCTACATCATAGAGCATTATGAAAGGTACCATACCTTAAAGGTGGCTAAAAGTATGAAACTCATTATGTTTCTATTACTGTTTAGATATTTGAATTAGCAGAAAGGTCTTTTTCAGAAAAACTTCCATTATAATTAATTGATTTTTTTTTTAAATATTTAAATTCGTTTTAAAGAAATATCGATATACCCATACCCATACACATCAAGAACATAAATGTGAAATGAGAGGCAAGTCCAATATTGAATAATGCATCGTTCTCGATTTCAACGACAAAAGAATTGTAGATCTATATGGATGCACAGTTTTGGTTCACTTGGCACGTAATTCAAGTTTTAATATGACTCGATAGGTTTTACTTTTTTGCTTGTACTGGATACTCGTGCCATTAGGTTGATATGTATATCTTGTTTGGTGGTATAAAATTGATGTAATTAATAAGACCTACAAAAAAATGAGAAGAAGAAATTCCTCACTTCTGTCAAATATTTATTTATTTTTATTATTAGTAATATTTTTTTAATGTTAATATTGTGTCAGAGATAATAAACAATAATTAATTGCCTCGAATGAGGATTGAACCCGCACCGTCGCGTTACTCGTGTGCCTCTGAACCACTCTTAACAGTAGGTCTTAGCTTGTAATAAATGTAAATATATAAGAAAATTCATTTGAGAAACGTTTTAAAGTAGGTATTCCCTCCTTGTACAAAATAATTCACGCCGATGCCCTTTCTTATTCTAGTAATGTATCGCGTCTATATCGGTATAAGAATAATTTAAAGCTTCTCAGACCTGGTGAAAGAAATAAATTGCCATCCAAAAGCTCGCTCACTCTTTTGTTAGAGAATTTCGCTTTAAATTGGCGCGATTACATTCTAATATATATTTATTGAGAGGGTATTACGAGTTTAATCACGAGGAGAACCCTTGTAGGGTCTGGAATGTGTTTATGTAATCAATGTTTTACATATATTTTTAGGTAACTTACTTGGCTTGAAAAAATAATAAAACTGTTTACTTATAGTAAACAGTTATATTATTATATTTTTGAAGATATACTTTCATTTTATTTTACTCGCTTTTATATTACTAAAATATAGTTACATTTTTTATTACTTTGGCCAGTCGTGGCTCAAGGGCACAAATTGTGACTGTAAACCGACTGGTTGTGGGTTCGATCACCATTCGAAGAAATTCTATTTCTTCGCTCTCGTGTCGAGGAAAGGGTGGCGTTGAGTTACGCCACTCAACACTCAAGTCCTCCAGAGTTCGGCAGAGAGTGTGGAACGGAGTGTCTTAACACTAGGTTTCTTGTGCCTACCCTACTGTGTGCGGGATACAGCGTGAAGCTGATAAAAAAAAATATATTTCTATTGTTACTTGTTTTTAACTTAGTGTTACTTATTTTTAAAGATAATTTAATATATTTTTAAATGAAATAAAACTGGAATAGCATCAATTTGAAAAATTCAATCAAGTCACACGAAGAAGAAGATCACGTATATTTTGATATTCGAAAAAACATCTCGATCTTTCGAATACTTTACAGTTACTATGGCCACACACAGTCTCTAGATATTTAAAATTTCACCATTCATTTAAAATAAGTCAAAATTACAAAAACCAAAGCTCCTATGAGTTACTTCAGTTCTGCAAATAAGAAGAGTATAAAGCTCAACCTTAACCAAATGCAGCTTTAAAATATTATAATCCCGGTTGCACTTTATGAAATTCCAACTCGAGTAAAGATGTCAGAATATGCTAATTCGTATGAAATCCTCTTTGGAGATTTTAGAACCGGTATCAGACAATGTCTGCTTATGCAAAATTAATGCATCATAAAACCCGATTTAGATGCTGCAGTTTCGTAGATGACGCAGCTATTGCTTAAATTAATATTTTATTAAATAATTGTTTGTGTATCACTTTGATCCCCACGTTTTCTTAACATAAGAAACTGAGGGAGTTGAAAATAACAAAGAAAATTATTTTTGTGTAATTTTTTTCACTCTCTCTCTCTCTCTGAGTTCTCGAGCCCATTGCGTGTTGAGTGGCGGGCGAAGGAAGGAAAATATTAAGTCTTTGATTTCCCCGAGTGCGCCACGACTAACCCCCTGTATATTCATAATGATTAGAATACTGGTTAGTATTTTTCAAACAAAAAAAAAAGAAACAATGTTAGCCATAATTGCAACAAGTAGAAATGTCACTAATTGGTTGTGCAGTTGATTGCCGGCATGTATCGTTGGCGCGCTGCCGCCGCTCTCTTATTAAATTCCGCGATACGTGGCCACTCTGTAACCGGATGAGTTTTTGGATATTAAGCCAGCAAAAAAACTGGGACGAGCCCGAATATAGGTCACGTCAGACTATAGATTAAAGTATGTTATATGTTACTGTTCGATAATAATATATTATCTTTTTTGTTATTCCACGCTATATACCGTTATTAGTGTTAGGGTAGTGGTGAGACACTCCGTTCGTTATCTAACGTTTAATTTTCGAGACATTGCGTGTGGGGTGGCAATTATTATTAAATCCTTGAATATTTTTCTCGTGAAAAATTTAAATTATAATGAAATTTTCTTAGATGGCAGTTGGCCTTTGAAGATAAACAACGTTAAAGCGCGAACACTTAAGAAACTCTACAGAATCATTAGCATTCCTTTATAATAAGTTTTAAACGAAGAGATCCGTCTTGTCGGGTGAATTTCTTTTTCGGTAAAGAAATGTTAATTTTGTAAATTTTCAATTAGGGTTAAGTTGAATGTAAGATAGGAAAGAAATTTATTTCTCGATTGATTGACATCTTGATTGATCTATACATATATATGGCAATATATAATAATAAACAGCAAATTAATTAAGTTCGTGCCGGGCTGATTACAGCTGATAGCTGATACGTCAGTAGTTAAACACGATAACAATAATCGATATTCCATCAACGAACACACTGCAGACTGTCTGACTACTGTCATCAGTAAACAATTTTGTGAAAAGTAAGTTTTTGGTATTGTAATTGGTGGCATAAGTGGTATAGGGATCCACTCTAGATTCTCTCTGCCAACCCATATGAAATTTAAAAACTATTTTATTTCTTTAAATTCACTTTGTTTATAGTAAACAGCAGGATATGAAAATGGGACCCTCGTGTTATATCACTCTGTTCTCATAAAGACACTTTTGTTCTCCACTTTCTGCCTCAGCGCCGAGCGATGCCTTGTTACCAGAGTGAGGGAAATGAAAATATTTAATATTTAACTACTTCGAATGGAAATAGAAACCATAACCTATCGCGTGCACGCTTATATCCCTGCGCTATGACTATAGCCTCTTCTATTTGGCCTGTAGCGTTTCAATCTTAAAAAATAAACAGATAAGCCTTTGAAATTATGTAAGGTTTGAGGGTCATTCAATAACATCGATGTATAAGTCGTGTGGAAATGTAAGCACTATTAGATATTCGCTGCACGTACGGAAAGTTTGTACGCGAATCGTGACTACGTTGCTCTACATGAGTGTTAAATGCATTGATAACTTTGTCTACTCTCTAATTTGTCTAGTATTGTAAATATTTTTAAAAATGTACCTAATAAAATATTTTTTAATATAAAATAAAAAACTTACTTAACATAATGAAATACATATTTTTATTTAGTTTAAAAATTGTCTTTGAGTAACTTTTTTTTATAATTATGAAGTCGGTGCCAAGTAGAAAAAATTTAGTAATTTGATATAGTAGTAAGGTTGTTTCAATCTCTTTTTAAAAGTAAATCATATGTAAAATTCAATACTTCAGTAAAATTTATATAAAATATAACAACAAGGCAAACCAAAGAAGCACATTTTATATTCGCTTAACATTCATACAGAGTGCCGACGTTCCACAAACCCTCATGTATGCCCACAGCTCGGTCTAATTTGGCAAGCAACTTCATCTGTCTCTGAACTGGGCTATACATTACAACACTTTCAGTAGCGATCCCGGTTAACCGACACAACCCCGTTTTGAGACTAGAAAACGTTGAGAGCATCTGTTGGCAGCGTGCGGGCGCACGTAAATATGTACGAATTGCATATAACGAAGCTTCGTTACCGCGAACGGTGGCCGGTTTTTGGTTTACTTTTTATATTTTTTGTGTCGTAAGGTATTTTTTTCTGATGAATTTAATTATTTGATAATGCTTAGATAATGAGGCTATTGTGGCACATAGGCACAAGCGTTTAATACTTTCGCAAGGGCAAGTATTTAATACTTTCTTTCCGGCTCTCTGACACAACATGGCAAAGCGTAGTTTTGAGTTCCGCCACCTAATACGCAATGCCTCGTGAATTTGGAGGAAAGTGAGGAACGAAGTGTCTTAACACCAGGTTTCTCTGCCTACCTACCCACATACAACTTGATACAGCCTCAAGGTTAAAAAACACATATTATTGCTTGTAACATAATTTTAATGAATTTTCTTTCAAACGTCTATATGTTTCCACTCGGTACAACAGGCTATTTTATACTCCTCTGCCGTTTTAAAATAAATCTTTTCTTAAAAACTACCTAACAAAGTAAATTTGCCTACACAAATGATATTCTTTATTTTGTATTATACATATATTTAAATAATACCCAGCTGACACATTTATCTAGCCACTATCCGCAGATCGACCCGATTCTATAAATCAGCATCAATTAAGGTTCCATGAAGGCTCCCTCGCAATCTGGGACGTGGGAACTGGACTGTTGATTGCAGTTGGATAAAAGTATTGCCGTCGGCGTTCGATGGATCATCTATTTCAAAACGCCCCGCTCGAGTTTCTCTCTTTGTCTTTGTTCGACGTTCTTCTTCTTATTTTTTTTCATTTAGTTTTATATTTAAATCCAGTTATTTGGTCTTTGAATGGAAGTTTTGGATTGTTTTGGATGTTAATGGTTTTAGCTTTAGCCTTAATTTCGCACATAACAGTTTAGGCATAGAGAACTTACATATAATTGAAGAACTCCGATCTCAGTTTCACGTCCATTTTCCGAAGGAGTGTAATGTATATTAGTAGGACTCAACACCGCTTTATCTTGCTTTTCGAGCAGAAAAACAAAAGCCATTCATTTTTTAAGACGAAATCGCACCCTCAACCGTCACGTTTACAGACGCTGTGTCGCTGTGCCATAACGGGTTCAGTGCTTCTGCTTAATAGAAATATAATATAAGCTAGATTGATTGAGGGACGCTAATTTTTCGTGAATAAATCGACTTTCCTTTTTTTTTTTTTTAATTTACACAATATTATCTGTCTATTAAAGTTAAAGTTAAAAGCGGCAAAGGCAAATAGCATTTTATATATTGACATATATTAAGCGAGGCTGTAGTGGTGCAGCGGAGCAAGCGTGTGACTGTAATAGCGATGGTTGTAGGTACTATTCTCACTTATTCCTCGCTCTCGTAACGATACTAAGGTGTTGAGTTTTGCCACTATACATGAAATGAATCTAATAATCTCTAGAATTTCGTGGAAAGTAGACAACGGAAGTGTCTTACTGGAAACGGAGTGTAACACTAGGTTCCCATGGTCTCTCTGCCTACCCTGCTCTGTATGAGATATGGCGCGAAGCTATAAATATCATACTATTTTTAACACTTTATCCACAACATTCGATCTTACAAAATATTGATATGACTACAAATAGACAAGCCTATTTGTACTTGCAAATTTTTATTATCATCGTCTAGCTCTCGAAGCTTTTCCACTGTCCATTAACGTTGACGACATGTCCCCTTGCCGGATGACCGCCGTCGTCGATGGGGTTTGCTATTAGAGTATTATGTAGGTAGATACGTTTTATCGTCGGAATTATATCTTTTATGTTTAGCTTGAAATATTTTTTTAGATTCAAATTAAATAAGACAATATCTATGTACTGTTTCTAGCTTTATACTGTATTGCAAACACATGTTGTAAGATAATCATAGGCAACCTAGTATTGGGATATCCTTCATTCCGCACTTTCTATTCACTTTTTTAGAAAATTTGTGTTGAGTACACCGTGCTTTGTATTTTTATCAGAAAGAGAAAATAGATATAAATAATTCTTTCGAGTGGGAATCAAACCTATAATCGTCCCGTAGTCTAAGTCCCTAAGACGTACGATGTGAAACCGCACGACATGTAAAATAATACAGAATTAATATATGAAGTAGTGCAAAATATATAATAATAGCTGTAAAATAAAATAACTTATCACTTACATATGTAGTGATAAGTTATTTTATTAGCTTAGCTTCACGCTTTATCCGTAGCGGGGGGTAGTCATAGAAAACACAGCGCCAAACGCTATGGTCTCTACATTCCTATTACGCCTCGTCCACTGTCATCAAACTCTTTATATATTATATGCCCTCCCTGGATGTCTTCATGCTTTTTACGTGACCTTTGTCCAGTATATTCGATACTGTGTTTTCGAAAGTGACCCGAGGCTAAAAATAATGTTTAGAATATTAATTAATGACTTGACTAGATAATTATTAAATATTTCATTCCCTCGAGTGGAAATGGAACTCACAGCAAGCTACGCTTACAGTCACAGTTGAAAGACAGTATAAATACATTTTGATAAAAAAGGAGAAAAACTAGCTTAATTACGTCACATTATTCCCCACAAAACCACAAAGTGTAGAACCTTATTAAAAGTTCTCTTTTATAATACGGTCGTGTACAGATATGTAATTACCGGATATTGTTGAACGAACTATATTTGTAATAGAACGCGGTGCGTTGTATATACACGCGCTCGTTAAAATGCAAATTGAAGTAGTTATTGTAGCGAAACCCGGCAATACAGTGGTAAATGGTGATCAAACCACTGTGCCGTATCTAGTATTATTATATATCTAAGACTGTATATATATATGGGACTGTATCCAGGACTATATTGTCTAAGATAGTATATATGTAATTAGGTTTATATCAGACTACAATGTAAGATAAAAAATGTATTTTATCTTCACGTACTGATGCTTTTAGTTTAATGAGGAAGATGTATTTTGTAGTCGATCTGTGTGAAAATAAGTCATTGAGATATTTAGTATACTCTCTTAGGCGGAGTGTTTCCAGTATGAAAATATTAAATATATCATTGAAGCTGTCGTGATGCAGGGTAGAAGGGTGTTACTGTAACGTGACGGCTATTGTTTCGATTCCTATTCGAGAGAATGAATTAGTACTTATTAATATTTTCATTTCTTCGCGCCGGTACCATGTCTGGCGTTGAGTTTCGCTCTGGTCAGACATAATGCCTCAAAAAATTCGGAGGAATGTGACTTAACACTAGGTTCCTCTGCCTCCTCTATTATATGCGAGAAACAGCGTGAACCTGAAAAAAAAAATTCTTCATCCACCCCACAAACTGTTAGGTTTACAAGTTAGGTAAGTCGTACTATTGTGCCCCTGCGTACAACTGGTATCATCCGAAGCCTAATTAATTTTGGAATGTCTATAATCTCAAAATTTAATTAAATTTATTTGTATAGGAAGATGTTGTTTAATTACTGAGCAAACCGTGATAACTCCGCGAGATTATTCAACACTCTGCGCTTTTTCTCATTAATCTTCGAAACCAAATAAGAAGAGAAGATAATCTAATTATTATCAGAGCGACCTAAGATTAGACATACACAGACAGACTAACAACAATTTTTGATCATTAATATAATTTTTCTTATCTGATCCGTTTTGAGTTTCATTATAAATATAGATGATACAGTACAGTGTCTGCAGTTGCATCTCTCTACATATAGCACAGTAGTTGATTGCCTCTAAGGCACCACTTCCTATATATTAGGGGTGTAACTAATGTCCGAGTGTCGAGAACACGCCTTGACCCCGCTGGCTCGCTGCCAGCGCCCGAGGTTGTGCGTCTACCACTATCGATTCGACATCTTATCACTTGTTGGTTGACCTTCCGCGGAAGGAAAACGAAGGTTCTCGTATTGGTTTTTGTGTGTTTTCTGTTTGGGTGGTAATATTTCTTCTTTTTTTTGTTAATTAAAAAGTTTTCGGTTTTAGTTATTATTTTTTTATGCTTCCGTGTATGGATTTTTGCGTGGAGTTTAATCCTTTTTTTTATCTCTTTAGGTGTAAAAGGTCTTGTCGTTGTATATGAAAGGATTGGTGGATGGAAACTAGTGTATCTAACCGTTACCCACTTTCTACACCCAATTTTAGAGACTTTGGGTGTTGAGCGGCGGAACTAAACGCAGCGCCGTTGTTAGTATCCTTACAACTATTATGTTTACAGTTAGACAGCATGCACCACGACGATATATATCTGATACAATTGGTTCAGATTTAAATTAAATCGTTGGTTGTAGATTCGAAATTCGACTCGATTCGTAGATTCGAATCTACGAGTATATTATATATAATGTGTACAGATTTTTTTATAAGACCATTGTTTTTTCTATGTCCTGTCCTGACCTAAGTCAATATTTAGTACTGGAAAATGGAGTGACGTCACTAGGTAATATCTTTATTATCGCTATCGATTTCCAAGTATTGTAATCTCGTAATGGCCTTGATTCCTTCAGAATGAATCAACGACATCGTACGATGTGGTGGGTTTGGTAGCTAATATTTGTGTAAGCGAATGTCAGTGTGACATATAGATGGCATTCTTCGATCTTTAATAATATAATGACCGTTTCGTTTCAGGGGAAAGTGAGGTAAAGCCAAGTTTGTTCTCCCAGGTTATTCTTACCTAAACCTTCTCTTATTTTATGAATTTTTTTTACATATATTATTATTCTAGTTTGAATTTTGAAGGACAAAGTGATATGCAAATCATCAGTTAAGAATGTTATTAGTTTTTCAGTGAAGTGTCTAGCTTATTGCACACACACACACACATTTTGTGTATATTTTCAGTGCTTCATTATGTATATATATATGTTGCGTATGTCATAAATAATGTCGCGTGGATTCAAATTAGATCCAGCAATATACGGGAAAATTATTTATACATTTTTTTACTGATTTTATGTAGTTTTACACGTATACGTTTAATGATACAAATTTTGAATAGGCATATATAATATTTTAAGCATTTTAAGTCATTAATGAATGTATTTCAATTTATCTTTTAGCAAATATAAAAAAAAACAATGTTGTCTTGATAAATGATAAATAAAAAAAAATATTACTTACATCATATAAAACACACTTAAAATAAAATATCCAGACGGCGGCCGTTCTTTGAACTTTTTCATAACATCCCACTGTTTACTATGTTTTTTATTATAATAGTCCTAGAAAGTGCGCTGCGACCTTTTTAATGATGAAAATGTAGAGAAAAAAATGTTCTTTTCACTAAATTGTCATGCCTATATCTGCCCGTCCTATATACATTGCGTGGTTCGGTACTCGCGCTGCCGCAACTTTATCATCATTACGACCGCCGTCGACGACTACTCTACGGTGCTTAATTTGAACAATGAGCGCTGTCATAATTTACACAAGCCTTCAAGGAGTTTTAATCCAGATGCTGATCGTAAGCATATCTTTTATATAGGATGTGATAAGAAAATATTATTTAAAGAGTAAATCATTTACTCTTAATGGACTATTTCTCTCGGAGTAATATTTTAAAATGGACTTAGTATGTATACATTTATTTATATATAACTATTTCTGTATTAAATGAGGCCGTCGTGGCGCAGGGACAGCGGGATGTGCATGCAACGGGTGTGGGTACGATGCCTAGTCGCGAAAATGAATTATTATTATTTAGTTATCATTTCTTCGCTCTGGCTCGACGTTGAGTTGAGAAGCCGAAAACTTCGGTAGCGAATGGAGTGTCTTAATACTATATTCCCTTTGCCTACCCTGGCTATATTCGGGATACAGCAGGAAGTAGATTTATTTAAATGTATAAAACTGTTCTGCTACTGAGTGGCAGATCGAAAATGCACACTTGAAACTGTTCTGCAACTGATTTAGGTTTCTTGGAGAGTGTAAGGGAGTAATAATACAGTATTTGTCGAAATTCTCAAAAATACGGAAACGGGAAAAATGACAGTTTATCTTTTATAGCCCACGTAAACGAAATCGCCAGCTACAAATACTTACATTGAAAATGCATTATATGTATGTATGTACATGTAATGCATTTTCAATTTATGCTACAGCTGTGCCACAGTCCCATTTGTATATCTTCAATTTATTGTATGTTTCATTTGTTGGCATGCTACTATGCTATTCCTTAATGCAACAAAAGCAGTTATGCAATTTAAACGATTTCGACTTTTTATTTCTAAAAGTTAACTCGACTAGCTGTGCCTTGTGGGACTATAAAAGAACAGTAATCAAGGTTCACCAAGCAGAATGCTAAAATAAGCGCTGTCTATAAAGACGGTTGAGTTAAGAATTATAGAAATGCCTTTTATACTGTCGATTTAAATTGAGTTATTTTTCTTATATAATTTTATATGATTAAGTTGGGAAAACTTACTTTGCTTTTAATGAAACCATTTTGTTAATAAATCAAGGTTTCGTCAGGCGACAAACGGGCGCTAACGTAACAATTGCCCCCTGAAATATGCCGCCCAATCGAACGCTCATTCGTTTTTGAAATCTGCCAAATGCTGTTTGCGCTACAAAATCATCACTTAGAATCGATTTCCAATTAAATAAAGTCGATTTTCCCCACGAAGACTATTTTTAGAAGACAAACGTTGAAGGTTTATGAAAACGGTTCTAAATTGGAATGCAGTGACCCGACGAGTTAGTGAGAAGGTGGGGGCGACCACCCTGTAGATAAACGACGTTCGAGTGAAATACGCGAAAATTCAATCAGCATTGTATGACTGGCTTGTATGAGATCTAATTGTTTTCCAATTGCACAAATACAGAAGAGGCGATTTCAGATTCGTTAATTGAGAATGGTTTACGCAATTTCTTTTTATTTCATTCATTGCAATTTGTAACAAATTGTTTTAAAATATCTGTTATACTGGAGGTTACAGTCCTCCGCGTCCACGTGACGGTTGTAGGTTTCGCTCAGTAGACTTCACAGGTTAACTTGCTCTGGTATCAAGACGAAGAGCCGGGTTAATTTTCAAAAGTCAACACCCAATGTAGAATAATATTGCAGGTTCCCTTTGCCTAAAAAAATAGCACACCACCACATGGCAGGACGCTATGTGCGGCATAAATCGTGATCGTTTTTTATATGACGACATATAATATCTATAGAATTGTATATAAGAAAAGGTAATTTTATTTGAAGTATACTCCATTGTTTAAATTTGAATCTCTCAGTAAGTCGGGTCAACTAGAGTTCTGATAGCAACTAAACAAACAGCTTTTAATTCTATGAACCTAATGTTGTACAGTGCGACTTGGCTTAACTTCGGCTTTGTGCAGCGATGCATAATTAACAACTTCAACAATTATTTCAGTAAAGCCCTCTAGTATTTCAACTGAGTCTCTGTCTCATTTGTACTGTGTTACTCTATCTCTTTTTAAGCGTACAACCTCCTTAGTGTGTTCTCCGTACAATGTGACATTGGAGAAGTCGCTATAAATAAAGAACAGAACAGAAAACTGCCTTCATTGTACCACAATGTAAAATGATATAAAAAAAAAAGCTTTTTCATACAAGATTCGTTAGTCATTAGCGATGTTTTAAAATTTCCACTCGTATAGAAACAGGCAACAGACCGTGGAAAATATTTATGCGGCGGGAAAAAGTAAACAAGCGTCGTCGGTGGCGTTTTTTTTATACAAATGCAGTCACTGGTGTGACGCCGCAATTAAAATGCAAATGGAGATTTTGCTCCGTCCACACGACACGACGCCTGATAGAACTTGATAATTACAAAGTGATATGGTCAAACGGTAAAAGTAAAATTTACCATTATACATGTTTTAGATAATAGACGCTTCATTTGGTGCTTACATGTTTAAAACTTGGTCGTTTCTATGGTCTGTATAATCGTTGGAAAAATAATTTTGTGTATTTATAATGGAAGAACTACAACAATATAAAGTGGTTTTTAACTGCACTTCTTCACTGCCGTGGTGAAATCGAAATAACTTAGAGTTTTGACTGACACATAATACATTGTAAATTGTCTGAGCTAACTCTGACCGCAACTACTGGGTTACATGCACCTTAACGCTTTCTCAATAAAAAGATTATCAAACATATAAATAATTTCATAATAATATTAGTAATAAATTACACATACATATATAATTATAAATACATACGTATACTCTATATATTATATTACTATATATACTATATATATTTTCCTAGACATTTTATGTTTTATATATTAAGTTCCTAACCTTTCGACTTAAATAGTTTATATTAAACCACAAGCAACTTAGATATACTGAAATTTCACGAGGTCAAAGTTATTAATGTTCGAAGGGCGATGTCGTCGGTAACATTACTGTGCACATGAGTTTTAACAGCTTATATTATCTCAAGGTGACTATTGTAGCGCGCCGGTCGTGTGGATACATGTATATACTTACCCATAATAAAGTGTTATCCTTCTGATTAATATGAATTAAAAAATTTAAAATAAAACAATTAGCCAGTCCTCGCGCAGGAGCACACGTGTGTGACTGTAAATGCGACAGGCTGTGGGTTCGGTACCCATTCGAAGAAATTAAATATTTATTTAAATGTATATTTTCATTTCTTCGCTCGGATGTCTAGGCAAATCACGGCGTTGAGTTCCGCCACTTGACACGCAATGCCTCTGTGGTATTCGGCAGAAAATCGAGAATGGAGTGTCTTAACACTAGGTTACCACTGCCTATCCTACTGTGTGTGGGATACAGCGTGAACTCGATTTTATATAAATAATTTTTATTAAATTTATTAGATAAATTAACTAATAAATTTTAAAAATCAAAACGAGTCAGGGTCGTTGGAACATTTTAAAAGTAAAGTTCGCAGAATATCCTTTACCACAATTTCGCAATAAAAAATATGTATACAAAGAGCTTTCTGTCGTTACAAAATGCAAACAGCCTCGCGTATAAATAAGTTAACTAAACAAAGTCTAAGTGGAAAAGTTCCTCTCATACATATTATATAATAAAACAGTCTGTGAAAATAATTCTGAGTAATTTAAAGATGTACATACGTATATTGTATGTATATAATTGAAAATGCTGTGTGCATGTGTATGTCGTGGGTGTGTGTTCATAGTTCATAGAGTGCCCCCGATCTAGTGATTTTTTGCGTAAAATCAGTGTCTTGATTTCTCTTCTCTGAGACTTTTAGTGTAAAAGTAGCAGATGTCAAAGCCGTGCTTTGCCTCTATTTGACAATAGAGAAAATATGAATCTAAAACTACGACTGGTATGTCTATCAAAATATGCAGTTTTTTTTAGAATTATTTAGATTAAACGCGTACAATGTATGATAACATTTGGTTAATTATACACTAAATTGCACTTAACCAAGGTAAAGTGTATTCTATAATTTCTTATACATTGTTAATGAAACTCCAAAGTTCCCTGTGTAAAGTTAGGCGAGAGTGAGATTGCATAAAATAATGTTACCCTTTTACCCTCATTTAGTAATTTTAATTTAAGTTTATACGAAACAAGTTATTTTGTACTCGACTGCGGCGAAGCTCAAAGAGAGGGTTATGTTTTATGTATGTTTGTCCGTTCCTTTGTAACTGTTAACCCAATGAACCGATTTTGAAAAATGATTATCTTGACAGTGAGAATCACAGATATTATTAAGGCGGCTTTTTTCGTTATATTAAAATGAATATAATTTTTGTAAGTATTACTATAATTATACCAATTTACAAAATTAATACGTCATTTGTGCCATCAAATTCACTATGAACCACCAATGAATCTAAAGACTCCTGTAGCGGTACAACGGCAGCTTGGCGCGGCGTACCTTTTTTATTCGCTATAATGACACGAATTCAGTCCATTTAAACGCGCTGAATGGCCGATGTTGGGAAATGAAAAGCTGTTATGATAGGTTTGTTGGGTCCACGGCGTAAATTGTAGAGTCCGTCTGGTCTGTTTGTTTATATATCGTTAAATGTTACTGTTTACTATGCAGTTTGCATAAAAGTAACGCTAGTAACGTTTATTTGTACAATTCGATGTTATCGAAAAATAATTGAGTTTTAAATTGATTTTATAGTTAAATTGATTACCGTGTTGTGTATGTATGTGTGGTTTTGCTTATATAATTCTGCGGATTGGTGTAAATGGAATTTTATTACACAACTAGCTTTTATTTTCATTTCCTCGCTGTAATATTTTCTTAGCATTTATTAAAAATATGGCACTACTAGTTTAATTCAGATAAATAATATATACCGACAATAAATTGAATGAGAAGCAGAGTCTGATTAATATTTATCTGTGTGCATTGCCTTTTTCCTTAATCTTCCCCCGGAGAGATCTACCTTTAATTCGAGAAGATTTATGCCTTACGTGCGTCCGGGCCGGGCTCTCGCTCACGTTTGTTGCTTCTAAGGTAAAAAATACGATAGAAGGTAATACCTTGATTGAGTTTTTTTTAACCTTATTACATAGAAAGTCACTGTGGCGCAGTGGAACAGCGACTTTTGTAAAAAATTACGTCTGTAAAAAATTACTTCAATACATTTTCTGCGTAAACGAATCGCAGCGTTGAATTCTAATTAGAAAAATTAATAATAACAATGAAAATAAGGTTTTTTTTTTGTATTTAACTATTATATTATGAACATTAAGACCGGTTTCAACTCTACACTGGGCACTACAAACTGCATCGTTAGTGCAAATTAATTTTCATCGAACTCTCTTCAGTCTTCGCTCCTCTATGCACCGGTGCATCTTACCTTACACTCCATTTGTTGAGTGTTTATATCAATTACCAGTCATTTTCCTATCCATTTAGATTATTTAGTAGCGTGTATTTATAATGCTGTCGATATATTTTCTATACGAAGTCCATAAAAAAAAAGTAGTGAAATAAATAACAGCGGTGTCGTGTAAAATATGGGTAGTTTCGACTGTAGGCAATGGTAATGGATTGTGATTCCACCGGGAATAAATGGTTTATACGCATAGACCTAAATTTTCATTCGGCATCTAGCATGTAGCTGTAATATGCATGAATTAGAAGAACGGGATGATTTAACACTAGTTTGTTTCTGCTTATAGTAAAATTACTGAGTTCCGCGGTACAGAAGTATTAAATATGTAATATGTTGTTTTTAATTTTTATTGCAATTAATAAATGGCTGATTTTATAGTTGTATGAAAAAAATGCCATTAGTCAGTGTCGTAACAAATGCATTTTAAATGTACCACAGCGAAGCGGACACTTGAGATGTTGAAATATCATTACAGTTTTGGGCTGGCATATATTTACTGGGTATAGAAATTTTCAATTTTAAATTAAATCCTATATTCTTAATACTTCTATTTAATATTAACTGTGTTCTTGACGTAACATTTTTATCGTGTTACAACTTTTACGTAAGTAACGGCAGGAGTTATTCAATAATCCAAATTAATATACTAATTCTCAATACATAAGATTTTCTTATAGAAATCACGTAATTCTTCGTCGAAAATAAATCCATCTCATTAACATTTCAGGCAATGTTTCAAACTGCCTCAGAATTATTTCTAATAATAGGCCTCAAGTAGGTAGTACTTGTAATTTAGTAGCACTTTCTTTTTTTGTGGAAACACTATAAATTAAAGGCGGACGTAAATTATACTTTATACGTGAGTTTTTGTGCCTTATCTTTTCGAATTGTTTTTTTATTAAATGTAACCTCAAGCTCTGGTCAAGCTTATCTTAAAGCAAATTAATTTCTTTAATATAAACCAGATGAAAAACTAACAGGACATTTAAATTACTGTAATTTTTCGCCTGTATAATAAATTTAATCTTCATTTCGTTCATAATGAGTAAATGTATGCATTTGATATTTACATTTATAAAATGTATGTACTCGTATGTAGGTAGGAGGGTCTAAGCGTGTCTCTTAAGTATGTATAGAGACTTTAGAGTACTGTATTGATGAATTATTATTACCTAAAAGGATACTAAAGATACAAAATAAAATTTAAAGATCAAATACTATCACTCTGTTCCGTCGTCAGACACTTCCGATCCTTACTTTCACCCGAATGGCGGAATTCATCTCCAGGCTTTGCCTCCTTACCAGAGCGAGTCAGTCACTTCTGTGTCACTGCGCCACAACTACGAGACATATTGAACGAAAGTTAAATAATTATAAAAAAACTTCTCATCCTTGCCTCCCACGCGACGTGGGCGGGGCGGGTGGCTTACTGCGTGACGTTTATCAGTCCCCGCGGCGAGAGCCATCGTTGATCCGGGAGTATTAAACTTTAGCGAAACCTATCCTTTTATAAGCTTAACGAAATATATACTACTGACAGTGATGGATAGATAACTTGGATTAGTAGCCGGTCTTAGATAGAAACGTGTGTGCTTGATTGAATGTGCTGGTTTTCGATTTAGATCCTAAACGGGAGGTGAGAGGGAACCTAGTGTTGAGACACTCAAGATCCCGCTTTGTCTTGTTATTGTGCTTGAACGGAGAAAAAAAAATAATAGATTTTCTTCAATGGTAATCGAAGGCAGACAAACCTTGCGCTGAAATACGACGCTGCTACCGCTACCCCACAACGACCTGTATACAGAGTGTAACTTAATCAATGGATCATCGGTGGCTTATAGGTTGGAGGCCTCAGTACCAGGGTAAGCAGAGGTAATTTTCCGCCGAGGTCTGGAGGCCGAGGTCTGCGTGTTAAGTGGCGGAATTCAACGCAGCACCTTGCCTCGACACCAGAGTGAAGAAATTATTAAATATTTCATTTCTTTGAACGGAAATCAAATTCGTAAGGCCAGTTACTACGCGAGTTAAAACGTGAAATAAATATATAGAAATAACAGAAAGATTAACAAAAAATAAAACATACAATAACATGAAAATTTACATATTTACATATATAATACCTGAATTTAAAGTGAAAAACATTGTACCTCAAAATGAATTATTATTATAATGAATTAGTAATTGTAGAACAATTTTACATCCGAATAAACATGTTCTGTTTTTACAGCGACTTGAATTATGCTAATATATTTGGATATGAATATTTATTTGCGAATTTAATATGCTTCTGTAAATAAAAGAGTTGACTTCTCTGTGTTGGAGCTGGACGCGTCAGACCGGTTATTGCTCCCTCGATACTTTATTTTAGTTTTTTTTT